>JAJKFI010000032.1:11872211-11891899 GCA_029204185.1 Lerista edwardsae
CTTCCTTCCTTCCTTCCTTCCTTCCTTCCTTCCTTCCTTCCTTCCTTCCTCAAAAACAAGGGTCCAGATCTTTTATGACTGTGAAGTTAGCCTTGAAAGTGTGAATAACGTCTCATGAATCCTCCAGAGCTAATGCTGGGTCAGTACAGTATGATTTCCAGAGGTCAGGATTTCTCTGCTCTTTTTTTTCCTTACCCTTCCCTATGAACAGCTGCATGAGACTAAGGGCCCAATCCAGAGCCCTTCAGCATGAGCGGTACGAGCATACTGCTTGTGCTGGTGTCGTATAAGGTGGCGTAAAGCACCTCCAATGCTGGTGGTAAGCCGTTACCGCAGCACCATTGTGACGCCAGCCACGGGCTCCCCAGAAGGAGCACCATTCGCTGGTGAGTGGTGAGTCTATCACTCACTAGAGATGCGGCCTTTCCTGGGTGGAGCAGGAGGGTGTTCCAGGGTGGAGGAGGGGTGGGTTGGAGATGGGACCGGCAGCAACTCTCGGGCCTTACACAGAGGCCACCACAGAAGGGAATAGACCACTTGCCCGCCCTGCACCCTTTCCCCGTGGAGCCTCCTGCGCTGCCTGACTGCCATGGGATGTAGCGGTAGCTGCCTGGCTACCACTGCACTCCCGGGTGGCCAGCCAGCTCTGGATTGGTCTGTAAGTTAAACAACGTGAGTTAATTTACACAGATAAGCTTACTTTATACAATTTGTGTCGTTTGTGGCATTCTTTTTTTTCTGGCACCTTTTTTTTCACACTCTGCCCCATAGATTGTTTGGTATGGCTCAGATTCCTCTTCACCAACCTAAGCTGAGTGATTCCTTGGAAAAAGCATGTCTATACTTAAATAAGAAAGTGGGAGAACAAGAAACTGAAAGTGCGGAGTTCAGCAATATTCGTGCTAAAGCAGTTTAATATCAAATGACACAGCCAGGGGACAAAATCTGGGAAATGAAGGAATGAATAAAGAGTGAGCAGCAGTTTGGGAGTATAAAGTGGGAGGGTGCAAGAATGTTCTGGGGAAATAATTTCTAACAAAGATATCAAGGAGAACAAACTGTGACAATCTACATAAAATGTTGAAATGACCCTCTTCTCTATGCATTAGGGAAAGAAGTTCTATAATTACCTTCTAGGTAAGAAAGAAATTGAACATCACACAGTGAAGTGGAGGTGGGTAAAGTTCTTTCAAGGTGAATTTGGAGTAAGCTTTCTGTTTCTGTAAAGTAGGCTTTCTTTCTTTACCCCCTTGTGCTTTTGGGACATATTCAGTTTTCTTTGATTTTTAATAATGTTAGTGAGTCTACTTTCTTGTACCATGTCGGGTTCCTCTAGTCACTTCAATTTTATACACTGAATGTCTGATTTTTTTTCCCCCAAGGTTGAAAAAGATAGGAAAGCAGCCATTGTCTGAATATCTTGCCTTTGTCTGGAGTAAGTCCAGGTGTTCAGAGGAGTAATATATAGTGATGCCAATAAAGATCTACATATGCTCCAACTAGCCTAGTTAACAAGGAACACTCTTTATTCTGTGGTTTCATTATGAAACCAGAAACTTTGAGCCAGTCCTATCTAACTTTCCAGCTCTGATGCAGCTGTGACAATGGAGCAGATGTTGCATCCGGGAGGGGGGGGGAGTCACTGAGGCCTCCCCAAGCTAAGGAAACATTGGTTCTCTTACCTTGGGGCTGCATCGTGGCTGCATCAGTGATGGAAAGTTGTATAGGATTGGGGACCTTAGGGTCATGCCTGTTCATCAGTGTAAGGTTGCTGGGGGTACTATTGAAATGGTGGTGAAGCTCCCTGCCCCCCTTTACACAGTGCTGGGACAGGGCAGGCTGTCACTTTGAAGGCTCTGTGCCTTCATGGGGCAGTCCATTGCATCCTTTGAGCTCCGCCCACCCTCCCTCATTCAGTCAGTCTGAGATTAGCTAGTTGCTTTGTAGGAATTTTTTGTTAGCGTGTGGGAGTCGGTGTTTTTTGGCACATTTCTTGAATGTTTATATGTTGGCCTTTTGGTCACTTGGGCAGGTTACGTGTGGACTGGGTAGATAGGTGGTTAGGCAACCTGGTATATAGTCTTAAATTAGCAAGGCCATGGGGTGGGCCAGAACCAGTCAGACGATTCCTGCCCAGGTCAGTGAGGAGGGCTGGCCAGTCCCCTGGTCTGGTTTGGGCAGAGAACGTCTGATGACGTGACCTTGTTGTCTGTGTTCTCCAGCTGACTCGTCCCCTCTGGGGTTTAGTTGGTGTTGAGGAGCTCCCTCAGAGTTTGGTCTGAGGGGGGGCTCCAAGCCAAGCTGGCATGCCCGTGTAGCTTGAGGGAGGTAGACAGCTAGAGTTGTTTCCCCCAAAATTAGTGCCCACACTTTAGGAGAAGTTTAATGTTGTCCTGCTGCAGTTTACAAGTTTATTATCCATAAAGTGGCCCCTTTTGTCCCAAGCCTTTGTCTGGTGTGCTTTTTTTGGAGATTCAAGGGTGACATTGTGTATTGGGTCTCCAGACTCAACCTGATGGCACATTGGGTGTTACCACTGTCATCAGTATTTAAGGTTTCTGGGTGGCCCCTTTTGTAGGCATGGGTCATTTGCTAGTATTTATTTTTATCATTTGTATTATTTGTATCTCACTTTTCAATTAAAGTAGTTCACAAAGTTGTTTACATAGCAAAATAAATCAATAAATGGTTCCCTGTTCGCCAAGGGCTAAAAAAAAAAAAAAAAAAAAAAAAAGATGCAGAAGAGACAACAGCAGCAGCCATAGAAAAAGTTGTAATGCTGGGGTGAAGAGGCAGTTGCTTCCCTCGGCCATTCATTAAGAGGACACCACTTTAAAAGGTGCCTCTTTTTCCAGGTAGCAGATGTTTTATTGGTAGTATCTGTTTGTACCTGACTGTGTCCTAATATCACCTTTATATCCCAGGTATTCACAGATAGTTCTATTTTACTGTGCAGGGGTCTCCTATCTCTAGCGAGACCCGGAAATTGTCTCCTTCACTTAAGTAGCTTCTGTGACAGAGCCCCAGTTCATATAGTCCCCAGATGGTGGTGCTGAGAAAGTGGTGAGCTTCTTGTTTGAGCTGAAGTCTCTGCATGAATGCCTGATCGTTCTACATGGCTTAGTCTCACATACCTTGGGTGGGATAATCCGCACACTCTCTCTACTTGCTTGGGTGTTTTGTATGGACACCCAGGTCACACAAGAGGTTGTATGCCTAATGGAGGATAAGTGTTCCACTCCCTCAACCCTATGATTTCAGCGCTGAATGCACAAGTTGGAGAAAAATCTGATAATGGTTATGGAAACCTTTATGGGCATAATGCTCAATAGATCAGTGGTTCTTTTAAACTAGGACCCACTTTTTAAAATGGCACTTGTGTCGGGACCACCAAAAGTGATGTCATTCACCTGGCAGTGAGCCTGAAGTGACATCATCAAGCAGGAAGTGCTGTTGTTGTGACATAATCAAACGACACTCCTGGAATGCAAACTGACATTCTTGGACTGCAGCAATTGCACAACTTTGAAACATCCCGGACAAAAAGCAAGATTAGGACAAAATATTATGTAAAAGCACTGAACTAAAGACAATTTATTTTTAAAAACCCTCACTTGAAAATTCAAACTGTTAAGACTCACGAAAGGAGTATAGCAAGAGTAAGATATGCAGCTTCTAAGATGGCAGCTCCCAGCTTTCCACAACCCATCTGTTATCAGCTCATGACCCACAGTTTGAGAAACACTGATATAGATAATTTATACAAATTCAAGCAAATTTGGAATATGGGTATATTGTTAAAGATACTTAGCTGGTCAAAAAAAGAATGTACTTGTATAAGCACAGCATCTGTTGCATTAAAACCTGACTATAAAAAAGAGAAAATCATAACTGCTTCACAGTAGACACCTTATCACATCAGATGATTTATAATAAATGGGCCTTAGTACTAGGATGTTGCAGGACAAACTCTCCATTAACTTACACTGCAGCAGCACCACTTTAAATGGGCTTAACAACTTCCAATTGCAGGGCTAAATTAGTACTAATGGATGAATATGTGCTTTCATTTAAATATGTTCATTTCTGCCAACCTTCAAACTGTACGCTTTACTTCAAAGGGTAATGTGGTCAAGGAAATGGATCAACATTGTACACCTTTCCAATCAAGACAATAACACAGCCTCCTACTCGTAGTCTCCTAAAGTTAGAAACGGACCAACCAGGAAGCATCGGTCATGATCTCTGCTAATGCTATCAAATCAAAATACCTGAAGGTGAATTGAGCATAGACAGTTCTTTTAATGTATGAAGGATAGCAGATAGGCAATAATCATCTCCTTATTCTTATTTAAGCATTCATTTTATGGGTTCTTTCAATAGTCCCTTTAGTATGTAGAGTTGGCCAAAGATGGAGATGTTCCTGAGGAATAAGCACATAAACCGTAGAATGAAACACAAGAGAAGGCTCAATGCCCTTTTTTCAGAAGGGATCTCGTCATAGACAGTCGCGACATTGAGGAAGAAACTATTGCCTTGAAATAGATTGTTAACGTATAAAGCAAAACTGTACAATGTATGAACATGTGTTCCATGCCAATAGGAAAGGGTATTGTTGCTTTGGGAATATATTTTATTAGCAGATGGTGAATCTATCATTATGCAAAACATGTCAGGGCAGTTCAGATGCTGCTTTTCAGACCACCCCCCACTATACAGAGCTGCTTCCTGTTGTGTGAAGATATCACTGCCTAATTATATGGGGGGGGGGAGGCTGTATGAACCATCCCCCATGTGCAATTTAAATCATATTCTGAGCAGTGGTTTGGATAAATTTCCTTATGTGATTAAGGGCCCAATCCTATCCAACTTTCCAACAGCACTGCTGCCGCTGTGCCAACAGAGCATAAGCTGAACGCTGCAGGGAGGGGGAGCAGCCATGGAGGTCTCCTCAAGGTAAAGCAACTTTTTTTCCCTTACCTTGGGGCTGCATCGTGGCTGGAAAGTTGGATAGGATTGGGCCCCAGCTGGATTCTCCTTAGTGCAACGGGGCAGAAGGGGCAAGATGTGGATGCCTGCATCCTAAATTGACAATCAAGACCACCCCTTTGAGGAGCCTTGTGCACAATCAATTAGATATCAGGGATGTTAACATAGCAACACATTTGGGTTGTGTATTAGAGATATAGTACATCCCAGTAAACTTATGATGATTCTATAACACATCTGCTCTTTACTTCCCCTAGAATGAGAATCTTAAATGCCAACCTTTCCCCAGATTACAGTGTATACAGATAGTATAGTGATTAGATTTACACATGACTTTCATTATAGCAAAAGGTCAATGTGTGATCGGAATTCGTTCATTTGCCATGCTTTATCTTTTAATGTCAGGAGATATTGATGTAATGAGGAAGCCAACTGAAGAATAATACCATCAAAAATGGGCATTAAAAAAAAACCTTCTAAGGGGGTGCCAAAAATGTAAGAATTTAATGGATCAAGATTTGTTACCTGATTAATGGTGTCTCGAGTAATCTTCTTCTCCCCTGGTGTTAATTTGGGAAATTAAACATGGATATCCAAACTTTGTAACCTGTTATGTTCTGCTTTGAGACCACTGTAAGTATCTAATTAAGCAATGAAGTGATGAAGTGAAAAGAAAAGAAACACCCTATACATATTGTGCATATCTCTTTTTAGATTATTAGTTGCAGAGAAAATTTGAACCAGACCCTCCCAATTTAAACCTCCATTATCTATGTAATTCATTGTTATATGTCAGGTCTACATCTGAGTAGCCTGAAATTTAATAGCAGTTCCTTCCTAGTAGACAACTGTTATGTCAACTGCTGTTTATGGTGCTTTTCAGTGTTTGTCTGTCATTGCCGTGTACTTTCTTGTGTGTTACAACTGTGGACTGACCATGAAAGCACTTGGGCCAGTGGAAAGGGTAGGAAGTTCAATGGATTCTTTACATTTCTACACAGTCAAAAAACTTTTTGATATGGTGTGATGACGTTCTTGGAGGGGCCACCTTCGAGAGGTGGCGCCAAGCGGGATAGCTGCGCCGCCGAGGCAGGTCGAGGAACAGAGACGCGAGAGGCGGAAAAGCAGCTTCGTCTCATACGATTTAATCAGGTAAGGGTTTTTACACTCATGGGTGCCTCGTTACCTCACGGGCACCCTAATCCCCTGTTGTCCCCACCCCAAAGTCTCAGCACGATGCTCATCATCAGCGCTGGCTGGTCTCAGGTTCAAGGCGCTGGGGCTCCCTTGGCTGGCTTGTCTGGAGTGCCGCAGCCCTGACGCGTCGCCCTGTGTTGCGCTCACCAAGGTCCGGCAGGGGTTGTCTGGATGACTGCAGGGATGCTCTTCCGATCCCTTGGGGCGGCTCTGCCGGACGCTTGTCCCGGCCTGGAAGGTTGCAGGGCCCCGGCGTGCTCGGAGGGAAGGGCCTCCTTACCTCCAGCCCCAGCACGGTTCTCAAGTTCCTGGAGGTGCTGCGGTGGAGCCTTCCTGCCCCCCAGGGGAGCTCAGCTGACCCACTGTGCCCCAGGGCCAGACTTGCGTCCAGGGGATCAATGGTATGCCCTCCCTTGTGCGTGGTAAGGGGATGAGGGCTTCTGACCCCTGAGGGCACTTCGTCCTCCCCTGCTCCACCGAGCTGAGGGAAAGCACGTCTGCTCTCAGCCTGGCTCAGGCTCTGAGCCCAGCCACCGGCTGGTCATGCACTGCCCCTTCCTGTTCTTGCAGGGGAGCTGAGATCTCCCGGCATTTGACTGCGGCAGGGGCTTAACATCCTTGCTGCAGCCGGCCACAGCTCCCGCGCCTCCTCCGGGGAGGCAGTGAGGACTGAGGGGGAGCCCCACGCTTCCCCTTGGCGAGGTCGGGGAGAGTTGCGCTCTGCCGCCACACCCTGTGACGAGTGCTCCCCCGGCCTTGGCTGCGCGGTCAACCATCCCAGGGGGGCCAGGACACGAACCCCCGAACCCTGCGCCTCCGGCCCGGTAAGTGCCTGCGCCTCCGTTGGGGGCTTCTGGAAGGGGGGGGTGACAGATGGATATTTTCATTGTCAAATATTTTTATTTGTCCCACAGTAGGCTGGTTTGAAAATTCAGATATTTGGAGTTTATGAAAATAGCCAATGTTGTCTTTTGAGTTTAATGTTTTAATATCAAGTTTTAAAATCAAGTGTTCCATTGCTGTTGACATTTCTTGATCTTATTTTGGCAATTGTCTATTATGAAAGTTCATAAGCTGTCAAAAACTAAATGCCTGCATGCATATCATCTACCACTCCTATATTACTATTCTTCTCATACATCAGTGTGAACTGCCTGATTACTGCATAAATAACTGCCTGATACTAAATACTATAGCATGTCAACCATCATATATAGATACTCATAGCTTCTGCATGACAAATCCTAATAACATTGCATGTCATTATGTAACACCATGGTATATTATCCACCAGAATTCACGCAAAGGAAAATTTAGGGCTGGTGACGAGACAAAACATCAATCAATCAATCAATCAACAGGTACTTATATACCGCTTTTCAACACAAAGTTCACAAAGCGGTTTACAGGCAAATCGTAATAATAAAGTTAAATGGCTCCCTGTCCCAAAAGGGCTCACAATCTAAAAAAAGGCAGACCGCCAGCAACAGCCACTAGAAAGACTGCGCAGGGGTGAAGAGGGACAGTTACTCTCCCCCTGCTAAATATAAGAGGACACCACCTGAACAAGTGCCTCTTGCCTGTAGGAATTGCAGATGGGTCAAAACCTTGCAGCAGGTCCTTGCTGCTGATCCCAGCTTCTCAACCCCAACCCCCAAAGGGAGCTGAATTGCACTGCCTCCTCAAGCTGGAGAACTTTTGACATTGACTTTGCATTCCATGTCTGAGGAGTTAGTAGCCAGACAGTCTCTGAGCCAGACAGTCTTGATGATCAGTCCAGGTTCCCCGCTGATTCTAGCTCACCTCAGGATATGCACCAAAATTCCTTACTCTTTCTCCAATTGTGGCTGCCAGTTGTGGCTGACCTGGCTAGAAAAGACAACCACACCTTAGCAAATGTCTGGAGTAGCGAAAAAGCTGATCACCATATAGCAGGCGGATGATCAGCAAAAATGTCTACCTGGCCCCGTAATGCAACCAGTAAGCTCATGGTGCAGGTGGGTAGAGGTTGAAGATGATGTGAGGCACACTGAACTGAATATAGGCAAGTACAGTAGTTCTGCCCCCTCCACAAAGGTTCTTCTAGTAGCCTGTCCTACCTCTCATGTAGAGGAGCCAGAACAAAGAAACATCTGCCTTAAGGAAGGCAGCAAAGGAGTATTATTTTGAGGGCATTTAAATAAAGATCATTTAAATTAAAGAGAGATCATTTGTGCTGTGTGTGTGCATGTGCATATTTCTATATTTACATGTACATTCCTATATTTAGTGGGGAGTATCCTAATTAGTCAACCTAGCAGTTCGAAAGTACATAAAAAATGTGAGTAGATAAATAGGGACCACTTCAGTGGGAAGGTAACAGCGTTCCATGCACTACTATACAGCGTATAGTCATGCCGGCCACATGACCACGGAGCTTGTCCTCGGACAAAACACACGGCTCTACAGGCTTAGAAATGAGATGAGCACTGCCCCCTGCAGTCAGTCACGACTAGAACTTTTGGTCATGGGGAAACATTTACCTTTATCGTAATTAGTAACTTTTTATCTATCCTTCCCATTGCCATCATTATTGTTGCAAAGCATAAAGAATGATGCACTTTTGTTTTTTCTGATACATGCTTGCTTAGGCACACGTACTCACCTAGGAACAATAACGTCTTATTTATTGTGGAGACATATAAATGAGTAGCCTGCCTTCTTCTGGGTGTGGGATTAACTCCTAATAGTTTCTGGTGAAGAAGTGAATCATTGCTGATGCAGCTCTGTCTGTAGCAATATAGATAACTTCAGCCTCCAGGGAACTTAATCCGACACCTTTCATGAGCACTAAATTCATGTTATAGAATACAAAAAGGTCAGACTCTGGCCAGAAAAAAAAAATGAGTGCAGTGTTTGTCATAACAGTGTCAAGTGGCCTCCTTACTTCATTGCTTTACAAATAAATGTATCATGCTTTGGTACATGCCCTTAGACCCTTCCTGAACTCAGAAGACCATGGTGGGTACTTTTTCTTACCCTCCTTAATTCAGGGCACATTTTATGGATGCAGTTCCAAATCATGCCATTGAGAAGATAATCCTATGCATGTCTACTCAGAAGTAAGTACCATTGTGTTCAATGGGGATTTACTTTCAGGAAAGTGTGTATAAGATTGCAGCCTGACAGAATGTTGTATTTGGTTTTCAGTGTGCAGATATCCCCTCCCATTCCATTCTTCCCCTCTGGTGTTTTTTTGTTTGTTTTTGTGTGTGTTCTTTCAGATCTTTAAAGGCAGTTCGCCAAGGTTGCTTCGTGCATTGCATCAACTAAGATATTTTAAGTGTACAATAAAAAGTGTGAATGTGAGAAACAGTTGTTTACTGTTTTCAGGTCAAACAGAAAGTCACTTGGATGGTCATTCTAAGTGGATGAGCAGCCTGACTGTAGCCTAGAGAGCATCCAGATATGCAGATTCCATTGTACATAAGATTCACAAGACTCGTTCGTAAATGTTGATCCTAATTTATGAATAGCAGATTCAGACCAGGAACAGGCTCAGACAGGCCCCTGTCTTGGCCTGAAAGCTCTGTCCCTAGCAGCTACTCTATGCCCATATCAGGAAAGTGACTCTTAACTGCAGGATACTCCAGTACAGGGTGAGATTGTTATGGGGATTTTTACATGGGGGGGGGGGTTGCAACTTTACCTCAAGGGCAGGCAAACTCACAGCAGTGGGAAGTAACCTTTCGCTGTGTGGAGGTGTGAGAAAGGGGAGTGATTATAGTTAGGCTACTAGGTGACCAATTATATGATTCAAAATAACACTAAAATGGTGGAGAAAGTCCCTGTCCTGTACAATGAGGCTTTCTCTCCCTGTAGAGAGAAGGTCTGTACTTCCACCACCCAGCACTATGAATGATGCTTGTGGACTGGAGAAGGAGGCTTTCCCCACCACCCAAGATGCTTTCACGGGAAATACCCTGGGCTGTGGTGAAAGGCATGCCCTTCATCAACCAGTGGGTGGATGAAAGATCTATAAGAACCCTAATTGTAACTGATTCACATTTTCCCAGCCGATGGGATCTTTTGACTGATGTACTCTGATGTCCAGTAATGCAGTGGGAGCTGGGTGGTCTTTTCTTCCCTGATTGGTATCAGTGGCTCCACTGTCACAGAAAGACTGTAGATAAGGGCTAGGATAAGATTGTTCAGTAGTAAGGAGGTTTGGGGGGACTTTAGGAACTGTGCATCCATATTCAGTGAAGTTGAATGCTCTGCTCCCCAGGCAACACATTCTGTTCATAGTTGTGACTGTTGTTTCTGTTATACACTGATTCACTGGTTTGTTGCATATATTTGACTGTGCACATCATGCTTTATTGCAAGCCGGTCTGACTCTGGAATTCTTTGATTTACTAATCAAAGGAAAAGGCCCTGGATACATATTTTGAACACAATGACACCTTCCTACAGTGGAAACCTATATTGTGTAAATGCATGGTTCTGAAATGCCATTATTTCAAAATAAATCTCTGTACATATTACCATGACTGGTTTACAAGCTTTTCTTCAACTTTTATGCAAACTGGATTTATAGCAAGCTGTTTCCCTTACAGTGTAGAAATTGCAAAGCCCCTCATGTTTACACTGTACTAAAGCAGAGTAGACACCTACTCAGCATCACACCTGCCTTGAAAGCTTAGCTGTCCTACTGAATAGTCTTATTTAGATGGATTGCCTGTTCCCCCTCCAAAATTCTGAGGAGGAAACAGAGATGAGCTACACAGGAAATGCTTAAGAGCTTGTACAGTAGCAGTGCACCTGGGTTAAGTGGGAACCTGCTAATTTCTAGCCTCTGACAAGTATGCTCAAACCTTGTATTTAAGACCCTTTATAATCCAAGGTAGAGGAGAAACTCTCTCCGAATAGCTACCACGTGTCTCCTTGTTGTGTGAATCCCTACCGCTTTCTTTAAAGGAGCGGATGGTAACAAAAGCTGTCTTGTCTTGAGAACTGAATGAATGTGTATTGTAACAGAAGGGAGGTGGCGCGCAGCTTACGTGCTGCCCAAGTTTGTCCCGCCCCCGCATGAGGCACGGGGCAGGACTGGCCAGCTGATTAGCTGGCCAGGTCAGGGCCAACGGCCGCAGATGCCCTGCAGGGCGTTGCTTGCTCATTCGAGCGGCGATTGCGGTCACCTGCCCTCCCGCCCTTCCAGTCCAAGGTTACTGGTTGCCCTAGGGGATTGGGTAGGAATTTTTTGCTGCCACCCTGATTGGCTTTGGGCAGGTAGTTTTTTCGCCTACCCCAGACTGGAGTTAGGTGCTGGATGGTAAGCATAATTAGTATAGTCTTTGGTCACTTTAGGCAGATGTTGTGCGGGTCTTAAGAAATTTTAGTTGTCGGTGTCCATCGTGTTGCGGCAAGGCACGGGGGCCCGGCTGGCTCATGCTTGCTTACCTGGCTGGGTGATGCTGGCTGGCGAACCCCGTGCTTGGGATGTTCCATGCAACCTGGGTCCGCCCGGATGCTGCAACCCAGCCGCTTCAACCCTTTGGGGTGACCAAGAAGGGGGAAGGGGTCCGGGACCTCTGGACCCTGGAGTCGGATGGTTACGCCCATAGGAATGGGGGAGGTAGATGGGCAGCCCGTTTCCCCCAGTGTGACCCGCACTATTAGCTGACCCTGTTGCTATTAATGTTGCTGTAAATAGTAAAGTGGTCCTTTATACCATACAGTCCTGGTCTGTGTCTTTATTGCGGGGTGCGAGGATAAAGGCAATTGGCAGAATCACATATGGTGATCATCGTTTTGTTTGCTAAGTAACCCATAATAGCAATAGTATGTTCCTCAAGCTGGCTGAAAATGCTTGCTAAGTGGGTTTGAATGGCTAGAAGATTTCCCCCCCCCAATAAGTATAGATGGCTGGTGACTATTGCCCACATCACTTCTCTCCCTTGTTATTCCTTTTAATGTGTTGTATGTGTATAATTTTGTGGATATTTATTTTATCAATCAATCAATCAATCAATCGGTACTTATATACCGCTTTTCAACACGAAGTTCACAAAGCGGTTTACAGGCAAATAGTAATAATAAAATTAAATGGCTCCCTGTCCCAAAGGGCTCACAATCTAAAAAAAAAAAAAAAGGCAAACCACCAGCAACAGCCACTAGAAAGACTGCGCAGGGGTGAAGAGGGACAATTACTCTCCCCCTGCTAAATATAAGAGAAACACCACTTGGAAAAGTGCCTCTTGCCCAGTTAGCAGGGGTAGATGCCAATAAAGTTTTTATGCCAATAAAGTTTTCCATAACTATTACTATTCTCCCCCTTGTGCTTAGATACATGTGAGAGGCAGTTGAAGGGGTGGGCTCTAGCCATACCAGCAAAGGATACATTTTGCAGCTTGTTAAAGGGAGCCTTGTAGACTTCTACAAGCCAATGATGTTTGCTTTTCAAGGAATTGATTCTGTTTGCAAAATTAGCACTGCCTATTTAAGTACAATGCTATCCTACTCCCCCATGTTCCATATGTCTACATATGCATATGATAATATGCTATGTATGTGTGTAAATACACAGATGTCACAAAAATACCATCAGCTTCCATAAGCAGGCTGTATCAGGTGTCCCAAGGACTTCCTACTCCTCAAGGAAATGGGGATCTTAACACAAAAGAGCATTATACGGACATCTTGTTTCTGTGAGTAAGATAGGAGGGAAAGGTACTAAGAACTATTGGGGATCTGCTGTTATCACCCCTAAGAAGAGTTTGCAAGAATAGCAAAATTGTGCCTTCAGTATGTATTGTTCTGAAGCAGCACTTTAAAGCAGCATAAAGGAATACTGAATTCATGAAGCATCAAAAAATAATTCTAAGCTTTCTTAAGACTGGGGCAAGGGTTGCTGTAGTTACTAATAAAAAAAGAATCCTTTCCGTAATGCGGAGTGGGGGGGGAATGATTTTAAAAGGGATTGATTCAAACCATAACAAACTAAGGATTTTTTGAGTCGTTTTGGTAAAGATGATTATATTACAACCTCAGCATTTTTAAATGGAAAGTGGACAGCAGGGGTGAAGACCTTGGTGAGATTTAGTTAACAATGAGCAAGCAAGAGCTATAAAGGAGAAAAAAGTCAAAGGCTAAGGCGCTCTCCATTTCAGAAAGAAAAAAAATTACTTTAGCTTCAGGCCACATCAGCATTTTCTCCTGTATGCTGACAGGAGAACCAGAAGAATTTTGCTGATATCAAGTGGCTCTTTAATAGGGCTAAATCCCTTACAATGTCCAGCATACCAGGTGCTGAAAAAAAACCAGCTGTTAGCAAAAGGAAATAATGTAACCTTGTCAAACTATAATATCTTATCGGTAGGATTGAGCCAGAAGAGAGGGAATTTCTAGCATATCAGAACGGTCACTATTTACTGAGTACTCAAGACAGTAATGCTTTTGACATACTCAAAACTGTTTCTTCCTGTTTAGTGCTAAAGAAGTCAATATGCCAAAAATAATCACCTAGCACCTGTCAGTTTGATTATTTCAGTAAGCAGCCAAGTCAATTGCGTAGATGGTATATCGCTTTCTGGGCTGGATTATTTCAGATTGGAGATGGGAATATTACATGTTGGAATGTTCCCAAATGTTGGAAGGAAAGAAGGAAGACCTTACCTGCGTATAGAAAATTATCATGTCATGGAAAAGACTAGGGTAGAATTTCTCTGACTGACAGACTCTCAAATGTTGCCTTTTTAAATGGCTATCAATATATACAAAATATTTTTATTATAAGAACAAATAAAAAGTACAGGTTCGTAAACACAAAGAGCTGCCTGCAGGCATCTCAACAATCAAAAAGAACCATAACAAAACTATGAATTGTCACCAGTTTTCCCAGTTATATTTGATTTGAGTACTGAGTATGCAGATACCAATTGTCTGAAAAACTTTCCATTGAATGTGTCCTCCTTTCTCACCAATGCTCATACACAGAAATCTTGCTGATCAACATATAAATCTACACTTATATTTATCTATAGCTCAAGGCACAGGTTTTCAGACTGGAGTGTCACGACGCCCAAGCCTGAGAGGCCTTCTCCCTTTTCCCTTAAGGAAAAAGCAAAAGCAATCCCCAGATCGTGCCAGCAGTGGGGAAAAGGGGGCTTTTTACTACCTTACCTTGCCTCCTAGGCCCGAAATGCTGTCAGACTGTTGCTTATTGGGAAAGTGAGAAGGCTCCACTACAGGTGCACATAAGTGGTTGTGGAAGGCCTCAGTGCATGACAGCTGACCACGTCACATGGGAGGAAGAACCCAACAAAGACGCCTCCCTCTGCAGACTCAGATGGAGCTCCATTTGCTCCATTTGTTCAGATACTGAAGAAGTAAGGGGGAGACAGACTGAGTTCTTTTGACACAGTTGAGCATGAGACATTAAAATAAACATCTGCCACACCTGTCCAGGCTTGTGATGCCTACGTGGTGTTTGTGAGGCAGAATAGTGCCACCAGGGTGTACAAGCAGTTGTGCCCTGTAGGAGCTGGGAGCACAGTGGTTTGTAACATAACCTTTCAACTCTCCTGGTGAGGGGGCTGCAGTAGAAGTCTTCAGAGGACCAGTGTTCAGCCTCCCTGTGGTAACAATGCAGTCCTGAAAAACAAAAAGGGATTATGGCGTGTGCTCAGCCAGCCGTAAGACTCATTGCAATCCCTGGCATTGAAAGAGAGAAGACGCTCCTAGTTCTTGTCTCTGAGAAGACACGTGCTAACCAAGTATTTTATGAGAGATGAGATCATTTGTGTAAAGTGCTCCCAAGTGTTCTTTCACCATGGGTCCCTTCCCAGAAATTTTCCTTTGAGAGACTAGACTGGTATAGCCCTGTTGTGTCTGTCTTCTCATCTGAGATGAAGTCTCTGTGGCAGGGACTTTAGTACTGGAGTTGCTGTGCTGTGATTGGCTGCCAAATGCAGCATGTGTACTATATCATAGAAAAATGCCAAGATAGGGGATGGCAGGAGAGGGCTGTTCATCTCCATTGTTACTTAAGGGGTTACTCCTACCTACTCTAGTTCTTGTTGTTGGCATTACATTTTTTCTGGCATCGGGACATGTCTGAAAGAAGGTTATGATATGGTGCACACCAACTCCTCTTCATCCCTCCCATGTCCTGTGCAAGCCCCTCCCACTTTGCATCCCAATGTCCTTATCTTGGCTTTTCTACCAGGGAAGTTGCACTGACATCTGACCTAGGATGATGCAGGTTCCCCCCCCCCAGTTTTGCACCATCATCTGTGACACATCTGTTGCCAGCAGGGCTGAAATTGCACCAGAGTATGTGGTGATATGCCAGCATTTCTGTAGACTGGGATTGGGTTATAAATGTATCCTAGATTTTCAGTATTGCAGATCTCACATCGTTGAATTTCCTATTTCTCCTATTTCCTGTGGCTAGAAATAGGAGTTCTGTTTCTAGCTATATCCACCCTAAGGTATCCTTCTTTGGTGTCTTATATTCTAGAGGAAATTGCTACAAGCATTTCAGCAGCAGAATGTGATCATTCTTTTTGGTTAATTTTGCTGTGTTGGCCTATCAGTTAAGTTGCCTCTAGTTGAGCATTGTTTCTTGTTCCTGTAGTTCCCAATTCACCTTTTAGACATAAATAACACCTTTAGTATTTCAACAGGGTAACAAATCAGACCATTCCTAATGACACTGAAGAGGATAATGCAAGAAAAGAAACTTTCTAATTTAATCCTAAATAGCTGCCTGCTATTTGAAGCTACTCAAATATTTAAAATGGTAGGAACGTGCCATTGTATGGATTTTAAGAGTGCAGCTTAACATCCAACATTTTAATATTATAACAGTTTAGAAATTATATAGCACTTTTCAAGTGCATTATTCAGAGTGCTTCACATACATTATCAGAGCAATTCTCATAACAGTCTTCCAGAATAGTTCGGTATTATTATCTGTATATTGTAGATGGAAGGTACGAGATTAATGTCTTGTGGCTGAAGTAAGTGTTGAACCGGGAACTTTCTAGTTCAGTGGTTCTCTGAGCGCAAGCCTAAGATTGTGCTGGGCCAGTGGAAGTCCTTTATGCCTGCCCAGGACTGTGCAAATGTGCCAGGGGTCAACTGGGCTGGTGCAAGCACATGCGCCAGCCCACAGAGGCAAAATCCAGCCTCTGTGCTGCCCTGGAAAAGTAATTTTTGCAAAGTAATTTTTGCAGCCAGTGTGGTGTGTTGGGGAAAGTGAGAGCAGGTTGGAACAAGGGCTGATCGGGGTGGGAGGAAGGCAAGGGGAGGGAGGGCCAGTGGGCAAACCAGTCCTGGAAGGGGGTGAGACCAGCCTCCTGAACTTAGGCAGGATCCTAAACCCCCTCCCGAACAGCCTGGGATTACACTGGACTGCTCGAATCTGTACCAGCAATTTCGCTGGTGCAGATCCAAGTAGCCTCATTACAATGGCTGGGGCATTACTTGGGGTAAGGGGAAATAAGTCCCCTTACTTCAGGTTGCACTGCAGCCACTTCCAACTCTGTGCTGGATATAGCTCTGGCCTGCCTTTTCCAGCACAGGGTTGGGCTGCCCAACATTTTAGCAAAGGACCCAATTTTTAAAATGACAGGAAGTGATGTCGTTAAACAAAATTCAAAGAAGAGGAGATGAAATGGGAACACTAGCTCTGTTCCACCAAGTGAATTCTCTCTGTAGCTTGCCTGCAATAACCTCATCCCTCCCCATCAAAAAAAAAATCAGTAAGATTTTCAACTTAGTTCAATTTATGTTCTTATATTTAGACCAGTGTGATTTGAGACAAAATCAGTTTTAAGTACAATATTTTTGGGATGGGGTGGCGGTGGTGGGGGCTGGAATGAGATTCAAAGCTTCCCTCTGAACAACGTTAAAGGAGAGGAAATGAGGCTCCACAGTGGGGGGGGGGAGGAAGGAGTTTGGGAAAGAAACCGAAGCTTTTCTATAATCAGTGGTTCCCAAACCTTTTAGCACTGGAACCCAATTTTTAAAATGACACTATCAGGGCCCATTTAGCTTCACAAGACTGTGAGCATAATCCTAACCTGGAGCTAGGCCGGCACAATTAGGCCAGCAAAGTTTGGCGGGAACCAGGGCAACCATAAAGCACTTTTGGACCACTCTTGGAGTCAGGGAGGATGACTCACGTCTGTGTGCTGGCCTCTCTAACTCCAAGAGTGGTCCAAACATACTGTACAGTGTCTCTTGTGCCTGCCACATGGGCTGCCCTCGGTCACCGCGCCCCACCGCTGCTCGCCCAGCTCTGTATGGACATGGGGGGATGGGTGGGGGGCGCTCTGGGTGCCTGGGTGAGCAGGAAGGACGGCGGAAGCGAACAGGAAGGCAGCCAATCAAACGTAAGTCCCGCCCAGTGTTCCGTCTCTGCGAGAGTAGATGACACCACTGGTGCCGGCCTAGCTCCAGGTTCGGATTATGCTCGAAAAAAAGTTTCAGTTTACCAGGTCAAGCCTCTGTTTCGGTCCTTTTTGTGATAGTGGTGGCTGCCCTCTGGAATACTGGTTGGCCTCCTCCTTCATCAGATTAGGACCATCCTGGTGGCTTTGCATTCCCCTTTGCCTGACCTTCAACATGACACTAGCCAGGTTAGCTTACTCATGAATAAATGCAGACACGTTGCTTAGGGCCCAATCCTATGCTGCCTGGCAGCCTAGGAGCACAGTGGTAGCCAGGTGGCTATCACTGCATCCTCTGGCATCCAAGTAGCCGTGGGACCCTCCGTAGGGAAAGGGCGCAGGGCGGGCGATGGGTCTACTAGCGTCTGCTCTGGCCAGCGCAGAAGCAAGTGCCTCCAAGTAAGGCCACATAGCCTTACTAGAGTGTTGGGAACTGGCGGCGAGATTCACCGCCAGCCACACACCCCCACTCCACCCCCCCAAAAAACACGCTCTGCCCTGCCCAGAACAGCCGCATTGCTAGTGTGCAGTGGGCTTGCTGGCAAGCAGGGCTCCCTTTGGGGCATCCCTCGCCACTGTCACCATGGCACCGCCCCAGTGCCAGCAATAACGACTTAACTGCTGGTGTGGGAGGCGCTTTACAGTGCCATTTGCGACAGAGATGCGGGCAGTGCAAACGTAACACCCGCATTGGGCTCAATAGGATCGGGACCCTTAGTTTTGCTTTCCATAAGACTCAGTACATTTCTCAGCTTGGAGCGAGAAAGTTCCATCTTGGGTTTTTTTTTGGGGGGGGGCTGCTTTTGTTCATTGGATCAGGACCGTTCTGGTGGTGTTGGGTTCCTCTCGGCCTGCCCTTTGCAATGGACCAAGGCACATTTGCCTACTCAGAAATAAGTGCACAATATGGCTCAGTTTCACTCTCATAGGGCTCCATGCATTTTCTTTCTTAGCTATCAGCTAGTCAGTTTCAGCTTTGGGACCTGTCAAGTAGCAATTCATAGTTTGAGAAACTCCTGCTGCTGACCACTACCTTTTATTGTTTAGATTTCCTTAACTTTCCCTGAGGTGGAGAAATGTCACTGGATATCCTTATATATTCTCTCTCTCTCTCTCTCTCTCTCTCTCTCTCTCTCTCTCTCTCTCTCTCTGTGTGTGTGTGTGTGTGTGTGTGTGTGTGTGTTAGACATACATACATACATACATACATACATACATACATACATACATACATACATACATATGTATAATTGGTCCTTAGTGTGCTACGTAGTTACAACTTATTCTTTGGATATTCGTCAAAAACGTGAAATCATTTATCTTGTCTACAGAACAGCTTGTGGACAATAAGATCACAAGTTCATTTTTATTGTTAGTGAGGATCTGTCGTCAAAGCTGTCGCTTTCTTCCAGATCTCTTTCCACCTTAGGTACTTTCTATACAACAAAATAAAACAAGGTAGAACTAAGCTGAAGAAAGGGCGAAATTTGATGTCATTCCCCAGGGGTTTCTCTAATTCAAATTCCTGGGTTGGGCTTTTCTGGGAACTACAGTGAAACCCCATGTCAACGTTTGGTCATCAGACTAGCTCTCTGTTGCTCTTGTCAGTTTGGGAAAAGCTGTAGCTCATGGGGCTAGTGTTATCTTTTTAGCCTTCAGTGGAGCATTTGGAACAGCGAATGAAGCGAGATCTCTGCATCCAAAGAAGTCAAACATGTTTGTACATTTGTTAGACAGCAAAACAGGTGGAACTTCAGGGAGGTTGAGTGAGCACTGCAGATGATAACATCCTTTCAGTTCAGGTTAAGTGAAAGCACTGAGCTTTGTATGCCCATTGTTTTACATGCATGTGCATACGTGTGTGTGCGCGCACACACACACCAAGTGTAGGTGTTAAATAGTGTAGGTGTTAAAACACAGTGTAGGTGTTAATTGCTGTTTGCATTATGTAAATAATGCCAATTCATTAGAAAAACTGAAATTTTTCATAACTTCCATAGCTGAACCACAAGGAAGGAATAATAATAATAATAATAATAATAATAATAATAATAATAATAATAA
>JAJKFI010000032.1:11901353-11913695 GCA_029204185.1 Lerista edwardsae
CACACACACACACACACACACACACACACACACACACACACACACACGCAGCTCAATAAAAGAAAATGTTTACTGTATGTGTCACTTCTCTGACTAGTATTATTAGTATTATTCGTTGCATGTCATGACTATTGCTGAAATTAATTTTGTCATGGGGATGCCAAATAATTTATTTTAAAATATATTTCCAATCGCTTTCCTGTTTCTGCTAAAAACAGGTATTGTCTAACTACTTGAAAATAAATTCATCTTTTTTTTATCCAGCCCCCTGTCCTAGATATGTGAGTGGCACACCACCCTGGCACATACACAGATTCCATGGCTGAAACTTGTCTCAAATTGTTTCCTCTGACAAAATGAAACAGGCATAACATTTTCCTTGCAGATTACAGAAGATGCCCACTGGCAGCTTGGCACCAAGAGCACAAAACCTTTTCTTCCTTGGGGCATGTACACCCTGCCAGCTAGAAGTGACAGAAACTGTCCAGGGCATATCTAAACCTAGAAGCAAGAGCATGGAAAAATGCTCCTCCTGCAGCACTGTTAATTATGTGCTGTAATGATGTCCTTATGCTGAGCAATGTGAGAGGAGGCATATGTTAACCTGCACAGCTTGAGAAATCAAATGGCCAGCTTGATCTCTGGGGTGTAATTCTGAATGCCTTTTACAATAACAGCACATTTATCACAGCACACCTGCTGACAGGGGCAAGGCATGAGGATTTCAAAAACAACTTAAATAAATAACAATAATGGGCACATTTTGGACTGTCCTGATAATCTCCCTATGGAGGTGTAAACCCTAGTCTGTGCCGTCTGTTAAAACTGCTTTTGTTTTGTTGTTGCTTCTTTGCTGAGAAGTATGGGAAGGCTTTGCTTCCAGTGTGAATTGATTAGAAGTGCTGGAAAAATGCCAATCTCTGACTTCCTTATCAAAATAGTTGAAAAGTAGTACTATAGTGTTAAGAATAACAGCCCAATCCTAACCCATTTTTCCCCCCCCCCCCCCGCCCGCTACAGCGGCTGCATCAGCAATATGTGTTGCATCCAGCAGAAGGGCAGCCTGGAGGTCTTAAGATAAAAGAACTGAAGAGAGTAAGGGAGGGAGATGGGGGGAGGAATGGAACTACTATACTGATGCATGCAAGTGCCATTGGTCACCATCCCCTCCCTCCCCCATTCCACTTCCCACCCAAGCCCCTCCCTTTCCAGATATTCTCCTGTTCCTCCCACTGTCCATCCCCACCACCGACTTACAGGTCTGTGCATAGAGCCGCCAGCCATTAGTGCTGGGGGCTTCATTGTGCGCGCCACCATAGCAGAACTTCTGCAACTGGAATATGCATTCCATTGCTGATAACCTCAGATTGGATAGGTCTGTAAGTGTTCATTAAGTCTTGTAGATCATTTCTTAGGCCATGTACACCAAAATGTAAGCTGAGCTCACCAGGCATTCTTTTTTTCCCAGCACAGTTAAGATAATTCTCCTATAGGAAAAAAGGGGATAACTGCAAGCTCGCCTTCTGTTGTGGAATTCTTAAGGAAGGGTGTACTACTGTAATTTTGAGCCACATACACAGGATCACATCCTTGTCCTCTGTGGCCAGGTTTGCACTTTACTGCATGCCTCATGATTGTGTGGCATCACTTCCAGACAGTGCTTATGTAGAGGTGCCATTTATTCATCTATGTGACCCATCCCTCCATCTGCAACTGACTTTGAGAGAACATAATCACCATCGTATTCCTTTGGACCTACAATGTATCAGTAGTAAAAAAAAAAACCCAAAAATAGGATAGCAGTCATATCAAGTTTTTTAGGTATAGTTGTCAGGAAGAAATTTTTTGCTCCCTTAGAACCAGGGAGTGCCTCAGGGACACATTAGGACTTTCCTAATAGAGGCCTCCAATACAGTGATAAGGTGTTGTCTACTTAGTCCTCTTGCTGTGACAGAGTTCTCTAGGCAGGTGAGGTGACTGTGGCACTTGCTGGAAAATCCCTCCAGGCAGAGCCACTCCATGCAGTTATGTAGCTTGCAGTCTGCACAAGGGTGCCACATCCGTAGGGGCACTATTCACATAGGAAGGAGAGGTGGTATTCTGCCCCATCCTTGTTAGTAATGTGGGACATTTTTTCCATGTCTGAGAAACTAGACTGTCAGCTCTTACTAAGCTACGGGAAACAAGCATGTGGCATAAGTTGAAAGATATGGAGTTGTTCAGTGAGCGTCATGACTAATGGGGTGGGGTATGAAACAGCAGCTGCACTCCCATGTATGCCTATCTGACATGCCCCATAGTGCTTGCTTTTGAGTAGAAACGCAGATTGCTTCTGAGTAGACATGCATGTCTCCCCCAACCTGTTGAGCTCAAATACCCTGCAGTGTTCCACCTTATTAGCTTCATGGCTCTTTGCTGGCTCCCTCGAATTTGTCATATCTTGTAACTTATTCCCATGATCTCTCTCTCTCTCTCTCTCTCTCTCTCTCTCTCTCTCTCTCTCTCTCTCTCTGGTTTTGTTGCAGGTCAGGCTTCTGCAATATTGCCCACTAATCAGGTTTCTTATTGTTGCACCCATAAGCCATAGGATGTTTTTTTTTTTCCATATTCAGTCAAAATATCAATGGCAATGACTGCTGTTCCATTACAGTGTTACCCATTTACCATAATTGAATTGTCTGTCTTTGTGCTTCAGAAACTATAAGATTTTTATTTTTAGTTTGCTCCCTGTAGGTATCACTGATTTCTACTTGCATTTTTAGAAGATAAACTGTGTTTTTTGGCTTTCATTTTATAAGATAAACCTAGTTTCTCATTTTGACAAAAACACAATCTAGAGTTGTAAGCCTCTCTCCTTTCTCACTATATTTTGTTGACAATATTTTAGGCATGTACTGTTTGTGTATACTGAGAGATACCCTAATGAAACAGAAGTAAAACACAAGCTTGGTGTAAAATAATATTTATATACTGAGTAGAAAATTTCAGGGGAGAGGAAAAAGAGGGGAATCACTTTGTAAGAAAAGAACATTTCTCTGGCTACAGCAGGCAGACAGTTTTACTTTACCATTACAACTCTGAATAAAGACTCCAGACACAGGCTTGGGATAATGGGTCACTTTATTAAAATTAACATGGGAAAAAACCTGCAGCAGGGGATCTCAAACCGTCCCCCAATGTGCGGGCTACTCTTTGGAGGAAACGGCACTAGCCGTAACTTCCCCCGGCCTGCACGGGCATGACCCCCTGGCTCCGAGCCCCCCTGGTCCTGAGCCCAGGAGAGCCCACCAACCCCGGAGGGTCAGGGCAGCACAGTCTGACAGAGCCCACCAAGTCTACGCTCCAGCGGTGGATTCTGCCTGAGTCAGCCAGGGGACACGCCAGCCAAGCTCACCGACCCGGTCAAGTGTTGTCTGAGTGGTCCTGACCCTTACTGCCTAAGAACTGTATGCCAGGATTCCTAAACCCTCCCAACCCAACCCGCACGTAACTATCTGCTCAACAATCACAATGCATTATGTTTCCCTTCTTACATACCTTGTGTGTACACTACTGCTCAATACTGCTAGAAGGATGTGTAGTCGGTGTTAACCTGTGCTGAAGAGTGCACTGATCATTTCAATTTCTTGTTAGCATTTTCAGCTTATAAACCTGTTCCAGTAACCTTAATACAAGCCTGGAGGAAATCTTGTTCCAGAGAGGTGACATTCTCATGCATGTAGGATGAAGTTTGATGAAGATCTGTCAACAGAGTGCTTGACCACATCTGTCTCTCATGTTTGTGGGCTGGAAAATCAATCAGTGTATTGGAATGAAGTGCACCTTCCAGTGGGCACAAAGGAAAGAGAAGTGGAATTTGACTCTGCTTCAGGTGCCCATTTGGCTTCATCCTGGCCAGGGCCCAATCCCAAAATGATCGTATGAAGGCGGCATATGATGTGGTGTATGGAAGGTCCAAGGGTGATGAAAATTATTCTTATTTGAAAAATATTATGGCTTTTGATACACAAACCCAATTATTTCTAATGATTAATGTGGAGAGAGTTATAATGGCTGTATCTAAAATAACCTCTGAATGTAATAAGTGGTAATCGTCCAGAAAGCTCAAGTCCCAGACTTTGGTTAGCTAAGATTAATCAAATAGCTGAAACCATTGTTTTACAGCAAGTTTGCCCTTTATTCATAGTCAATATGAAGTTCATTGTCTGCCCAGACTTGCAGAATATCACTAAAAATGTGCCAGTATTATTTCTCAGATTGCGGTCAGGAGCTGTTGGAGCCAGAGGCTATTTGGTGATTTGTACTATTTACAAGCTCAGCTAGTACTTCTACCTGTCTGCCTTTGGGATGGGGGAGGGGGAGATGAGGAAAGCAACATCTTTCTTTTGTGTCAGAGATTAATTGGGCTCTCCACCCTGTTCTCTCCACCCTGTTCTCTCCAGCCTATGTCCCTGGTATTGATACCAATTACTCCGCCTCCACAGAGCAAATAGCAGTCACAAAGGGCCCCTCATCTATACTGGGACTATGACAGGTACGAACAGTTAAAGACCACTTCCCACCACATCCCAGTTTGGATCAGAGGCCCTAACAACTGCTTTTAACATTGTAGGGAAAAACAATCAAGGCCAAATGATTTCGTGTTACATCTAGCTTATATCTGCAGGCCATGCACAATTGTCTATGTAACTCATATGGAGCTCAATTACAGATAAAAAGAGACAGACTGGCAATTATTATTTTGTCTCAAGGGCAGTTATACAATATTTCTTATAATACAGATTACAGCACAGACAATTAACAGCTATAACAATGAGTAAATAAAACCACAATGAACCCACCCCCAAAACAGTAGGATTAAAATCATTATGTTTAAATGCAGAATACTTCTCCGTAACCATCAGTAACAATGCTGGGAACCAAAACAGGTCAACCGTCCTCATCATTTTTAGGATCAACCCAAAACAACCTGGCTCCCGAGGTGGTGTGTCAACTGATCTCCCTTACCTGTTGATATGCCAGTCTCTGTTGATGGGTTGTAACAGGAAGAGGACAGCAGAGTATTGGATGCTCTAGCCCACTATTCTCTACTCCTCCACACTTTTGTCCTCCTTCCTTCTCACTCTTCTTTTTCAGTCTAGGGAGTAGAAAGCAGAGGTGGAGGTGAGTGGTCCTCCCCCCCACTTGAGCTGCTGCCTGAAATGACCATCTCAGTTGCCCCACATGACTGGGCTGCGCTTACCATTGTGTTTTTCTTATGAACTTCCACGAGCATCAGATTGGCTGATATACTCATGCATTCTATTCCTGATATTAACTTTGTTCTCATCCAGAGAAACAATTCTGATGTTCTTATATAAGAATTGTTTCTCTGGATGAGAACAAAGTTCTAAACAAGGAACTAAACCCACAGTAAGTCATGAGCTGGCTGGCCTGAGCAGTGTCCTATTAAGATTTAGCTTATGCTCATACATACATAAACCTTTATTGGCATTACAAATAAAATAATAGCAACAAAAGTTAGTGCAGTAGCTATATCATAAAGGAACAAATCCAGAAAGGGGAGGGGTAATAAGAGGGGAGGGAGGTTTGGATTTGAGAACTGCATATAGGAATTCAGCTACCACATTAGAGATGGTCACCGTATTATCGCTCAAGAGGGTCAAAAGGGGGTCGACAAGGGGAGCAGGCAGTGAGGACAGCAGAGGTTCAAGAAATTTGTCTCGCAAAGGTTGGTGGGCCGGACAGCGAAGTAATATATGATCCATTGTATCTAGTTCTAACGAGCAGAATAGGCAGAATCTATTGTCACGTGGGATGTTGGCAAATCTGCCAGAATGAACAGCTGAAGGGAAGATGTTTATTTAGCTTATGTGCTGCCACCAACCTCTGAGTGGGTGTGGGAGTGGGGAGTTAACTGCATGTAGATCAACCATTTTAACCCAGGACATCTTTTGTGCTAGGGGTGGCCAAACTTCAGCTTGCGAGCCATATGTGGCTCTCAGAACTATGTTGGCTGAGCTTATTTTTGCTTCACAATTAATATAAAAGGTAAATAATTTGTAAAGCTTTATAATTATAATTATTTATTGGGTATAAATTGAGAGTCCACTGGATTAAAACATGTTTAATATTCATGGTAAGTAAATATATTTAAGAATGTAAATGCTTCTTAAATATTGTGACTCTCAAACATCTCTTGCAGTTTTCAAACATCTGAAGTTTATTATATGTGGCTCTTATGTTAAGCAAATTTGGCCACCCTTGCAATAGACCCAATAGTCCCATTGCTCCCATGCAAAGCCTCCCTCACGTAGGCTGAAGCTGGCCGGCACAAGGGAGGTGCCATCTCAGAACGGGCCAGGGGAGGTCATTATGGGTGGGAAGTGGGTGGGCCCAGGATTCTGCCATAAGGCCAAATCCTAGGCCCATTTAGGAGGCTGCGGGGCCCCAATTCGGGCTGTGCGGTCTCTTCAGAGGAGCGCGCCAGGGAGGCTGGAGCCTCCCACTCTGGTAAGGGTGCGAACGGTAAGGGCCTCCCTGATACTGCATTGGATTTGGTGCAGGCCTGCCAGCCGCACTAATCCAGCTCTCTAAAATACCTTCTTTTGCTGGCTATAAATTGCCTTCATCTTGTTTCCCTTCTATGAGTCCTGTAATGCCCTGTCCTTCAGTGGGGCTCAGTTTGACAGTCTAACGTTTTAACTTCAAGTTATACATTATCCCCACACCTCAGAGTGGCGACACAAGACTAATGAACTGAATTAAATTAATAAACTTTGTTAAAGACTGATCTGCAGCAAAATTCAGCCAAATTCACCTGACCCGGCTGAAGTATAATCAGACCAGCTGCTATTAGTGAGGGAAAACTGAATCACTTTGGGGGAAAAAATAGATCATTTAAATAAACAAACTCACAAACCAATCAAGGAATATAAATCCTAGAAAAATCCTGCTCAAAACTGAAATGACCTGCACTAAACAATTATTGGGTGGAGGGTGCCAGACTTGGAGTAAAAGTGATACCAGCTGAGTAGAGCAACCTATAAAAAGACCCATCCACCTGGAGCCTCCAGACACATTTCTCTGAGTCAAGCCAGGCTGGCCCATTCATGAGATTTGGGTGAACTTGCTGTGAATGGTGGGTTGGGATGGGTGACCAATTGTTGGGGAGGCTTATATGCTGAGTCTGCCCACCATCTCCTAGATATCTAGCTGCCTACTCTTCTTGATCACGCTCTGCGAGCAACAGGAAGATCAGATTAGTGCAAACTCAGGTCTTCTTTCAGTGCTGCTTCAGAAGCAAGCAAATGCAGTCACATACCATGGTAGCATCAAGTCTAATATATTGAAAATAAAATAGACATTGAAATGAATGGGGTCCAACCTAAAATTGGTTTGCAACCCACCTAGTAGGTCCTGACCCACAGTTTGAGAAACACTGGTTTAGTTGGTAATCTGTACATTTTTACTTATCAATCACTAGTATTTATATACCGCTTTTCAACACGAAGTTCACAAAGTGGTTTACAGGCAAATAATAACATTAAAGTTAAATGGCTCCCTGTCCCAAAAGAACTCACAATCTAAAAGAATGGAGAACACCACCAGCAACAGCCACGAGAAAGACACTGTGCTGGGGTGAAGAGGGACAATTGCTCTCCCCCTGCTAAATATAAGAGGACACCACTTGAAAAAGTGCCTCTTGCCCAGTTAGCAGGGGTAACTAGGGGTAACTTATGTACTAGAGTAGTTATTCATTTAGTGTAAGGAGCCAATGAATATCTCTCAGTGTTTCATTTAATCAAGGGCACTGTAATATATTGCAGATGTGTAATTAATTAAGTGCAGAACGGTAATTGCCAAGACTAAAGACTAAAAATATAATAAGGAAGTTCTGAAGTTAGACAGAACGGAACATGGAAAAACAAGGGTAGATAAAAAGAAATCAGAACAAAGTAACACACAATGTTCAGATCATTGCCACTTCCTTTTCTATGCTCCATTATTGCATTGCATAGAGTCTCTGATGTGAAAAATTGTCAAAAGATGAGATTAATAGAAACATTAGCAAAAATACAATTTCCACTAGCTTTTTAAGAAACTAATGAGACAGATCAAATAATGTGCATCAAAAAATATGAAAGTATGACTTAGGTTTTTTAAATAGCCTAATGAGGCAGATCTGATCATGTGCATCAGCAAATGTTGCCTATATTGATGAGTAAGGAGAAAACTCTAGAAGTCATTTAGTTACTTTTAAAGATTTATGTAACAAGGAGAAAGCTAATTGAGGTATTTCAGGTACTGGTAACAAAAGCACGTTTGAAAAGAGCTATAACATGTGCCTTTCACTGATTTGGTTAATGCCTTCCAAGATATCCCTGAAAGCATCCTATTTTCTGGCAATGTCTAATAATTTTGTTCACTCTAGTTTTGCACTCTTATATGATTAAAAGTAATCTTGTGACAGTTAACAAAGGTAGAGAAAAATGCAAATATAGCTATTGGGAAAACATGGCTGTATAAATGAAAACAGGAGAGAATGAAACTTTGAGCAAGAACTAGTCTTTTAATATGAACATTTCATTTTGTGGAAGTCTGAAACATAACTTCTCTCAGTCGATAGATATGCCTGTTTTATTCTTTACCTATTTGTGATGGCTAGTAAAGGGCCAAGTAATAGTTTGTCTCAAAAAAATACTAGCAGGCTTGTTCCTATAGTTTATTCCTATGCAAGTCTCGCACTATTCAATGCCGCTTACACCCAGGAAAGCATGCATAGGGTTACAGCTTTAAAATAGTCACTAAAATATTCCCTTAAGTGAAATTGGAAGTGGACATGGGGATTTCAGACAGATAAAACATGAAAGGAGTTATGAGTGCAATTTTTTTTTAAAAAAAAGTTAAGACGAGGAAAAATAACATATAACTTGCATTTCTAGGTTGTCAGTAGTGTTTGCAAAAAGCAAAATTTGAAATGAAGTTTGGGTTCCTCTTGTAGTTTAACAACAGGTATTTTGAAGAAAACCGAAAGAATTTTGATGCGACCAGTGAAATTTCTCAGGGTGGTGGTGATGATGGTGGTGCACATTCCTGGGCTAAATTATTTATATTGCTAAGGATCTATTTCTGCAGTAACAGAATAACCACATCCTGAAAAAAAAAGTTGCTCACAGCCTGGCCTGAAGATAAGCTAGTCTTTCTCTCTTGAGGGGTATAGTCCCTGTTGCTGCTGCTGTTGTTTCTGCTTTATCACCATTATCTATTATTTATAAGACATACTAGGTGTTATACATACATAAAATGCACATGTTACTTTACAGGGGGTCACAGTCTTTAAAAAAAAACTGGACTTGCTATTGCATTGTGTCTTTGATAGTCTCTTAACTACACCTTGATGTTGTTTTTAATGTGATTTGTTCAGTATAAAATTGTCATACAGGAGATGACATTAGGAAAAACCAAACTTATGAAATGCCAGCATGTGCGTAGAATCAGGGACTTGTTGATATTTCAGGAAGGAAAAAGGCAGGTAGAATGTTTTCCAGGGGGCCTAACAATTCCTGATCAGCTCATAGTTATAGGTGACTCCTTAGGCTATCCGCTCTCTTTTGTTTGTGGAAACAAACAAACGTTTATAGGCCTCACCCATAAGGCAGCAACTTGATCCAGGAAGCAAGGCAGAGACAACCATGTTTAAAGAAAAAAATATCACAATCCTTTGATCCCGAAGATATGCAGATGTGAGGCGTGTGCTCAGCAACAAGAAATTGCACATGTCTCTGTTCCATGTATCTCGAGGCTCAAAGGATCATGCTCAGCAGGATGCTACAGGCAAGCAGGAGTTCCGTGGTTCTGCTTCAGTGACCAGAAGAAAAAGACACCCTTGCAAAAGATTTTGCAAGGCACATGGGGGGTTAGAGAAGGGAATGTGACCACCATCATATATGAGGTTGGTTGTTGGTCAGAATGCCGCAAAGCAATGCACCACCTGTATTGCTTCAGGCAGAGTAAGGGGTAGGCGCAGTCCTGCTTTCTAAACTTGGCACTTCCTCCCAGCTTCTTTAAACTGATAATAAATTCCAGGAGAGGGGGAGGAGGAGAAAAATATCACCTTAAGCAGTGGTGGGATTCAGCCAGTTCTCACCTATTCTGCAGAACCGGTTGCTAATTTTAGGTTGGGAGAGGGAAGAAAGGCAGCGGCCACCTAACCCTGAAGGACATAGTACTGGTTGTTAATTTATTTGAATCCCACCACTGCTTAAGGTGATATTTTTAAAACGCGTACAGTTCAAAAGAGCAAAGGAAAAATAAAAATAGCAGCATTTGTCAAAATAGTCTGTGCATAGGTCCAGGGGAGAGACTCCATTCCCTGTGGAGTTGTTCTTGTAACCTTGGTAGCATTTTGCTTTATTTAAGGAGATGGGGTTATAAAGAGCAGGTACTAGGAAGCTGATTGGTTAGAATGTGCTATTTTTGCCACAACTATTTCTCCCATTGCTAGGGACTTTTAGAAAACTAACGGGAGTGGTTATGGTTGGAACTAATAATCATTACCAGGAGTCAGGAGTCAGCTCTTTAAAAACAAAATTCTGAAAAGTGTAGGATAGAGTGGTGCAGAAAAGCAATTCCGAGTGCAATCCTAACCTGGAGTTAGGCCAGCACAGTTAGGCCAGCAAAGTTTGACCGGCACAAGAGACACCATAAAGTACGTTTGGACCAGTCTCTGAGTCAGAGAGGCCAGCACACAGACATGCGCCATCCTCCCAGACTGATTCTCCTCTCTGTTTGAGGCAGCACATAGCATCAAACTACTGCTGGATCTTCATCAATTGAATATCAAACTACTCTTGATCAGGCATGAACTGTACAAGGATAGGAGTATATCTGACATAAAGAGGCATTGCCGATGTACTCACTTAAATGTACAGAGTCAATGTACAGTTAAAACACCATGCTATTTAGAGTGAACTTATTGTCTATAAATGCAATTTCGTTATAAAAATTTACTGTCCTGTAGCAGGTCCTTAGAGTTTCCTGATGTATAATTAAATAGCAAGTACCATGTGGTGGTGGTCCTTCCAGCAGCTGCTACTGTACATGATTTGATTTGTTTCCTTTGCTCATAGAGTTGTATTGTGGTCTTCATTTGGTTAATGAACTTCATAGTTAAGTTCCTTTGTTCAGCATGACTTGATTGCCTATGCAAATAGAATCAAAATAAGTTTCCTTGCATTTTCTCAAATTGTACCCAACTCACTTTCATTTCACTGTCCCATGAAGACAAAATGAGAGGCTGAATTTCATTTTCTGAAGTCTTGCTTAATCATTACATGGTATGATACATTTTTGGCAGTCATATCTTATTCTACCTTATCATTATCTTGGCTAAGTTACATTATTTTAAGCACAAATTATTGGGCATTTGACCTCATCAGAAAATGTGCGGATGAGATGAAAGATAATTCAGAAAACTAGAGAAAAAATAGAGGGGGAAATTGCCTATCTTTTAATAGGCAGAATCCAGAAATACCTTTTATTAGAACAAACCAAAAAGATACACAATCTTAATCTTTTATGTTTTCCAGAGCTTTTCATCAGGCTGGATGTTCTGAAGAACTCAGAGACTTATTTAAGCTTCTGTAAAAGAAATTATGAGATTGTGATAGTTGAATTTTTTTTCTAATGAACCTATATGGCTACATGACCCATTTTGTGACCCATTTCTGTTCATGCTAGTACACTTCTGCAATATCTCCTAGGACTACGGATGATGTGGTCCATTGGTATAGTGAGGATACATGCTGCAGGAACTGGGCATTAGCAAATCTCTATTAACTCTCATTGCTTTGGTGCAGAAAAGAAATGTGAAAATACTCTGAAAAGTGGTACTGGATTCTGTGTACCTTTTGCTGCCCAAAGATGCTTTCTGCTCATTTGCTACCTTCCCAGTTCTTTTAACTGAATCATTCTTGCCTCAAACCTCTGCATTTAGATAAAGCAAGAAAGAATAATCAAGGGCACCATGTGAATTAAAACCTTACAGTGTTTGCTGCATGGTTTCTGCTTTCAGCATGTTTTAGAAATGTCTGTCTCTTGAAAGGATCAGTGTTTCTCCTTTCCAACCTTCATTACCAGCCCCCTTCTGTTAGAGGTGATGTTTACAGCTGGGAAAACAAGACAGCAAAATAAATTTAGCTTTGTGTTCCTCTGCTGCTTTGATGAAATTTTTCACCCCTCTCAAAGTGACGGCAGAACAAAAAAAAATCCCACTAGGCCTTGAGCATCCCTGGAGAGAGAGAGAGAGAGAGAGAGAGAGAGAGAGAGAGAGAGAGAGAG
>JAJKFI010000032.1:11913705-11928547 GCA_029204185.1 Lerista edwardsae
GAGAGAGAGAGAGAGAGAGAGAGAGAGAGAGAGAGAGAGAGAGAGAGAGAGAGATCCTCCATTGTTATGTCTTCATTTGTCTGCTTAACTGAAGGGGAACTACACTTGACCAGCTGCTCATCCACATGTACAAAGGAGTGCTTTTACAATTCCTGGAAACTTGGGCCCAAAAGAAGATGCTGCTTTTCTCTCAAACCCACCCACAGGACATGCTTGCATTTTTATATGCCCTGTAGACAATCATTGACTCTTTTATTATGTTGAAAATAAGATGCTTGTTTTTAGTCTCTCACTAAAGAGACGTAGTAGTTTCCTCTTCATGCGTGCTGCTAGGCAAGGTGGAACACCAGGGCTGACCCTCCTGTTCGAGAAGGTTGGTGCTGGGCCAGCCTCTGCTCCTCCTCCTACGTGGATTGGAGATGGGGTGGAATAGAAGAGGAAACATGGAAGCCGTGGATTAGAGCTGTGGTTCTCAAACTTTGAACTGCTGTGACCCACTTTACTCTCTATGCTGGATTGCAACTTAGTGCTCCCTGCTATGCCGCAAAGCCTTATTGGGAGCCTCTGGATGCCACGCCCAGCTCACACTTGGCCTGCAACCCACTCCATTGGCCTCTGTGGGCCTCAGAATGCCTTGGGAAAGTGACTGGAAGTGACATCCTGTTTGCATCTGCATCTTCCAGTTTACTTCTGGTTTGCTTCACAGGAAGTGAAGCAGAGGGCTGAAAAGAACATGGCGCTTACCGTAAAGTTAAAATCTTAGCATCACGTTATTTTCAGCGCTCTGCCTCATTTCCTGTGTTTCCTACTTCCATTTTGCAGTGAGACCCAGGAATAGCCACCGGAAGGCTTCAACCACAAGCAGATAAATGATTTCCATGATGGAGGGAATTTTTGAACTGTATTCTGTAATTTTTGAACTGGGCAGAAGATTTAGTCGAGAGGGTTAATGCCTCCATTTGCCTGAAGATAAGAACTGAAGAGCTGAAGATCTGCCAGTTAGGGACAGCCGGAAGTCTCTGTGAGCAGCAGACCTCGTTAATTGCAACTGATTAACAGCTGAGCTTCAGCTGCCTTGTGTGAGGGGGAGTTGTGCCGAAGTTCAGCCGCTTCTCTGGTGGGAGCAGGGAAGCCGCTTATCAGCCAGCAGAAGACAAACGGGTGGCCAGAAAGAAGGACTAAATCCAGAAAGATCCATCTGTATGTGTGTAGTTCTTGGAAGATAGAACGTTTCTGTAAAAATTGTAAAAACCTTCAGGTTTCTGAATAAAGTCTGCCTATGTAAACCGCCTTGAGTTATAGTCATTAGAGAAATCTGGTGACCTAAGAAAGGCGGTATATAAATCCAAGTATTATTATTTTATTTTATTTTATTTTATTATTCTGACTTGTATGGGAACCACTGTGTTGCAGCTTCCTTCCAACTCCCAGAAAGTAGGGAGAGAAACAGAGCAAAGTATGAGGAGGAAAAGGACTGGAGTTGATGAAGACAGGTTGATGTTATCAGTTAGACAGAAGGGCAAATGATGCAAATGTGTTCCAAGCCTATTAGTCATCTGTTCAGGACATCATTTAGCTTACTTCAGTGTAGTTAATTTATGTAGCAAATCCATTTCCCATCTTGTTTGTTCATATCCTATATTACTGTGGCATGAAGCAGAAGGTGTTGGAAGCTGGGTATGGGAAGCTTTCCTCTGGGCCACAGCTTTCTGGTGTGCTATAATGTTGCATGCAAAGGAGCTAGCATTTGGGTAAAAGGCATTCTCAACATTTCAGACTGCTCTCCCAGGACATGAAACAATAGCAAACTGTGACTCTTCTTTGCTGCTGAAGGACACGTCAGCTTATCCGTGACTTTCCTGGTCTCTCCTCTAGACACATCCCTAGCTGCGCCTGTTTAGTTTCCGGTAGTCTTTAGGCAGTTCTTCCAGATCACATCTCCTGCCTGCCCTCCTAAGCTGCATAGGAAAGCAGCCAGGTTGACGAGGAGGGGGAAGGGGCTATCTAGGAGCAGAGCGCATTTCCAGAATGCTCTGTTCATTATGTTATGTTAAACAGGACCACCTGGAGTAAGAGCAAGGAGGCAGTGCTAGGGTCTGTAGGAAGGAATGAGGTAGGCTCTGGACCTACACTTGTGAGCTCGGCATCATATGCTATGCTCTTGGCCTCATCACATGTAGGATTGGATACTAGTGCTGTGTGTTTGTAGTCAGGTGTTTCTGTAAAAAAAAAAATCAATTTCTGAAGGCCAAGTGAACTATTTTCCCAACAATTCTTTGCAGGGCTTTTTTTTAAAAATCAGTATGCTATATTACTTACCCAGAAACATCTAGATTTCATAAAGTTTTGAATCTGCATGTTGTTAAACTGACAAAGAAAATGTACTGTATGTGAAATGCTTTGAACTCTCCAAAGCACTACCAAAATGTATCTTAAAACACTGATAATGCAGAGCCAACATATTACATTAATTCAACTTTGTAAATTGCAAAGGAATTGAGAGATCCTGCATTAATTGTTCTTGTTTTTGTGGTCTGGAAAGAGTTCCTTTTCAGTCTAGAAAGACAGAATATAAAACAATGTTTCCCCCATGGAATTCCATGTCAAATTTAATGTTTGTTTAGTTTTACATATCGATTAACTATCTGCCATAATTTGGAGTAAATTATATGATATTCACAAAGACCTTTCATTTCACATAAAGAGCAAGTCTAAAATTCTATCCAAGAGAGACCAGTGGGATGAAAGGGATAACTGGAGCAAGATGGTTGATGCCAGTGGCTTAGGGAATATGTATCAAGATTTGACAGACTTTCTCTCCCTGTGATGCTGTGCTGAGATGTCCATGTTTCTGAAGAGTACTTGAAAAGAAAGTGGCACAACAGAGAAAGAGAGACCTTGGGCAACTGAACTACTGCCCCTATTCATTTGTGTTTTGCTCAGACATATGGCTGTTGTCGGGGTGAGCCCCAGGGCGTATTCTCAACAAGCATCTGCGCATAGAGCCAAAGCTGAACAAACACTCAAAGGGCATGCATGCGATCAACTGGTTTACATGAATGGACCTTGTTTTCATCTAGACATCTGTTGAAATGCAAATGCTTTTTTTTTTTTTAAGAACTCTCCATCAGACAGAATGTCTGACCAGCTGAGATGGTGGTATAATGAAATAAAACTCAGCCCCCATCACTTAAAGGAAGGGACTACACATCTCAAAATCACTCCAGGCAGAATCTAGCAAAAGCGAAGCACTTTTCAGTCAGAGGATTTCAATGGGAGAGATTTACGCACATGTTTAATTGAATGCTTTTAACCTGGGCTGGATTGTGTCCCTTTCTGATATACCAATATTGTGGCTTCATTTATGCACTTTTTCTTTTTAGCCTTATTAAGGCTAAAATGAATGCTTATAAAGCCATGTTAGACATAACAATGTTTGCCTGTTGCATTGCCAAAATATCTGAGCCCATTGAGGAGTCATCATCAGGTTATAACATGAATCAATATATCCCAGCTCAGTGGTTCTCAAACGCTTTAGCACCGGGACCCACTTTTAGAATGACAGTCTTTCTGGGACCCACCGGAAGTGATGTCGGAAGTACCATCATTTTGATGCCAGAGCCTGCTGCTTTCCAGGCTCTATTTAAACAGGCCAGCCAAAAAGCTGACAGGCTGGTCTTTGATCCTATGACTGGAGCAAAGAACGCATCAAAATGGCAACAGGTCTACTCTGCCCTCCCAGCTTGCATGGTCGGAGCAGACTGAAGTTGGTTGCTCACAGGAGCCCCAACAACAGCCACACTATGTGCCCTATGAAACCTTCAGCCAACTGACTGCATGTATTCTCCTGCCTCTGCCCGGCTTTGCAGAGGGGAGCCACGCAAGTGCTGCCAGGGTTCTAAGGTCCTAGCAGTATTGCAATGTCCCTTGTGCCAACCAAACGTGGCCAGCCTGTGCTGGCCTAACTCCAGATTAGGATTACGCTCTAATTAATTAGAACCTCTTATTTCTCTCTCTCTCTCTCTCTCTCTCTCTCTCTCTGTGCATGTCTACGTGCGTGCATGCATGTGTCTGACACAAATTTTGCTAGTATAGCTCAACCAACAGGTCCTTCTAAGATTAGCAGGAGTTTGCATTTCTACGCCTTTCTTATCCTCGGCTACCTCTGTGTTTTCTCCTTCTGCAAAACTGACATGCTGTCAAGCATTTTTGTCTTGGAACAAAAATATGCAACACATGCATATGCAAATTTGTTTTATCTGAATAATCAGCTCCAAGTGTATAACTTGGGTTTTCATGGCACATAAGGTAGATTCCTTTGACACAAACAATATTCAGTCCTTCTCACCTTATCAGGCTTCTGAGTGAAGCACATTGAGGTAAATACAGTATGTCCATTCAATAATCTCTTGTCATGCTTTGCAGCCTTTAGGGACAGCCCTGGTCATCTTCTTGCCATCAGTACTGGCTCCTTTTCATGACACCTTTCAATAATTGCCGATGATTAGCATTCATGTTATGCCCTGATTTTTCCACAGCTGGAGACTGTTGCTTTCTCTATAGAGAATAACCAGGGAGGGGGAGGAATATGATGAACTTTTCACTGACTTGCCCCAGACATAGTTGAGACTTCAAGTCTAAGGGCCTAATTCTAATGATGCCTAATGCCCCTGGAACACTTGCTTCCCGCTGTTGCAAAAGCAAGAGCACCCACGTTGGCCACTGCAAACAATGAATAGCCAATTCTGCATGCTAGAAGACACTGGGTACCTGCCAGGCCAGGTAGGATCATGTAGGGGGCAGGAGATGGGGTGGCTAAATAGGGTGAGGATGAAGGCAGATTGCAACAGGGAAGAGAGTGGGTTCCACTGCAGTAATGTCTGCTGAATCCAAGTCCCCGTCCCAGGCTCGATCTGCCTTCATGGTCCACATGGTCTTGCATCAGTGATTTCAGTGGTGCTGGCCTGACCCACCAGGCTGGCAGGGGCTTACCACAGAAGAGAACAAACGTCCTCTTGCCCTGAGGAGGCCTCCAAAGGCCAAAATTCCCCTGCAAGATGCAGCAGGAGCCACATTGGTACTACTGCATCACCACATGGGAGGTTAAGGTGGACAGGGCTGTAAGCTAGTTTACTCTGCAAAAACTGTAGAAGGAACTTCAGCTCCCTACTAAATAATTCTGAATTGAGATACAATGCACCATTTCTCAAAAAAAAAAAGAAAAAAAAGAAAGGGAGGGCGTTCACATTCAGGATTCATGCTCTGGATTCATCCTTCTTAAATCTCATACTTGCATTTGGTTGAGAGATGCAAAGAATCATTCAAGCATCCAGTGCCATTTTCTTTCAATAACCAGCAAGGGAAAAAGCAAAGGGAGAGTTTTTGATTTATTCCAGGGTGAGAAAGATTCCCCCCCCTTTAAGGGTATGATGATGAGGGTTCCTCAGATGGGAACATTACTTAGATATTTCAGAGAAGAAAATACATCATTTAGTTTTATTACTAATTGCCACTGTTCTTCATCTCATCATTATTTGACTGGAAACACAAAAATGGTATCAGTTTCAATATTTCCCTATTCTGTGTGATAGAATGATCAACTGTTTTAATTGATGTATCTGACAGGTATGCTGTAAGGGACATCGCCTTTTGCACTGTAAAGAAATGATTGAGAATAAAATTTCAGTCTGCACATTATTTAGAATTCTTCTGGGTGAAGGTGACACATTAAAAATTGACATTAAAAAATAAATAAACCAGGGAAGAGGTAAAGGCTGTTTCCAGACTACCTCATGTTTTTGACATTTTATTTGTAGAGTATCCCTTATCCAAAACTTCAGAATGCTTCAAAATCCAAAATTCAGAGTCAGGAATGATGGTAACACCAAACAACCACAGGTTATCCACATGGATGACACCTTTGCTTTTTGGTGAAAACTTTTGTTTCATGTACAAAATTATTTTTAAAATATTGAACAAAATCACCTGCAGGCTATGTGTATAAGATGTTTATAAAACATTAATGATTTTCATGTTTAGATAGATCATTTCTGGGTGGAGGAAGGGTGGAACAGGGGGTGGGTGAAATAGGCCCAGCAGGAGGTCTCTCTCAGGCCATCCAGTGTTATACTGGGCTGCTTGGACTTCTGCCAGCTATATAGCTATATGAGTAGCTCCATAGGGCCAACTGAGGCGTTACTTGGGGTAAGGGGAAAAAAAATACCTTCACTGATAAGACCTCCAGCTGCCTCCTAACCCGTGCTGGATATAGTGCAGACCATCCAAATTGGCAGCACCAGTGCAGGTTAGGATTGGGCTGCCAATTTAGACAGTGGGCTGCTCTAGATTTAGATCAGTGATCTAACAGGCTAAGATCATCTTTGGGATCTGCCCAGAAATACTGTTCTTGGTCCCAACTGACTTTATTTGCCCTTAGCAATGTTTTCGCTTGGCCAGAAGAAATTGATTATCTGCATTGTGGCTTCATCGCGTTGGTATGTACCCTAGTTGACTGAGATAATTTGTGGAAGAAGAAAACAAGGGAAGATGGAAAAGGAACTGGCTCTTTGAACATGATTCATTGCAGCAGGTTTCACCACTGCTGGCAGTGAGCTCCTTGTGAGTGAGGGGGATGGCAGAGATTGACGGGTGGAGTGGGGATGGGACCAGCTGTGGCCACCACTGCCAGATCCTGACCTCTGTGTCGGGTCATGCGGACTGGTAAAGAAGCCTTTAAGTCTTTGCCAGTGAAATATCTGGTGCAGATTTGAGGAGACCCATGGGCAGTCCTGTGCCCTTACCCCAGGGGAAGGAGACAAATGCCCCCTTCTCCCAAAGTGCTCGGCACCAGAAGGATGCCATTTGGCTACCACTGTGCCCAGCGCCCAGGCAGTTTAGAACTGCCTGACACCCCAGTAGGTACCCATTAGTCGACTCCCTTGCTTTTTCTGTAAGTTGCAAGTTTTCTGTTACAGAGAATCTTACAAAGTTTTATTCTCTCTCTCTCTCTCTCTCTCTCTCTCTCTCTCTCTGTGTGTGTGTGTGTGTGTGTGTGTGTGTGTGTCAGAGAGAAAGTACTGGGATCCCCTTTTAGCAATTAGAATGCTAAATTTATTGGTTTAATTTGATTATTTTGAAGTGCCGTTTGGTGTTATTGCTGCCTCATGTTAAAATGTTGGAATGCAGCTACAAACCAAAGCAGTATATGTCCTAGTTAGCATTTTCTGCTTTTCCTAAGAACACTTCCGACACCCAAGAAGTGTACTTGGAGCATACTAATGTGACTTATTACCATAGTGTGACTTGTTGGTTAAACAAGCATGGCTCCTGAAAATTACACTTCGGGAAAGCTTTGACAAATCCACATTGTGAGAGTTAAATAGTCCCCCTAGTACTGTTGAATCTTTCCCTTATGATCAGTTAGGGATGGTAAAAATCGTTATCCAAAGTCACTGCTGTATGTGTGTGGGGGGTGTCTGTGTGTGGCAGTGTTCCAAAGAGGAAATGTGTGCCATTCCCCTCTGCAGATTCCAACACACATATTAAAGCTATCATTCATCGTCCCTATAATGCTGCCTTCTGTAATGCACACAAAACCTACTGCTTATTTTTTTTTCTTTTTAAATAAAGCAAATGCTCAGTCAAGTGACCTTTTGCTATAGCAGCCTTTTCTCCCATGCTCCTTACCAGTATTGGGCGTTCCACCCCACAGCCACTCAAGGGTGATTGTCTTTCAAAAAGTCTTGACTCTTACAACAAACAAGGAACAAGTCATCTCATGGAACTCAACTAGCGTAGGCACTCCTTCACTGCCTATGGAGAGGAAGGAGGAGGACTAAAGGTGTTGCTTATGGTCAGAATATTCTTCAGCACAGTGCAAGAGAAATGAATGGGGAGAATGGATTTTGAAGCACCTCTCCAGGGACTGTTTGCGGTGCCTCTTCTCCACCTCTTCTCTGGAACTGACAAAAGATACTTGTTGGCCAGTAGAGAAGGGAGTGAGGAAACTATTTAGGACTTGATGTGTTCCTCAGTTGTTCGACTCAGGATTTGCATGCTGAGAGGATTGTAGACAAAGCCAGGCCACCCACAGACAAAGGGAAGGTCCTGGGATGTTGGAGTGACCCATAGATTTTCAGAGATTAATTTTTTTGTATTCATTAACTCCAAATGAGCTGAAATCTTTCCAAAAATAGAATCTTCCCAAGCTCATAGGGTGGCAGGAAGGCAAATGCCCACACCATTGCAGATATCTTTACTGAGAGCTCCAAAGACAAGGTTGGATTTGATCAGTGGAACATCACTGTACTTCTCCTGAAAGGACAAAGAAATTTCCCTCAATAGCACCCATACTGGGACAGAACCAATTTGGAAACGTCGAGTGGAGAAATACAATTTTTTCTGTTGTATATTGCCATCTAAGCAGTTAGGATTCTATCTTGGATCAACACTTACAGCCCAGGATCCCCTTTTAAAAAACAGACTTTGATTTCCAACACGAGGGCATGTATGGTCTGAGCAGCTGAGGCCGCTGGTGCAGGTAGGTTGCTCTGTTGAGGGTGCCACTAGTGGTGAGGGAGAGGTGCCCAGACTGGAGACTGAGCGCGCAATCCTAACCTGGAGTTAGGCTGGCACAGTTAGGCCAGCAAAGTCTGGCCAGAACACCGTAAAGTATGTTTGCACCACTCTTGGAGTCAGAGAGGCCAGCACACAGACCCCTGCTGACTGGGCAAGAGGCACTTTTTCCAGTGGTGTTCCTCTTATATTTAGCAGGGGGAGAGTAATTGTCCCTCATCACCCCTGCGCAGTCTTTTTGGTGGCTGTTGCTGGCGGGCTGCCATTTATTTATTTTTTGCCCTTTTTTGTTTTGTTTTAGATTGTGAGTCCTTTTGGGACAGGGAACCATTTAACTTCCTATTACTATTTGCCTGTAAACCGCTTTGTGAACTTCGTGTTGAAAAGCGGTATATAAGTACCTGTTGACTGACTGACTGACTGACAGACGTGCGCCATCTTCCCTGACTCTGAGAGGGGTCCAAACATGCTTTACGGTGGCCCTGGTGCCAACCAAACTTTGCCGGCCTAACTGTGCTGGCCTAACTTCAGGTTAGGATTGCGCTTTGAGGGTTTGCCAAGAGTGAAGAGCGAAATCCAAAGAGCCTCAGACTTGACCAGGAGAAAGGGTTAAACCACCCAACTTCCTCCTCCTGCTGTTTCCTCCCAGGGGTCACAGGCAGCCACCCTCACAGGGTGGAGGCCTGCCTTCTACTGAGCTCCTCATCAGCTGCTGGGGACTCTTTATATGCAAGCACCCTTAGTCTCCATCCTGTTCCTCCACATTCTATGTTCATCAGTAAGGTTAGCAATGATGGACACATTCCTGACAAATGGCTTGCAGCCAGTACTGATTTGCCCATACACTACTCAGCCACAAGAAGTGTTAAACGTGTTCCAGGTCTCACAGAAAGTGAATGACAAAGACCCAGCAGGCTTGTTTTAGTTGAGAGTGGGACCGAGAAGATGGCTGAAATCGTCTCTGACGCTGAAGGGTATTCAGCAGCAGATGTACAAAGTTTCATGGGCAGACTAGTCACTGCTGCAAGGGTAAAAACCATCACATTGTACAAATGACTATGCACCCAAATATAATTGAGCGGAGACAGAAAAAAAACCAAATTTCTGATTTTTCCATGTTGCAATATAAGTAGTTTGATGTGCTTTAAGGAAATAAGAAAACATTGCCACAAAATATCTTTCTCAAATAGCCAAAAATAAAGCCCCCATGCTTTCTAATTTATGTGCAGCCTTTGGGCTTCAATGGGATTACAGTATATTGGTTTAATTTCGGCTATCTGACTTAGCTTGTTGTAGATCAGGCTGCTAGCTGCATGCTGGCTCTGTCCATGATGATCCACAGAGAAGCACAGATATCTCATTTGCTTTCCTGCCTTCAGGCGTATCATTCGGGTTGAGTTTGGTGCTCTGCATCATGCTTGCAGATTTCTGTAAAATGCCAGCCAGCTGCAGAGTCCTCCCTCCTTCGGGGTTTCCTGTAGCTCAGGTAGAACAGCAGCCTGAGGCTACATGGTGCTGAATTAAATCACAAAGATGTTAAAAAGATAAGCAATCAGGGAAAAAAAATCCAGGTCCAATTTCTGGCTTTCAGAGAAAAGAAAGTGTTACCTAAACACAAAAAAAGTTAAGTGATAAAATCAGTAGTATGTAAAGAAGAAAGCCATTTCGAAAGATCATTTTTTTCTGGAAATAAATGAGGATGTATTTGTCAACTAGAAGAGGATGTTGCAGTGTCAGTGTGAAAAATGGCAATACAGAACTATTTTTTAAAAGCAGAAGATGAAGTGGTAAACTTGTTTCTGGACTCAGTCGCGGATCCAGGGGGGTGCACGGATGGCAAGCCGCATGGGCGCTGGGTGGCGCCACTGTGCGGAGTCCGCACGCCTTTTGGCCCACCCGCTCTCCCTCGTGCCTGGAACGCTCTGAAACGGAGCTCTTCCGGGCGCAGGAAGGCATGGCGGGGAGACGCTCGGGGGAGGGGCGACGTGCCGGGGGCGCGGTTTCTTCACCTTGCCATGGGGCGCACTCCCGGCCCGGACCGCCTCTGTCTGGACTATACTACTTGAGAGTGCTGGTGGGCGACAATACATTGAAATTCAATTGCCAGGGAGAACTAGTCTATAATTTTCTGTGTCTTTTCCATTTATCTTTTATGTGCAGGGACTTTTTAATTTTATGGAGGAACATTAGGTCATTTGATCTTATACTTGCAGTCTGTCACTCTGCAGAAAGAAGTTTACCACTTCATGTGTTGATTGTTAGAACTGGACTTCAGATGTGGGACGTTGGGAAGCAGGATGCTGGAGCTCTGCAGAAGTGCTAAAAGTTCATAGTGAAACTGGTAGGGGGAATTTTGGTGATTTTCATGGGTGTGAATACAGGTAGAAGGCAGGCTTATAGTGGTAGTGGCTGCAGCACTGCGACAACAATAATTTTTTTCACTCCAGAATACTTCCTCAGAATGATGCCAGGATAGTGCCACCGGAAAACAGACCATGAAAAAGCCAGTGGGGCCATTTCGGTCCACCAATCCTGCAAAATGTCCAGTTCTTTTTTTTCCTGTCGTCTTCAGGAGATAGTTGATGAAACTATGCAAGAATTTGTGTGCAGAAATTAAGATGAAAAAAGCCTGACTACTAGCTAGTCATCTCAAACTATCTTTTTAAGCACTATAATAAGAGGCCTTGTTTGCAGAAATACCTTGTAGCAGATGCTCCGCATGTGACGAGGTGGCAAAGACTGTCAGCTGCTTTTCTTAAGTACAATTGTCAATCCAGACACACACACAAATTGTCAAAATCTGTCACAAGTGTAATAGATTAACTGTCTTTTTCTTTGTTTTCCCCCCCCCCCAAACCATGACAACAGAGGAACTGAAGAAAGATTTGCTGATACACATCAAAAATTCAAACTATGCATTTTCAACGATAGCAACACACACCTCATCTTATGTGGACATTGTTGTGTTAGTATTTTCAGTTTTGTAGGTAAAAACAAAAGGAGGGGGAACTGAAAAGCATAAAATATCCTTCATGAAAAAATATATTTAGAAAAATCATGAATGATCACAGTAACTGGATTCCCCCCCCCCAGTAAGCATCACAGCATGCCATGAATTAATGAGGGCGCAGTCCTAACCAGCTTTCCAGCACCAGGGTAAGAGCATTGCAGCTCTGAGGTAAGGGAACGAGCATTCCCTTACCTTGAGGAGGCCTCTGTGACTGCCCCTCAACTGCAGGATGCAGCACATGCCCCAATGGCACTGCTATGTCATCAGTGGTGTCATCTACAAACAAGGAACGGGAATGCTGGGCGGGACTTCCGCGGGATTTCCGTGTGATTGGCTGCCTGCCTGTCCCGTTCCGTGGCTGCCCTGGCCTCGGGGTGTGTGTGTGTCTGCTGGCCAGGGGAGACAGGTGGGGGGTGCCAGAGCCTGGGTGAGCAGCGGTGGGGTGCGCAAACCGGGGGCAGCTCCCCCCCCCGAGGCCAGGGCAGCCGCAGAACGAAACGGGCGAGCTGCCAATCATGCGGAAGTCCCGCCCAAGTCCCACCCAGCGTTCCCATTCCTTGTTTGTAGATGACACCACTGATGTCAATGCTGGAAAGTTAGTTAGGATTTGGGCCTCAGTCATGTCACACTGACATACAAATGCACAGAAAAGCCAATCCTGTAGTTTATTTAAATAAGTCATAACATCTAGGCAACCTATCATTAAAAAGCAGGAGCGTATTTTAAAAGACAGCTAAAGATCTTTGCTTTCAAACCCAACCTATTTTACAGATATTTTATTTGTTTATTTAATTTATATTTATCAGGAATGCAAAGAAAATGTTGTTTTCCCTTGGATTTGTTCACAGTTGGTAGTTTGTGAGCTCAGTAAACTGAATGGCAAGTTACTTCAACTCAGCTTTTGTTTTCGTTTGATACTTGTGAAAAGCAAACAACCATTAGAAGAAATAACTGATCTGAAAGTTTACTAACCTAATCTCATGTTCTTTGACGTGCATTAAAATATCACTAAAATGAATAAATGCATTCTGATCCAGAAGTACTTGCTCCCTAAATAGATCCTTGCAATCTGGTTCAGATTCTAATTGGCAGCTTCCTGAAACAGAATAGATACTGGATTCTCATGCTATCAATTTCCAGTCCAGTAGAGGCTTGAAGACTCTACTATGAGCATGCAAAGCTTCCACTGCAATAACATCCTCATGCCATATCAAAAGTGACACATTGGTGTGGCCTAGCTTAGCCTGATGTCCCCAGACCACAGCATATAAGAATCTGTCATATACTGAATCAGTTAATTGGTCTGCCTGTCTCAGTATTGTCAACTCTGCAAGACTTTGGCTTTCTAAGGTTCCCAACAGGGTCTTCCCAACCCTTAAGATGCCGGAGATTGAACCTTGGATCTTCTGCATGTAAGGGCTTTGCTTACCACTGAGCTATAGTCCTTCCCCATTATTTGCTTCATTGTGCAGGCATAGAAGCTCCAGTGCACTGCTGCTGTGATTGTGCCATGAAAACACTGAAATACTGGAAATCTGTGTTATACAGGATGGTGTACAGTAGTAGTTCTGTAATTAGACCTGGAAGAGCCAAGTTCAAGCTCAGCCATGTAGCTCCTGGGTGTCCTTGGGCCAGGCACTATCTCAGCCCAACTTACCGCACAAGGTGGTTATGACGACAAAAGAAGGGGAGGAACTATGTCCTCCACCCTGAACTCCTTGGAGGCTGTATAAAATTTGCAAAATAAATAATAAAGAAATAATGCCCGGTGAGGCCTAGTAGCTATTCCAGTTCTGTTTCTGAGCTCTAACTGGAATCTCAATTTTAGAATTCCACAGGGGGTTAGGCAAATTAAAAAAAAACAAAAACATTCCAGTGTAGAGAATAATATTGTTGATAAAAATGGTTGTACATATTCCCATTCAACAGTTAGTATTCGTGCATAGACAACCATCAACAGGGAGCCAGTTCGGATGGTAGTTTTGGTATTTGACTTGACCCAACTTTAAAGACATGTTTGTTTATGGCAAATAAACAATTTCGGCCCTTTGCTTTGCTTTGCTTTGCTTTGCTTTGCTTTGCTTCCCATTAAGTCATTCTTTTTTGGGGGGGGGCAGTTAATCAGAACCACTCCTCTTTTTTCATTCTTCTAATGTTAGCATGAGGCGTGCAACTGGGGATACCCCCCCCCAGGTCCACCCCTGCCACCTTTGCTGCTGCATGCTGATAGAAAAGCCCCTTCCCATGCTCCACTGCATGGTTCTCACAAACATTGAAGCTGGGAGTTTCATCTCACTCAAGAAAGGCTTTCAAAAGGAATCTGTACATTTAATATCCAAGAATAGCTCACACTTATTCTCTCCTACCTTCTGTGGAATCCAGTTACATTAACCAATTGTAGCATCTACAAGGGGTGTAAAGAAACCTTGGTACAAAATAAGGGATTTTTACATTTGCTGACATGAAGAGTCACAGGAGTTGCACTTTGGTAGTTAATAAAGGGCCTATGCCAGAGGCAGCTAATGATTACCTGGGCAGCAGAGGTATAGATATAGCAGAGAAACCTGACCCACTTTTAACTTGACCCAAAAATTTGAAGCACTGCTACCTCTGGACAGCAGAGGTAAATATAGAAGAAACATGACCTACTTTCAAATTACCTCAATGCTTCTCAAAAGCTTTGAAGGGACATAAAAAGAGATGTTGTCCTTAAGTTTTGCCAGTCTGAATATGAAGCAACATGCAGCCAGATTTTTTAAAAAAATGCCAGCGTAAGGAAATCAAGGAAGAGAGGAACAGTAATTCTACTGGGGAAAATTATTGTGTAGCCCAACTAATTAAAGCCCAGATGGGGTTGAATTGGGAATTGTTCCTGGACTTCAACACACAAGATACAGAGACAGAGCAGACTTTAATCACAAAGGCATCTGCCACATATAACTCTTCTACGAATACATTGGCCAGAAGTAGGCAATTACAGCTGGTGAATAATGTGGAACTGCCAGTCCCTTTGGACACAACTCTGCCATCCCTAAATTGGTGCAGAAGGCAGTGTGTGCTCCAAGGGTAGGGTTGTGCGTGGAAGTACAGAAAGTAACATGGATGTTTTGGAATTTGATTCCTGGAATCTTGGTTCTCTCCAAGGCCCAATACCATAAAAGGACTGGATAGTACCTGCCTTGGGCATTTTGCCCTTGAAGTGGAAAGTTAAACACACACACACACACACACACACACACACACACACACACACACACA
>JAJKFI010000032.1:11928557-11968100 GCA_029204185.1 Lerista edwardsae
ACACACACACACACACACACACACACACACACACACACACACACACACAGTAGCTCTTCAGGATGAAAATTGTGGGTAGGAAATGTGTTGCCACTGGAATCCTGCCTTGACAGGGTTGGTGGGCAAGTTTTGGCTTCGTCTTGTTCTGGCCACTTAACTCACGAATCTGGCAGTTTCCTGTTCCCATCTTGCTTTTCCATTTGCTTCACTTGGCAAGGGAGCTGTACTCAGCAGTCAAGCCTATGGTTCACATGCTGAAAGCTCAAGGTTCAACCCCTGGTTATTTCCAGGCAGGTCTGACACCTTACAGAGCCATTCCCAAGTCAGTACTGCGCTAGATGAACTTGTCTGATCTGGTTTTAGGTGACTTCCCCTGTTCCAGCCTTTGTGGGCATCATGCTGCCTCTCTTGGCGTTTGGTCAGTTTTCTGCTTTGCCTCCCATCTGGACCTCATTCACCTCTAGACCTCCTCCCACATCCTACCTCCTCAGCTGACCTCTTACATGTGTGCATAAGATAGGAATCAAAATGATGTGAGCATTTCTGCCTCAAATTCACTCAAATCAATCTAAGCGAATTTGAGTGACAGCTTTCAATTGGCTTTTTAGGCCTGGAAGAAATCTTGCCTGCCTTTTGCATTTATCCTCCTTTTTTCTCTTTCTCTGATGTAAGTGGTCTAGTATTCTGCAAGGCAGACCAATAAAGGATTAATACACAATGTTTTGAATCTAAGGGATACACAATGAAACAAAAGTGGATTGCCTTTTCTTCAGAGGCTACACACAATAGAAATTGCTTGTGGCGCATGCCACATTTCTTCTTTCTCCATGTGTGCATACATGAAAGAGAGGAACGGAAATATATTGGATACGACTGCGTACTGTCCCTCTTGAATGCCATCGGATCAGTCACTATGGGCAACAGACCATGTGAACTTGCATATCTTCTGCCTGGCTTACAGCTTGAAACACTGTATTTCCTTTCACAGATAAGAGTGGAAAGCAGAATGCTTTGTTGCAAATGTTAAGAGTCAAAAGAAGAAATAATTGCAGGTTGTATGTGGATTGCCCATTTGTTGGGAGGAATGGATATGATTCAGTAATAGCTTTGTTTTAGTTCTAGTTTCTATTTGCCATCTGGGGGGAAAATGGCCTTTTGTGACACTTTTAGAATGTTTGTATATATTTGTCCCTGTTTTTAATAGGAAAGGTCAGGTTATGCATTCTAATTGTTGAATTCTCCAGTGGTCCTTGGCAAGGTTCCCATTGCATAATTCTCATCTATAAAGGCAGCAGGAAAATGCATGAGATGTTTGTGTTGGTTCCGCCCTCCTTTTTTTTTTTTTTTTTGCTTTTGAACATTTTTGTATAATTGGAAAAACAGGCAAATTAAATAAAATGTCACAGATGGAACCCAGTCAGGTCAGGGTTTAAAGGAGGAGTTAACCTCTAAACAAAGTGACAAGGCTCTTGAGAGGACTTGTAGTTCAATTTGAAGTGCTTACTGGAATATGCATCTTTTTCCATGTGAATGGGCTGGCTAAAGGGGGGCGGGTTATAAACCTAATATTTCCTCCTATTATAATTATAAAACCCAATACTTAACAGGGACATGCTGATATTGGTGGCACTGGAAATTAAAGCTTCACGTGCATTCCATCTGCTGTGTACTTTAGTAAGTTAAACAGAATCCATGAAAAAGAAAAGCGGTCTCATAGCCATTTAATCTGGTTGGTGATGGCCCTCCATGGTCTCAGGCAGAAGATCTTTCCCCTCACCTGCTACCTGATCTCTTTCGCCAAAGGTTTAACCCCCTTGACATACTCAAGGGACAAATATAAAGCCCCAGAAGCTTCTATGGGACTACATGCGTTAGATTTCATTTCATTTCATTTTGTAAATGTAGGATCAAAAAGGACCCTGAAACATGTTGCCTGAGGAGGACCTCTTTAGCCTGAATTAGCATAGAGTGTCACTTCTGGCAGCATTACAGCAGAGAATATTATGGCATTTTAATTGTTCCTTTCATCAATGCTTATAGAAATTCGTTAGTGCATGCTTGTCATTGACGCTTACTATTGACTATTGGTCTAGCATTTCTTTTAAAAAGAAATAGAAAGTACATGGATGGCACTGATACTCTTTCCATACCTTTAGGTATTAATTTGATGGAAAATGTATCTTCTGATAAATGGCTTTTAAAGGATTCAACTTCCATTATTTTACAAAGCTTGGAGGGAAAACTAATTATATGCATCAACTAAAGGAAATTCACCTCTGTAAGGAGTATTGAGTCAATCCTAATTACAACAATGATGAAAGAGGAAAAATTGAGCTATAAAGTCAAGATGGATTATTTATATTAGCAATTGTGATATTCAGCTCATATCACGGAAATCTAAGAGCTGATTCACACCATATATATATTTTTTGTTCATATGCTTATTTCCAACGAAGTATCAGGCAGTTATGTATGTATGGACAATTTGTCCACATGAATTTTCCCAGCTGTTCTTACATACCTGCTCTTGTGGAAGGATATAATGTGTGACCTGAGCATTTGCTAAAGATTCAATATATGGACAAATTCTGAAATATAAAAGTCAAATAAAAAGGTAAAGGTTTCCCCATGACCAAATGATCTAGTCGTAACCGACTGTAGGGGGTGGTTCTCATCTCCGTTTCTAAGCTAAAGAGCCGGCATTTGTCTGAGGACAAGTTTCCATGATCATGTGGCCAGCATGACTATACGCTAAGGCCCACAGAATGCCATTACCTTCCCACCAAAGTGGAACCTATTCATCTACTTGCATTTTTACGTGCTTTTGAACTGCTAAGTTGCCAGGAGCTGGGACAAGCTATGGGAGCTCACTCCATCACACGGTCTCGAACTGGCAGCCTTACGGTCAGCAAGCTCAACCACTCTGTGGTTTAACCCGCAGTACCAAATAAAGGACATGTATTTAAAAGTCAAATATATGGCACAAAAATTCAATTTCTGTCACAGTTCAGATTAGGAATAACCAGTGGTGTCATTCAAATGATTTAGGAACAGGAACTCACTTTTGATTGGCACTTGTCGGGAACCCGGAACCAGCCACGAAGCCCGTTAGGTTCCGGAACGTCCATTCTGGTCCGTTCCCCCTGAATGACATCACTGGGAATAACTCATTGTCATGTGAACAAAGGGCAGCATTTACTGTTTCTCTTCTTCAGAGTAAGGACACTGCCTTCTGAGCACCCTCTGGGAGAAAAAAATACAGACTTTATAATAATGCTTAAAATTTGCTATGGAATGCTTTCCCTATTTTTAAAATAATCTGGGGTTAAGATTTCATATTGATCATGTCCATATTTACAAATTTCTAAAATTGCCTGAGTCTTCTATGTCAGAACATGATTTCTGATATTTCACTGAAAACTTTCCTTAAAAAAAAGTCTTATGCTGCTGTGTTTCATCTTCAGGAACTAGAAAGGAAGCTTTTCATCATCTGGTTATATAGGACCTTTCAAACAGGAGTGACTAGGTTCCCGCTCAGGTTCCCCCTCAGCCTTCACTTCTTCTTCTCTAACATGTTCAGTTCTTCAGTTGTTCCTTAGAGATTTCTCATTGCACCTTATTCTACTTCAAACTGACTCTGATTTTTCATAGTCAATAACCTCATAATTCAAAATGCAAAAGGAACACAATTCAGGATTGTAATCATGTGATCTAGCTTGATATGCTTCAGAAGAAAAATTGTTTTGTTTTGTTTTGCCATGCCCTTGTTTCCAGAGATGTGAATTTTCATTTGCCACTTATTGGATATGTGTGTTCCTAGGATATTTGGTATGTCATTGTGCCCTTTTGGAGAATCTTATTTTTGAAGGATAAAGTGTAAGGTAATTTAGAGCCCAGTGCATGTCTACACAGACACAAGTCCCATTACATCAATGGGGCTTACTCCCACGTAAGTGTGGATAGAATTGCAGCCTTAAAAGACTAACATGTCATTTTTTGTAAACTGGAAGATTTTAGGATGTTAATCTTGCACTCTTCCATGATAGTGTATGCAATTTTAAAACAAGCATTAAATAAATCTTAATATGTGCTAACAACGATAAATATGTGTTTATGTGACACATATTTGTGATACATTCCAATTAATCTAGGATAAATGGCCATTTTCTTTACCATTCTTAAAGGGATTACAAGAGTATAGGGTGTATTTTTTTGGCAAGGTGCAATGTCCATCCTAATGTTGGGTAGATTTAATGGGGTGCCAAAGATTAACAGAGCAATCCTACTCTGCCCGTTGCGCCAATGCTACGCCATAGAATCGGTGCAATGTTGTTAGTGCCGATGTGGGGATGCCGATCAGCACCCTAGTGTTGGTGCTACAGCAATAAAACCGGTGCTGCCTGTGCCTGGGCTGAACCTCTCTCGCACTGACCAAAGCCAATCGGTGCAAGGGAGGCTCCATCCCATTCCAGGACGGGGATTGGCTGGGGGGGGGCGAGACTGTGGGCGGGACTGGGAGGTGGCCATACGATTACATCCTAAGCCCGTCTGGGAGGCTGCATGGCCCCAATTCAGGCTATTGAATTATTTAATTCAATAGCTATTTAGCAGACACAGATCCGAGGAGCACATAGGGGAAGCTGGAGGGAGCGAACGCTTCCTTGCATGGAGAGGCTGCAGCCTCTCCTAAGCAGTGCTAGGATATGGCGCTGGCCCGTTGGCCTCACCAGTCCAGCGCTGCTTAGGATAATGCCCGGAAATGCACTGCCAATGTGGGTGGGGAGTGGAAACAGTATCACGAGTTTCTGAGGAGGTGTGCACAAAGTATCTAGGCATGATCTTGACTAATTTGAAAGGTTGGCCAGACTAGGAAAAGGTCCAATTTGTTCTATCCACAGAGATGGCAGACATAGTGCCGAGAACAGCAGCCTTTCTGTGGGAGATTAAAAGCTGGGTTAGTGATCATAAATGATAATGTGTGTAAGGGGTTCTGTTTGACTGCATGGACTGTATGATTGTGCTAATTATACAGATCCCCACAGTTCCCTTCTCACCTTTTATCTCAATTCTTTCTTAGCACCTAGCACCCATGCCAATTATCTACCCACAATGACAGAATAGCAATAAATAGGTAAACAAACCTGGTTTGCTAGTTAATGTGTGAGAAGGGAAAGGAAAGAAAGAAAAACAAAGAGATGAAGGTGAGGGTTGACTTAAAATGTTTACTTCCAAGTTATATTGTTGCTATCTATTTTTTTTAAGAAATGCAAAATCAACTTTCCAAAATTATCTTATTACCAGAGGGTAGACCTATCTTTACAGTTTGTCAAGCAAAATAATTCTCTGAGAATGTTGTAAATGACCTACATAGACAAAGGGAGAAAAGCCTCTTGTAGGAGTGTTTTACTCAAGATTGTGGGAATAACCAGGGGAGGACTACGCATTAAAGGTGAATTACACATTCCCTTTGTGTCTACAATTGGATTGACCCAGGCCTGCCAAGCAGAATAACTCTGTTTAAAACGTTTATGATATAGCACTATGATGCAATTATATGTAGCTCTGGCGGGAGCTAGCAGTACTCATTCTTGACCGTGCTTGACATACTGTCTATATTTAATCTCTCAGAACGTATTACCTATTTCACTATTGAATTCCTCCATGTGATTGTCTGTGCAGGTAAATGACCACTAGGAGAAAGGTTAATGTGAGTCCTGGGGGGATTTGCACAGGGAACCAGCATCTATCTCTGTGATTGTGGTGCTGAAGAAAGAGGATACATTTATCAGTGGCTATTAGCCATAAATGAGTAAATTGAACCTTCATACTTAGAGACAGCATGCCTCTGAACATTGCAGGCAGGGGATACTGTTGTCTTTAGGAAATAGTGGCTTCTTCACTGTTGGGCATATGATGATGGTCTCATCTAATTCCTCAGAGCTCATCTCACATTGATATTGAAGGGATAGCTGCCATCTTGTCCTGTGTAATGCTCAATTCATACTGATAAGTAACTGTAAAATAATATATATGTCTACAAAGCTACATGGAAAAGTGCTAATTCTAAAAGCCTTGAATATGAAATATTACATAGAATATCCCAGTGTGATCTAATATTGTTTATTCCCGTGGTTCCCAAACGTTTTAGTGACCCTAGAGGCTGCTGCCTGATTTGTAATCACCAAGGGATGTGGCTAGAGTGGCAGTGCTTCCCCCAAGTACAACTTGTTTAACTGTTGAAGCACATGGCCTAATATGCCCTGTCAGTTTCATTAACTAGCAAAAGTCAGGTCACAATCTGCTGGTGGGTCCTGGGCCCACAGTGTGGGAACAGCTAGTTTATCCCAAATGTGAAATACTGACTCTCCTCTTGTCTCAAATTCTATTTGGTTTGCAATTGACCAGTAAAAAACTGTTGATTCTGGCTACTTGTGTGTTTTAAAGAGTACTATATAAATTTGTGTCTGAGGGCGCAATCCTAACCTGGAATTAGGCTGGCACAGTTAGGCCAGCAAAGTTTGACCAACACAAGGAACACCGTAAAGTATATTTGGACCGCTCTCGGAGTCAGAGAGGCCAGAACACAGACATGTGCCATCCTTCCTGACTCTGAGAGTGGTCTAAACATGCTTTACAGGGGCCCTTGTGCTGGCTAAACTTTGCTGGCCTAACTATGTTGGCCTAACTCCAGGTTAGGATTGCGCTCTGAGTCGATTTCATGGATAAATCAAGGGCAGGTTTTAAGCCAGAAATTTGCCATGATCCATGGATAAGTTGAGGGTCAAACTTAGGGTTGTATGAATTTCTTTGATACCAATTTACCAATAATTGTCCTGAGGCAACAATAGAAAGGAAACAAGAAACTGGAGCCATTTCTCCTTGTTCTGAGGCAGCAAAGGAATGGAGCTATTCTCCAAACAAGAAAGAAGAGGTCTGAAGTTACTTATGGGAGTTGTAGGCTTTGTGAGGATTACAGTATGGGACTTCCATAGCAGCAGCCCAGTTATTGTTATTACAGTAGTTGTTACAATTCCCATAAGCGCCTTAACCTCTCTTCCTAGTTGGAGAAGAAGTTAAAATGATTTTTGTTTGCTCTGTGTTGCTGTCTCTGAATATTAGTGAGTAAAATTGCTCTAGTTTTTCCTCCCACCTCTTTGTATCCTGCTTCTCAGCCCAGTTCCCCCCACTTCACCAAACAGCTGCTCTTAGAAGTGTTATTTACTGTATTGACCTGTGTATAAGGAGATAGCTTGATGTGCAGAAATCAGCAGGTAAAGTTTTTTAGGACGCAGAGCTGAGCCATATTATCTCGTAATATCTGCAGAGAAAACTGCTCTTAAATGCACCGGTACAATAGTTGGTCACTCAAAATCATTCTTTGGTAGGTTTGCCCCATCAGTTTAGTTGTCTAAATCCACTACTCGTAATGTGTAAGTAATCAACAACCTGAGTCAAAAATTTGTTGCATAGTACTAAAACTGAAGAATTTAAGGTTGTAACTTTTCTACTGTCCATCCATGATCCATAAGAGGCAGCTATGCAAATGACAACAGCATGTAACATGTTCATACAGATTGCTATTCAGTTAGATTTGCTAACAAATTTTGCCTGAAGTGGCATTTAAGAGAACTTTGAATGATCCCATTCAAAGCAAACATCTCAAAGAACTTTGAAGGGAAGCTAAATTTAGATAAGTAAAATTAGTTTCTCAGGAAGGGGTTGGGGTTTGTTGATGTGTTTTTGAATTATCACCAAATTTCTCATAATATGAATTTTAGGTGAATTTTTGAAGGTCCTATGGCACACTGAAAAAACATCTGCAGAAAAGTTGAGGAATGGGCTTTCACATGTTAATGTAGTCAATAAAGGATATTTCGAGTAAGGAGTGTCCACTCAACTGTGAAGCTGATTGACTGACTTTGGGCAATTCACTGCCTGTGATCTACCACAAAGAACTGCCATGCAGATAAACGGGGGCTCCATATATTCAGTTTTTTGGAAGAAGGATGTGATGCCAAATGTGGTAAAATATATTAAGGCTGAAATTCTATTCACACTTTGCTGAGAATCCCATTTAACAAAATGATACGAGCAAAACATGCATACGCTTGTTTAGAAAATATTAGAAAATACTAAATTAGAAAATATTAAAATACTAAATTAAAAAATACTAAATTGTTTGATTCTTCCTGGTTCATGTACATTTGTTCATTCCAAATAAGTAATTGTGCTGAAAGGTGCTGGCATAGCCTTTGGATGCTGTGGGAGTTTAGAGAAGTTATATTCATCATGTCAATAAGCAAGACGGAGTCATTTTTAGCACTGCTGTAAATTATGCTCCAATTCTAATCTAAATCTATCACTTTTGATGTATGCTTATTGCCAGACCAAAGATACTGTAATATGAAAGAGCATTCTTGCCATGCATCATAAAACTGATTTCCAGCATTCCTGATTCCCAATCACATATGCAACTCTGGCAGCCTCTCACAAGAACAGCTGACATTTTAGAATTAGAATTCTTAAAATAACTTTTTTCAATTACTGTACTGGAATAAAGTTAACTACTTGGAACCCCAGTCTTGAAAGTATCTTGAAATAATCTTGAAAGTGAACCTCAAAAATCCTTGTTTTTAAAAAATATGTTTAGGGCTTTTCCAGTCATTGCAAGTTGCATTTGACAAGAACTCCGGATCAGAGGCCTAAACATCCTCAAGCCAGACATTACAATCAGGGTATCCGGATTTGGATTGGTGTTAGTCCACACAGACTAGTACAGTCATGATGACATGTGCTAGCTTTCTATGCAAACAAGTAGCTTAAATGCCTAGCACTAGAAAGGACCTCTTCAGTAGGAATTTCAAGGGTTGTCTTTCCCATTAATAGCTCTCTTAGGACATCTAGAAGCAGTCTTACTATCAGGATTGAAACTTCAAACTGGCCCAGGGAGACTTGATGTTAAATGTGTCATCTAGTTAGGGGCTCATTTTTACTATAATGCAGTGGCCATGCAGTGACGCAGAGCACTATCCTGACCTGGAGTTAGGCTGGCACAGTTAGGCCAGCAAAGTTAGGCCAGCACCAGGGACACTGTAAAGTATGTTTGGACCACTCTCAGAGTCAGAGAGACCAGCACACAAATGTGTGCCATCCTCCCTGACTCAGAGAGTGGTAGAAACATGCTTTATGGTGGCCCATTCCAGACCATAACTGTGCGCAACTGCTACATTAAACATAAGCCCCTGTCTAGATTATGACATGTTTAATGTCATATTTAACTTAGCCACTATATCCTTGAGTTACTGCTCTCATGCATTACCCGCATGAACAATCTCATGATGTGGATTGCAGATGAACATTGGGCTACCAGATGTCTAGCAGGCCGGCCCAGATGGAGCATCCTTGATTTGGAATAGCATGCAATAGCACTGGCCAGAATTTTCTAAAGCTTTAAAAATGTATCAGTATTTTTTAATAGTGACACTTGGTTCTGCCTAACTTGGTAGGTGACAGCTTGAACCCCAAAATCTTGCTTCCTGTACTTCTTTGAAATCCTTCTTGCCTCCTTTCCCCTGCCCAATTGGACAAAGTCTCTAGACTCAGCTTCTGGCACAACCCCTCAATGACTTTGGTGCATATCCTGTTTAGATTCTATAGCTACTAGCTTAATCTCACACAATAACTGTTTATTGTGTATGTGTCTAAGAAATATCACACAAATTGTGAATTGCACATGTGAAATCTAACACATATTTTAGGGGTCTCCCAAGGTGAAAAAAGTCAGATGATTTTCAAGGGAAGCCAAATATGTTTCCAGGGGGGTGGCATCAGGGATCAGCCAAGTTGGGCATTGACTATTGGCCTTTGCCCATCAGAGAGTCCACCTGTCCAATCCAATCCCTGAATTCTCCTGGTACCCAGTGCATCACCACCAGTGCCTCATCATCCTGACCACCACGGGCATGTCAGTCATGCAAGGAGATCAGTTTGTATCATGATCCTAATTCAAGGAGCCAGCTTCCAATAGTTTACAAGGGAGATATGAATCCCTGACAATGCAGATGATCAGGACCATGGCCAGCTCCAGTGCAAGGCCATATACAGCAAGCAAAGCAAGCTTGTATGTCCTTCCTGCTGAGATGTGGACTGAGGGTTTTATCCCTTCTCTTTATGTCTACTGTGATTTAAACTGTTCTTGCCTGATTCTGCAGTTAGCATGGGAGGAATATATTTGCCCTGCGTGTTCCTTAAGAGCATCTTTAGAGTCTGAAGAGCAGGGTAAAGCTGTGTCGTCCATGGAAGGGGTATTGAGTCGAAATGCAATGTGCCCCTTATATAGGAAGTTGTGGAGTAGGACTTCCAGGGGTCTGTGTTGAGGAAATTCTCATCCCTGAATCTATCTCCTCAGACTCGTCTGCCTCATGGTCTGCATGGAGGGATTCTATTCTTGAGATGATCAATGGTCAGTGCTGGAGGGCAGTGTGTGACTTTTCTCCAGGCCCCCAAGAAGCTGGTATTGACCCTACAATGGTATTGACCCTGCAGCTAGAGCTCAGCCTACCCTGTGATTGTGCATATGCAGCAGCTTCTGAGTAGCAAGTACCTCCCCAGCCATTCACTTCACCACATGTCACTGGAACATTGCACCACACTCAGCTGTGGGGAATTGCATTCTTGAGGGCTTCCCCCACACTAAAATAAAAACTCCCTACATGTAGAAAACTAGCTTTGCAGAGAGCGGGGGGGGGGTTTAGCATCGCTCTCTACCTGTAATATCAGCTTACTCCAATGCAGTGGTGGAAAAGCATTAAAAAAGGCACACAGAACACAATGTGAAATGCACCTTTCCAAAATTGTGCATATGGTAATACATATTGGCCCGCTGGATGGTGAGGGAGGGAAAGATGAGATAAAAGGGGACTTGGAGATTGCAGAGAAATTGAATGAATTCTTTGCATCTGTCTTCACAGCAGAAGAACTTGGGCAGATACCACAGCCCGAACAGCCCTTCCTAATGAAAGAATTAAATCAGATACTGGTTAATAAAGAAGATGTTTTAGATCAAATTGATAAACTACATTTAAATAAGTCACCAGGCCCAGATGGTATACACCCAAGAGTAATTAAGGAACTAAAGAATGAAGTTGCTGACCTCTTAACTAGAGTATGCAACTTGTCCCTTCAAACGGCCATGGTGCCAGAGGATTGGAGGATAGCCAATGTCACGCCAATCTTTAAAAAAGGGAGAAGGGGGGACCCTGGAAACTACAGGCCGGTCAGCCTAACGTCTGTTCCGGGTAAGATGGTGGAAAGCCTCATCAAAGATAAAATCCTAAAACACGTAGAGGAACAAGTACTGCTAAAGGAAAGTCAGCATGGCTTCTGTAAGGGTAGGTCTTGCCTCACAAACCTTTTGGAATTCTTTGAAAAGGTCAACAGGCACGTGGATGTGGGTGAACCTGTGGATATCATATACCTAGATTTTCAGAAGGCATTTGACAAGGTCCCCCACCAAAGACTGCTGAAGAAACTTCACAGTCAGGGAATAAGAGGGCAGGTCCTCTTATGGATCCAGAATTGGTTGAGGGCCAGGAAACAGAGAGTGGGGGTCAATGGGCAATTTTCAGAATGGAGAGAGGTGAAAAGTGGAGTGCCCCAGGGATCTGTCTTGGGGCCCGTGCTTTTCAACTTATTCATAAATGACCTGGAGACAGGGATAAGCAGTGAGGTGGCCAAGTTTGCGGATGACACAAAACTTTTCCGGGTGGTAAAAACCAGAAAGGATTGTGAAGAGCTCCAGAATGATCTCTCCAAGTTGGAGGAATGGGCAGCCAAATGGCAGATGCGTTTTAACGTAGACAAATGTAAAGTGATGCACGTTGGGGCCAAAACCCAAAACTTTACCTATAGGCTAATGGGTTCTGAGCTGTCTGTGACAGCTCAGGAGAGAGATCTTGGGGTGCTGGTGGACAATTCAATGAAGGTATCGACCCAGTGTGCGTCAGCAATTAAGAAGGCCAATTCCATGCTTGGGGTCATTAAAAAAGGGGTTGAGAATAAAACAGCCAATATTATCATGCCATTGTACAAATCGATGGTAAGGCCACACCTGGAATATTGTGTCCAGTTCTGGTCGCCGCATCTTAAAAAGGACATAGTGGAGTTGGAAAAGGTGCAGAAGAGAGCGACAAAAATGATTACGGGGCTTGGGCACCTCCCTTATGAAGAAAGACTGCAGCGTTTGGGGCTCTTCAGTCTAGAAAAAAGGCGCCTGAGGGGGGACATGATTGAGACATACAAAATTATGCATGGAAAGGATAGAGTCGATAGAGGGATGTTCTTTTCCCTCTCTCAAAACACCAGAACCAGGGGGCATCCGCTAAAACTTGGGAGAGTTAAAACAGATAAAAGGAAGTACTTTTTTACCCAGTGGGTAGTTAATCTGTGGAACTCCTTGCCACAGGAGGTGGTGATGGCATCTGGTCTTGATGCCTTCAAGAGGGGATTGGACAGATATCTGGAGGAAAGGTCCATTGTGGGCTATAGGCAATGATGGATTGTGCAACCTCCTTACAAAGGTGATGGGCTACTGGTACCGGGTGCAAGGGAGTGGCAACAGGATGCAAGCATCTTGTAGTCTCATGCCTTCCTGGGGCACCTGGTGGGCCGCTGTGAGATACAGGAAGCTGGACTAGATGGGCCTTTGGCCTGATCCAGCAGGGCTCTTCTTATGTTCTTATGTTCTTAATGTATAGAATTGGGTTGGGGTGCAGCAAGTCTGTAATATGGCTAGTTCCAATTCTTGATAAACAGCCTCCACCTCAATGGATATTTTCATTATAGAATGTACTTTTTTGAAGTGAGACACAAATCACTGGCCAGCACTTACTTTAGCCTGATCTAACACTGTACTTTTAGTGCTATAATCACTCAAGCAGTAGCCACACATTTATATAAAACCAATGCCTCTTTCTCCAGTCAGCTCCTGGTCATGACCTGGGTGATGTGTCTTCAATATAAGCACTACTTTTATTGATTGTAGTGTTGTCTCAAATGGACTAAACTCACAAATCTACCAGACATATGAACATGGCAAAGCTGTTCTGTTAGGACTCTATTTGAGTCAATGTGTCAGTGCATTAAACACATTTGTGTCTAATATTTCCACAAGGTAGCACATCATTTTAACTGGTAGGGGTTAAGATTATTTTAAGTCCCTTTTTTATTATAGGGGAGTTTTAGCACATTCTGGAGGGGCCTAACTGAATGATGAAGTGAGAGAATGAAGACCGCAAATAAAGAATGTGTGTTTCTTTTGCAAGTAGAGGTTCTTGGACCAAAACACTGCTTAGTAGAAAGGAAAGCTGATAGAATTCAATGACTTTTATTATTTTTATTACTGGTATTTACTTCTTTACTATTTACTTTTATTAATTTCAACAGGTACTTATATACCGCTTTTCAACATGAAGTTCACAAAGCAGTTTACAGGCAAATAGTAATAATAAAGTTAAATGGCTCCCTGTCCCCAAAGGGCTCACAATCTAAAAGTTAAGTTATAATAAGTTAACTTATAATGTTAACACGATGATAAACCTGTTGTATGGTACAAAATTCAGCAGAGATTAGAAGCAGTGGGAACAGATTAGGCCAGATGAGTCACCTATGTGTTACCTGAAGAATTTGAGCCTCTCTAATTAGTTGTGGACAGGGACATGGTGGCGCTCCGGGTTAAACCGTTGCTGCTGAGCTTGCTGACCGGAAGGTTGGCAGTTCAAGACTGTGTGATGGAGTGAGCTCCCATTGTTTGTCCCAGCTCCTGCCAACCTAGCAGTTCAAAACCATGTGAAAATGCAAGTAGATAAATAGGTACTACTTCGGTGGGTAGGTAACGGTGTTCTGTGCACCTTTTTCTGTAGCGATGGATTGTCTTTTCTGCCTTGCTGGCCACATAACATGGAAACTTGTCCTCGGACAAACGCTGGCTCTTCAGCTTAGAAATGGAGATGAGCACCTCCCCCTACAGTCGGTCACGACTAGACCATCATGGTCATGGGGAAACCTTTACCTTTACCTTTAATTAGTTGTAGTGAATGAGAATGCAATTGACAAACAAAGATGTGAAGAATACAGTCTTCCACTGAACCACAAATGTACCTAAAGTTCAGCAAGGGAGGGTTGGGTATATCTTAAATTGCACCATGCATCACTGGTGAGACCTAAAATGTCTGGCCTTTCATAATTAGAGTATGAAATCTAGAATCCTGTGCAACAAACTGAGTTTCTGTGACAAACACATAAGTTCTTTGGCAGATTCCTTGGTTTATAGGAACAATTTGTGCCTGTCTTATAGAAATATTCATGTTGACTTTCAAACAAAATCAAAGTCAGCAATACATACACATGAAGATTAAAATACTTCCTATACAAATCCATAAAACATCAGAAAATATAGAGGAAAAAGCAGTAGCGTTCAGTTAAACAGCCGCCACCGCTATACAAAGCAGTGAAATCCTGAGCAAATATCAAGATCTTGGCCTGGCAACTGAAGCTTATTACACCAGGTGTCAGGTGTCAGCCCTAGGGATAGAGTTCTAAAGTTAGGCCACTATCACCTAGAAGACCCTTTTTGCAGCCAGCAGTTAACAGGGCCATAGTATGTGGAGAAGGACCCCTGAAATTGATTCAAATAATGAGGTAAGTTCATGTAGGAGCAGGTGGTCCTTCAGCTACCTGGGTTCCAAGTTGTATGGAGCCCTAAAGGTTAAAATCAGATTTTTTAAAAATTGCAATGCACCTACGAGTCTTTTAAATAAATGCAACCAACACTGTGATTTGTACCCAAAAACAGACAGGAAGCCAGTCATCAGTTTATGTTGAAAGGGGCTCCCAAAGTTAGAAACTTTAAAAATCACTAGCATACATGGAAGAGATGCTGTTTGGTCTCAGATGCAATGCTTCTTCTGCCCCATCTATACAAGCCCCTCTGGGATATTGTTGCATTTACACATGCTGATATGAGGGTGACTCTGGAGTGGCTAATCCAGCACAGCCTTGGACAGCTGTTCAATAACACATTCACTACTGGAATCCAATTTCCACCAGAAAATGGCCTTTGTGAATGTAGATTTAAACCAATTCCCAGAGTGTTTGAATTAATTGGTTACACTTGAATTAGCTGGCTCTATACAGAATTATTGGCTTAGTTGGTTGTACCAAACTTACTTGAATGTACACATAATTATACATGTTTGAAGGTCAGTCCATCCATCTGCAGCTCTCCAGCCTCATATCTAATATAACTTAACTCCAGTGGCAATTAACCTACATTCATTATGAAGTATTGCTTTGTACTGTGTGGCCCTGACAAAATAATCTTGTTGGTTGGACTTCTTTCTTAATGCCGCAGTCTGCTCTAGTTATATTGGCAGGTAATAATTGAATGTATGAAAGAAGACTTTGTCATCCTAGGTCTTAAATGTGCATTTGTCATTGGAGAATATAAAGTAGAACATGTTCTAAATCAGTGTTCTTCAACCTTGGGGTCGGGACCCCAATGGGGTCGCAAAGCCTCCATTTTAGGGTTGCAGCAACATATGGGAATGAAAAGGGATGAACCAGAGAATCACCAGGTAAAGGGGGAGGCATCTGGTGTACTTCTTCAGGTACTAGGAGATAGTGCCTCAGTTCTGCTCAGGTTCTTAGCAGGTGTGCTAAAATAGCTTTCATTAGTGCCAGGCTCAATGGTAACTTTTTCTGTTCTCTCTGATAATAATATTTAGTTACAGTGAACAGTGCTGGGAGTGGCAGTGGGCAGACAGGGTCCTGGAAGGGGGCAGGATTGATAGTGGGGGCCCCAGTCTCAAACTTTATTTATACATTGGGGTCATGGCATGAAAAAGGTTGAAGACCGCTGTTCTAAATGAAGCAGGAGTGACATCCGTTGGTAAATCAAATCCCAAATATTATAGAAGGGCACTTCCACTTATTAATTCTGCAGCTGGTGATAATAGCTGAAAGGAAATGAGACTACCTTGTCGTCATTGTTTCCAATTTGAAGGTTAAGGTTTGAAATCTTCCCTTCAGGTAAAATTAAAACTACAGAGCTTTACAGAATGGATGCTCTGAAAACCAGTCCAGGAGCTAGGGAAGTGGGGGGGGGGAGAGATTGAAAGAGAGAAGGCCGCCTAGGGGAGCAGTGGTTTTCCTCATTTTGGGGGGTCAAACAGTCCAATTCTAACCAAACTGTTCATGCTGTGATACAATAGCACCAAACCTTCCAACACTGTATCCAGTGCTGGACCCCTTCCAAAGTTAAGGGGACATTTGTCCCCTTGTCCCCAGAAAGCTCCAGCAGCTTCTAGTGGGCTACTTGGGCCTGCACCAACAAAATCGCTGGTGCAAGCCTAAACAGCCTTGTGTTAGCCAAACAGACCCGGGGTGGGGATAGAATCCAGTGGGAGCCTCTGCCTCATTCCTTCTGCCCTCCTAGCCTAGGTATGCCAATCCCCTGGTATGTTCCCATCACCACTCTCCCCCTGCCCCTACATCCTTTTCCCACCCCATTTTGTCTCCATGCCGCTCAGCAAGGACTTATCTTCAGTACCCAGTGCTTCACACCAGCACAAGATGCCACCATATGGCCTTTGTTCCGGTGCCTGTTGCCACTTGGCTGTCACGAAATGCTTTCTGACATTTTGACAATAGTTATCCCCATGTATACACATGCTAGACCTGCATTGCGGCTCTGGAGGAGTGAGCCAAAATTGTACTTGTTTTTCACTGAATAAGCAGGATCTAGATCTTAACCCTCTTCACTTGCCATAGTCCTGATCCACACACCCCTGCACTTCCTGCAGCTGGTGTTTGCCCTGGAAAAATGCTCCCATTTGTGCCAATAGGAGATTCGTTCCCAGGGCAAATACTAACTGCAGGAATGGGGGATTCCATCTAGACCAGACTGTGGCAGGAATAGAGGGTTAGCACCCCCCCTTCCCTCATACTGTGATTCTGTACCAGGACCTTCTGTTTACTAGTTTGATTTGTGCCATTTTAGTTTGATTCCAGTGTCCCAGTCAGCAGCTTCCAATCTAATGGGACTTATTCCCCCTTAGCCTCAAAGAGAGAATGAATTCATCTCTGTCTCCCTTTCATCATGGCAAAGTCCATCATCTACATACAGTAGCCAGTATATGAAACAATCCAAAATTGAGAGGGGTCTTACAAATTCTTAATTTTCTTTTTGTCCACGTATTTTAACAGCACCTCTTTCTTTTGCCCAGCTTGCGTTACCCATCGTATTTGGAAAAGCATGAATGCTAATACCATCTCCTGCTTCCTAAAAGATACTCTGCTGCCTATCGGCTTGCTGAAGCAATCTGCCAAGCAAGGACCAAGTGTTTCTCTTTCCCAGTTATCATATGTATACTGCCACTCAATCTGTGAGGCTCCAAAAAAGAGAGAGAAATGAAATGCTAGATAATAAAAGCAGCAAATGCTGTAGTTGTAGGAAAGGTCAGCTGTTTACAGAATGGTCTAAACAACACTGTACCAGGATTAAGGTGACAATGCATTACCATTGACCTTTTAATTTGTTTTCTCTAGTGTCCCTTGCATACCTGAGTGACTTGCATATGCTATGGTAATAGCATAAAAACACTGCCATGATATTTAATTTCTTTTTTTCCTGAAAGTGAGACTGAGGATTTTTGTACTATTTTCAATATTTGTAATGATGAGTTTTATTTGAATTATCACATTTTACCCATGCAGAAGCACACCATTTCCTCACGTACTGTAATCCACTTTCTAGAATTTTTGATGCAGAAAGAAAAACCATGTGTGGTATTGAAGGATAACCACAAGATTACAATTTAATGAGAGTGGATTAAGTTTGGCCCATTTCCAATTTGTTACAAATCCTTGACATAAGAATGGATTCATGTACTAGAGGTGTCGCCCTTCCCCCTCCCCAATCTTGGCTGCCAAAAATAGAACATCTGAAATTGTACCAGTCCTGTGTAGTCAATGCATTTGCAGTTTGTGTAAAAAGATGTTCTTAGGAAAGAACTGCAAAGCACTCAACAGCAAATTAAATAGATTGTTTTCTAAAATTCTACGATTGGTAGAGTTGCCAACTAGCTAGCATTACATCTTGTGAAACTATTTTCTGTTTATTATTATTATTATTATTATTAATAATAATAATAATAAAAGCAAACATATTTCTATTTTAACAAAAAAGAACGCTACATCTGGGAGAGAGGATTTGATGAATCACATAATACATTTGTAAATACCCCATTGTAAAATGGTAGTTTAGACTTGCCTGCTCATGTAAGCTGTCTTGGGCTTTGCTTTGGCATAGGAACAGCAGGATATAAATTCTTCAAATAAAAAATACATAAATAAAAATGCCCGAAGTGGCTTAAATCAAGAATTGAAGTCTGCAATCCTATTCACACTTCCCTGGGAGCAAGCCTCATGGAACACAATGGCAGCCCAATTGTGAGCTGCCTGGCCACTCCAGACACAGGAGTAGCCAAATGGCTACCTCTGCATCCCGTGGCAACCAGGCAGCTGCAGGAAGCTCCATGGGAGAGGGGGGCTTTCGTCCCATTTTTCCACTGCAGGAGTGCAGGGTGGGCAATGACTCCCAACTTAGAGGTCGGGTCCAACAACTAAGGTCGTTGCTGGTCCCAGCCCTGCTCCACCCCCCCCCCCCCCTACAACCCCCCCCCCCCCCCCCCAGAATCCCTGCAATGCCAGCAGCGAGTTCACTTACCAGCTGCTGTCACTGCTTTGCCACCTCTAGGTGTTAGCTCAGGTGCCGCTGCAGCATGGGCAGTAAGCACTTATCACCTGCGCTGAACATACCTTACAACAACACATTTTGCAACACCAGTGCAGGCAGTATGCTTGTACGGCCTGAACCGAGGGGTTCAGAGTTGAACCCTAAGCCTTCTGAGCAGACATGCATAAGATTGGGCTTTATGTACCCAGTATTAGGATCTGAAAATTCAGTAAGGATTGAGGCTTGGCTCATCCCTTGAAGGACTGAATTCTTCCTTGGCTGCACCAACCTTGGCTACATTTTTAGCCCTTTCCTTGGAGCCTTTGAAATCAACGGTGACAACCATATTTATGGGCCCTGATATCAAGCTATTCAGAGTCTCCGTGGCTTGGCTTGGCTACTGAGTGCCAACTACTAGAAAATCAAGGCCAGCTGGTAGTATCACACCCATCTGTCTGGGTAAAAGCTAAAACAGACTTGAGCTTTGATCTTGGTGGGAGGAGGATGGAGCCTTTGTTACTGGACAGAGATTTGGGATTTTGGAGCTGACTGGCAAGAAGCTGCCTGAAAGAGTTGTTGCTCTGTTGCTTTGGAGAACTGATGCTGCTTGAAGACTGAGTGGCACCGTCTGTGTGCCGTCATGTGTCTGTGTGCTTGATGAAGGGTTCTGGGGAACTTGAAAGTTGCTCATGATTTTGTGTCATTTTGTTTGGCCTTGGCAAAGGAGTTATCAGTTGGTAGTTTTGGGACAAATCTGGGTTATGTCAGCCTTTATTAACATGCAGTTTTGTTATTTAGGTTTGCATACTGGCTGGGGAGTTTATAGCAGACAGTTCTTCAGCTTTCCAGTGTCACAGATTGCCCAAGGCCTCCTAACAACTGGTGTGGCATGTCAAATGTCACTCCCTTCCCTGGCAACATGCCAGCCCTCACCACCAGCCCTCCTGCTCCTTGAATTGAAAAGGAAGGTATGAACAGAGCAGAAGAGGATGTGTAGAGAACAAGAGAGTTATTTTACCCTATTCCTCTGCTCACTCCTTTATTCATAGTCACAAACTGACTGGGTGGTGGAATTTACCATTGGAAAAAGGTTCTTCTGCTGTTGCTCTGTTTGCTAGAACCCCCTTCTCCAATAATTAGGAGGACTGGTGGAGATGGGAATTCAGCCAGAGATGGGCCCACACATCCACCTTGTACCAAGGGTGACTGTCTCAATAGGCCAGATTTGTCCTATGCTGCTGGCCAAAAATCCTTATGCCAGTATAACACTTCCTTTGTTGGCTCATCATAAGCTTCTTTACTGTCTCACTATGAGACATTTCATAATCAAACCTACATTTTGCCAGTATTTGTCTAAGTTCTTCCATATGTTATCAGCATCTTTTAACTGAAAGCAAACAAATTGTGGGTTGGTAGTAATGACTTTTTACCTTGTCTCCTGCACATGAAGAAACACTGATTTGCTTCAAAGGAATTCAGTTGGTTTCACAGAGGAATTCATGAAGACCTGGGGAAAGCATTCTCTCTTTGTTGCTGCTTCCTTTGTACGTTGTTTTTCTCCCCCCTGTCTCTAAATGTATTCCTATTTTTTTCCCTTGAAGTGAGCCTGGGCAAGCAAGGCTAAATGCTTTTCTTGGTTATGTATGCGTGTGAAATAGGCTATTGTAAAAATTCATCTCCAGTCAATGATATAAATTGACTTCTCTTGTAGGCTTTCCTGTAAATTCGATATTCACCATGTTTGCTGGTTTGCTAATATGACATATTTAATATTTTTAAGAGCTATTTGGAAGCGCTTTTCAGAGCAATTGCTTGGTTTGAACACAGATTATCTAAAATGATAGTGTATTGCATAAGGTGGCAAGGTTCTTTTTAAATGGAAATATTAGCTATTGTGCAACTGCATTGCCTTTGTCACTTGGAGTTAAGCTGCAGCTGAATTGATGTGAAGCATACAAAAGACTGCTTGAAGGTTTCCTTTTTGGTTTACAGCACAGCAAACTGAATAAGTATACAGTATAATTCACTGTTACAGTGCTAAATAGAAACAACTGAGTGACTAAGAAAGAATGGAGCCATTCCAAAGCTTACAGCAAGTCTTCCACTGTTTTTACTATTGTTCAATGACACCTTTTCTGAAGCTTGGAAGGCCATTTACGGTACGTGTCTGAAGACACATAAACTCATAGGACTGTATCCAGTTTAGCAAGTGGCACACACAGCAGAGCTGATCTCCCTGTCAGCAAACAGCAAAGCTTCGAGGAGTGTCCCAGCTGTGTGTGGCTTGGCCAGAACTTCCCACACTGTTGAGAGGGAATGGGAACTGATGTTGCTTGTCCCCAGCAGTGGCCAGACATGCTGCATTTTGTCCCACCCTGCTTTGTATCTGTATCAGAGCACTCATGGTAACAACATTAAGAAAGAACTGCACAATATTGGGGCGATGAGAATTTTATGTGTAACACCTTATGCGACATGCTGCGCAATCCGAGAGCCATGTCAAGATTTCACTGGGATTTCCGTATTCAAGAAACTTGTGCAATCTCTTCATATGCATAAACCCTGTTATGCAAGAAGGATAACTTAAAATAGCACAGAGGCTCATATTGCCAAAATGACATTTACATTTACCAATTTGCACTGGAACCGTTGAATTTTCTGTGAAAAAGTCCTAACACAGATGTGGTGAAACCCCCTTTTGTTCTCTTACTGTTCCTTTAAAGGAATCCAGAAGTAGGTTTAACATTAAAGGTGCTCAACTGAGTCATTCTGGGCCCGCTGCCATTAAGACTGTCTACATGGGAGATGGGGGCGAGGAAGAGAGCACAGCTTCCCTCTGGCTTTTGGAGGACACACATTTCACTTTTTGAAAGCAGCAATCTTTTTGGGAATGCAAAAGTTGTCTTCCAAAAAGTTATTCCGCCCTTTCCAGTGGGGGATGAGCAGTGGTGTCACTAGAGTTTGCGTCACCTGGGGCGGGAGGTCAGCGCGTCACCCCCTATGATGGATCTCCTCCTCCCAAACCATGCAGCAACGTTATTTATTTATTTATGTATTTATTTATTTATTTAACTATAGTACAGGTCACCCAACAAATTAGTAACCAATAAAAAACCTGTGGCCAATTTGATGACATTCACACAATTAAATAAAAGTTCTAGTATTAGCTCTGATACATGGACATGAGAACTGACTCATGATTTTTTAAGAATAGCTATTTTTACATAAAAAAGTATTTTCAGTTTTTTGATCATAGCTTTTGAATAAAATAAAGAGATGACACTCTGTTTTTTTCTTTGAATTCCTTGTGAAATTCCGCATCCAACAGTATATAACATGATATTATTCCGTAAAACTGCAATTTTTTTAAAAAATGTGATTTTTACATTAAAAGTTGTGTTTTGGGGTTTTAGTTTTTGGGCCATAACTTTTGATAGATTGAAGATATCACACTCCATTTTTTCCATTGAATTCCAGGTGAAATTCCACATCCAACGGTATACAGCATGATGGTATTATCTTTTAAAACTGTGATTGGTGGTGGTGCCACCCCCCCTTTGCACGTCACCTGGTGCAGCCCACCCCACCTCACGACGCTACTGGGGATGAAAATGCAGTGGGCCACCATGATAGGCAACAGGAATTGAGTCTGCAAGTCTGAGTTACAGACATGAACCCCAATCGAGGGCCCCAAGCATGTATCAGTGGATGGATGGATATCCTGCATACGTTGCAGTATTCACGTGGAAGTCACTGCTTTCAGGGTTAATTGCTGCCGATCTCCCACAACTCCATATAGTCCATTACCGTGTTCAGTTTAGTATTAAAATGTGATGCTTCTCTTGTTTTATTTTAGAATTGTTTCTCATTCAAGTTCAAATTTAGTGGAGGGGAGAAGTATCAAATACATGAATTTAGATGGGATGAGGGAATTCACACACAAATCCATGTATGTGAGTTTGTCCAGTTCACTGGGAGAGAAAGAAGACGACTTTACAATCAAATTAATGATTTCAATTCAGGGCTTGGAAAGAAGACCAGTGGAGGTGGTCATAGCTGGGAGTCCACTGCCTTTCTGCTGCCTGAGCAGTTAGTCTCATGGATGGGCTGACCCTGCTCTAAACATTTTACATACATGCGGCTTTTTCTGATTTTTAATAACTGCTATTTGTTGCCCCCACAATTAATTTAGGTGAAACTCCTCCTCTCAGTTGCAGATAGAGAGGCTGTACTGCACACAATATTGGCATATTTAAATCCAGTTTGGTCACCAACCACTCTGCTTAAAGGTTGTTGGGTACACAGCAGAGAACACCTCCTTATAAGGCAGCTATTCATATCCAGATGTCAGAACCAGAAGAAGGTTGCTCATTACTAAGGAAGTATGAGCTATTTGCTGCCTGCCTTGTGGTGTGGTTCACTTACTCCATTTTGTCTCCCTGTAGCGCAGATGTTCTGTATGGTTCTGTTTCTTTGCATACATTTGATGTCTGGTTGTGCACTAAACTAATTCCAAGAGACACATAATTCCCTACCTGTTTGTCCTGATTGATTGTAGGGAACTATATAAAATGAGTTGTAAAGTGATTTAATGGCCTCATTTGCACACAACAGAAACTTTCTAAATATAATTTCAACTTGTGTTATAAATCTTGGAAGTATAGGCACTTAGAGTCAATTGATTACTACTTGCTTGCAAGTCATTTTTCTCCATCATAAGATGTGAAGATTATACACCATAGACTTTGTTTTTAAATAGGTTATGTATTTTATTTCTGTAAAGCTATGATTTGGTCTTGCCAGTTATTCTTCTGTCAATGTGGCAGCAATGTGGAAACTGTGCCTTAAGTACGCTTGAAACTGATGTTGGGCATGGAGAGAAACCAGACCCCATTTAAGCCAAGCTGAAATAAAAACTCAAAGAGAAGTGTGTAGAGGAACCCCTCTCCAGTTAAGCCCTGGACAGTGTGAAGTAGCTCATTTGGGGCAGGTGTGTAGCAGCAGCTCGAGTGAATTCATCAGCAAAATGGGTAGATATTATTCAGGACCGTCTCCTAGCTGAAGGCAGCTTGCTTTAGGCAGGAGAAAGGAACAAAACATTATGTGAAATTATGGGAGAAAAAATAATAATTCAAGTGTTTATGGTATGATCAGAAATGTTACTGGGTGTAGGGTGATCCTTCATCTGGTCTGGTGTTGGATCCGAAGACATTGGTGCTGCCCTGATAACTTACATTCCCTAGTTCACTGCTTCCAAAACTATGGAACAGGACCCACCAGCAATCAAATTCGCCTTTCTGCTGTCGGCAGTATTGGGCTATATGGACCTGGCAGTTTGATTCAGAGCGCAATCCTATACCCCCGTTGCGCCAGCACTACACCCTTGCGCTGGCCGAACTCTGTCACAAACATGCCGTAAAGCACATCAGCATTGGCAGTACAGCGTTGGACCGTTGTAAGCAGCAGCGTCAATGCTTGGGCGCCACTGCAACCGCCAGCAGCACCGGCCTTGTGCCGGTCGAGCGTCGGCGATGCATGGCCAGCGCTGGGCCTTGCCGAGGGCATACCTGGGTGGTGCAGTGGGCGGAGACAGAGATTGTGATGTGGGATGGCCATAGTGCCAAATCCTACACCCCATCCCCAGCTTTGGAGGCCCTGATCAGGCTGCTTTTGCACACATTCACTTGCGCCTGCAAAATAGCAGGCGCAGATCCGAGCAGCCCCATTGGGATGACTGTGGCTCATGCGGGTGCAAGGGGAAAACCTCCCCTTGGCCTGCACTTCACTGCTACTGCCTCCCAATGGGCTTTAGGATACAGCCTTGTTATGTCGGCCTTACTATGTTGGCCTTACTTAGGATTGGGCTGTCAGTAACAACGTATTCCTAACCATGTTTACTCAGATGTAAGTCTTGGTGAGTTGAGTGAGATCCACTCTCTAGTAGGGCTGGGCACTTGAGTTGTTGTGACTTGACTTAAGTCACAAAAAAAACAGTTTTTCACAACTCATGTTAACTCGAGTCATGGAAGTCACTGACTCAGATCCACTTGGGGACATTGACACAGAAAAGATGATTCAAACTTGATTTGAGTCCTTCTGTTCTTTAGTGCTTGCTTACTTTTTTCCTGTTGCTTCTACAATGCCCCAAAAAATCTCTTGGTGATCTGGAAGGCATCCTTCAGACTGACAGCAGCACCAGATATGGTAGGAGAAGAGTAGGTGCTTCTAGGAGGCGGGGCTGGGGGTTGAAGGGATCTTAAGGAATGGGGGGGTCTTAAGGAATTTTTTTTTGCTCAAGGACTTGCCTTGTTTCTCAAAATTATTCAGGACTTGAGTCAGAATGACTCAAAATTTCCATGAGTTGAGTCACGATGGGGGCGCAATGTGACTCGCGAGTCAAGTTGTAGCATTGCTAACATGTGACTCGATTCATGACTTGAACTTAGTGGCTTTGGCACATCCCTGCTCTCTAGTGACTGAGTTTAGGATTGCAGGCTAAGACAGCTGCATATAGTGATAGGGCCAATTCATCTATTAGGCTGAACTGAGGAAGTAGCCTCTGGTGCCAGATTGGCAAGGAGCACACCACTCTGTTGTTGTTGCTGCTGCTGCTTCTCTCTGGTGCACTTGCTCCCTGCATTCAAAAACAAAAAGAATGGAGCAGAAGAAGGGCAAAGAAGAGGAGTGGTGAGTGCCTCTGATTCTCTAGCCCAGGGGCCTCCAAACTACCTCCCAGGGGCTATAGCTTGCCTGCCACAAGTTTTTATCTAACCCTCAGCAACTAAAAAGATTTTCCCCCAACCATGCAGTTGAACAGTCAACACATGCAGTCCTGTCCATCCTGCTCCTTTCCATCTGGCCAAAGTGGTGTCACCCTGGCTCAGCCTCATTTTCAGTCACCTGGGCCATATGCTTTAAGCCCCTTAAACCATAATTATTCAATGTTAACCTCACCCCTGCTGATAAAACAGTTGGTTTTCTGCATGTTGACTTTTCAGCAACACTGTAAAATGATCGCAATGAGGAAATAGCATCATTTTTGCACATGCATAAACACATCATAACAAACTGGGCTTCTCAGTAGATTGGCCAGAAACAGTGTACTGTGCACTGGTCGCCTCCAACCTATATAAAACTGATTTTTTTTTCTTTTTGGCCTGAAAAAATGTGCAAAATATATGGTGTTGCCCTCCTACCGAAAAGTTTGGAGACCCCTGCTCTAGTCTGTTTTCATTTATTTACTATTTTCATCTCCTCCACACTTCTTTCTCTCCGTTCCTGTGGGGGTTTTTACATCCAGAGTTTGGGAGGAGAGACAGAGGTAGGTGGGTGGACTGCTGAGCAAGGAGGGCAGCTTTTGAAGCTCTGCTCAGGCATTGGGAAGTCTTAGTTGAGCATATATGATAATATATGGTGAAAGATCATCTGTTAGTACTTTTGAAAAAAGCGATGAGTCATTCGTGCTTTTAATTGAATATGCCTTTGGTGGCCACTTGATGCTTATTTAATTAAGCAACAGATCTCAGCCTCTGTGTGAGCCTGTATCTTTTAAAGGACAGAAGACTATTTTTCCTCCATGTGGTCATTTCAAGTTGCCATTAGGAATCCGAATACAATTCTTGAAGTCTTCAAGCTGTACGTAAAATCACTGTTGCTGGCTGTGCCTGAATGGATGCCTTGATGCCATAAATTGAACAGATGAATCACAGAGATTAAAAATGGTGGCACACTTCTCGTAAAGCTTAGAGCGACACACACATTGTAAATTAAATGACTGCATGGCTTGCAGCGTGCTTCTTTTTTTCTATTATTTTCCTTTATGCAGTTTATAACAGATTTGATTCATTGCCTAGATTGTGCTGGGGGGAGCCAGCCTGAAGACTTCTGCAGTTAGGAAGCCAGAAAGAAAGAGATGTAGGTGAAGTCATATCTCTTGGCACTGGCTGTCTGCAGCCAACACTTCCTTCTTCCAGCCTAGGAAATGGTGAAAACTAATGTGTGAAGGCTCATTTTGAAGCTGCTTTTTAAACAAGATAATATACTAGGAGTGGTTATTCATCAAAACCTTAAGGGGAAAAAAACACACTTTTCAACACACAGTGGGGAACTTAGACATCTTTTCATAAAGAAATCAATCTTCACCCAAAATCTGACATAATACAATATAAAAATGAAACCCAAAATTGACTGCCTTTTTTTTTTACTCTCTTCCCCCTGCTGTTTCAGCTGTAGGATTTGTTTTTTAAAGCAGCATTATGAACCTGATTTTTTTCAGAAATTAGTGCACCTCTGGGCTCTAACTATTAATCAGTCAAATTAAGCAATTATCAACCAGGACAAAGAAAGGACAATTTTGAAGACATAAGACCATTTTCAGGAGACATCAGTAATCATACTCTTAATGTGATTAACTCACACAACAACCTTCTCAGATAATGAACAGTATATGATTTACCGAGAAAGTACAACAGAGTCTTGTGACACCTTAATGACTCACACATCTATTTTAGCATTAGCTTTTTGTGGATTCACAAAGGCATGAAGGCATGCTTTGTTAGCAAGTGTGTATAGACATAGGAACAGGAAAAGAAAAAGGAGAAATGTAAAAAAAAAGTGGGACTTTGCACTCATTTATATTCAAAGCTTGTGTGTCAGGTTATGAGTGCAGTGATGATACACAACAGTGATGGATGGTAGAAGATAAAGCCAGCTTCCTGGCTCTGCAAGATTATATGGCGACCTATGACTCCACAAGTAAAGGGCCCACCCACAACAATCCTCTCCCTTTGGGAGTTGTTAACACCACTTGCAGCTGTGCTGAAAGGCTCCTTTGAAAACTAGTGTTACAAATGTATAGATTTTACATAAACTGATGACAATCTAGAGTCAAAAAGAGGTTAAGTAGGATGTGGGATTCTGGTTAAAGCATGCATAGAATTGAGCAATAAGTCACCCTTTTTCCTTGGTGTAGAGTCCCAAATGTTGTTGTCTTTCCTTCCTAATGAAGGTCCTTGAACATTCAGGTTAGGGCGGGCTTGCTATGAAGGTGTTAACTTGTGAATCCCCTGCAATACCCTTGTGCGTTTGGCAATCGCAGCAATTTTTTTTTTTTTAATCAGCAGTTCCAACCTGAGGGTTACAACTTCCCAGGTTTTGCATTTTAAAAATCCTCCACACCTTAAGGTGTGACTGGTGGAGACCCACAGTAAATGGTGCCCTTCACTTCCAGATTCTCCCCTTCACCGCTGCCAATGATGATAGGGACATCAGAAAAGTGTTTCGCCACTTGCGTCTTACTGGGTGAAAAGAACTCAGAAGTGGCGAGGACCATCGACTACATAGTTCCCAATCCTGCCTTCAAGGGGCAGGAGGTTGGGAACCACTGTATTAAGAGGAAAACTGCTTGTGAGACCCAAGGGTGTAACTCAGTGGTTTCTCAACAGTGCTCTTCCTACTAACACTGGTCACCTTGTTGCAGGTTGGTGTGGGCACGAAGGCATAAAGTAGGGCTATCTGGAGGTCAGATAAGGCACGGCATTAACCATCAACAACTCCACAGTTGCTAGTCTGGCACATGGGGTTGGGCAGGAGTCTCCTAATCTCAAGCGTTGGCCTATCTCAGATGCCCTCCAGTTGGGGTGTTACAGGTATGCTGCTTCTGCCCCTGCGGGATTGACCATGACAGGTTGCCCCCCAAGGGGCTGGCCTTAAGTCATGATGTTTCACTCGCCCAGAGGCAGGCCAGTGGCTGACCTCCACCTTCAGCAAGTGCCTTGTCACCCGTTTCTGCCTTAGTTTAACAGCTGCTGGTCTCTGGCTTCTCTTCCTTTGTACCTTAGTGCCATAAAGTGCCCTGTTCATCCATATTTACACTGTCACATGGTTCTTTGGGAAATGCATACCTAATATGGTGTTTCCAAAGATTTGCTTTTTGCTGTCTGATTTGGACACAGTTGTCATAAGCTAGTGTTATAAGCCATCAGCTGCTGAAGAATCAGGTGCGAGTTTGTCCAATCAATAGCAGTAGTTTGTCAGAGAACTCTGATATAAGCTGTCATTGAGTCATTAAATGTGGTCTCTACTGTCTGTCAGGATTCTGAAGAGCACTCTGCAACATTTCTTGTACTAATTCCATTTACATTTATATGTGAAGAGGCTTTTTCCTGATCTTGGATCAGTACATTGTTTTTGTGATGACCTTTGGCTTCAGCCAATAGTTGAGCAATCAAAACTGACCTCCATAATGGGTTCCTGGAAGAATTACTGAGATAATATATATCAAATGGTTTGAACACCTGGGAAAAGCACTCTATCATTAGTGTGTGCACAACAAAGATGACAAATGTTCAATGTTTTATAGGCTAATGGGTTCTGAGCTATCTGTGACAGCTCAGGAGAGAGATCTTGGGGTGCTAGTGGACAACTCAGTGAAGGTGTCGACCCAGTGTGCGGCAGCAATTAAGAAGGCCAATGCCATGCTTGGGGTAATTAAAAAAGGGGTTGAGAATAAAACAGCCAAAATTATTACACCATTGTACAAATCAATGGTCAGGCCACATCTAGAGTATTGCGTACAGTTCTAGTCACCACATCTCAAAAAGGACATAGTGGAGCTGGAAAAGGTGCAGAAGAGAGCAACGAAAATGATTACGGGGCTGGGGCACCTCCCTTATGAAGAAAGACTGCAGCGTTTGGGGCTCTTCAGTCTGGAAAAAAGGCGTCTGAGGGGGGACATGATTGAGACATACAAAATTATGCACAGGAGGGATAGAGTCAATAGAGGGATGTTCTTTTCCCTCTCTCACAATACCAGAACCAGGGGGCATCCACTGAAATTGAGTGTTGGGAGAGTTAAAACAGATAAAAAGAAATACTTTTTTACCCAGCGGGCAATTAAGCTATGGAACTCCTTGCCACAGAAGGTGGTGATGGCATCTGGCCTAGATGCCTTTAAAAGGGGACTGGACATATTTCTGGAGGAAAAGTCCATTGTGGGCTATAGGCCATGATGGGTTGGGCTACCTCCTTACATTAGTAGTAGGCTACTTCAGAATGCCAGGTGCAAGAGAGCAGCAACAGGGTGCAACCATCTTGTTGTCTACTGAACTCCCTTAGGCATCTGGTGGGCCACTGTGAGATACAGGAGGCTGGACTAGATGGGCCTTTGGCCTGATCCAGTGGGGCTCTTCTTATGTTCTTAATGCCATAGTTTATTTATATCCAGTTTTCTAGTTTATGGCTACTGTAACTTTTCCTTGATCTCCTTCCTATCTTTACTTTTATCAGGATTTCACTTTACTATTTATTTCATTTTTATTTCTTGAAATTTAGACTGAAGGTCCAGGGGAGGGAGAAGGTGGATCCAGTGGCAATGTGCTTGCCAGCTCTCATCCCTTCTTTGGAAAACCTCCATGCTCCTTTTCCCTTTTTGGACATATGCTACCAAAATAGGTGGGTTATGTCTAAGGATACCCATAGGTAGCCTGAAGGCTTACATGGGAGGTAAGTAAAAAACATTTTTCCTTGCTTCCCATTTGCCTTCAGGTAATCTCCTTCCTACAGCATACAGTGTGTGCCTGTTTGCTATGGCTGCATTGGTGCTGATGCTGGGGGATTGCGGTCTTAAATGTAAAAAAAAATACACAATTGAAGCATGTCTCCTGTGCCTCACCACATGCCCGGTGTCCATAATCACTCCATTTCGGAGTGACCTGGATGCAGGGGAGGGCGGCTGGGCAACTACAGGTGGCAGCTTGGGTGCCAATCTGCAAATGGCACCCCAGGCAAGTGGCATGCGTTGCCCCACAGGTGCTCCACCTCTGCTTCGAGGACAATTACGTTTCCACAATATCCTTCTTGTTTTGGAGTTATATGATCAGTTCCCAGATGTGACTAGCTCAGTTCTTTCTTGGTTGTCTAAATACAATCAACCAATTGTTAGCAAGAGTGTTAACCACTAAGTGTTCACTTGGAAGAATGCCCCGCTGTGTTTAATAGGATTTACTCCCAGGGAAATTTGCATAGGACTGCAGCATTGCTGTAATGTGAGCAACATATAGGCACTCCCCAATTTATATAAGCCTCAACTTAACATAATTTCATGTAAAGATTGTGCAAGCCATGTCACCACTTGCTGCTCTGTAAAGCTCACTGCTTGCTTTGATCTACAAACTGGGGTTGTTCCAAGGGAACCCAGTATTTCCTCTTTCATTTATAGAGCCTGCACAGAGAAAGGGGCAAGATTGCTGTGTCTTGCCCTTTTCTCCGTGTGGGCTCTTTAAATAAAACAGGAAATGCTGGACTCACTGGAAACTATCCCAGCTTACACAGAAAAGCAAGTGATAACCTTTACAGAGCAGTAAACAGGAATGCATAGCCTCTTAACCTGATTCCAACTTAGGCAAAACTCAGCTTATGTGAGGATCTCCTGTGCAGAACTCTTACGTACATTGACGGTCTCCTGCATTGTGTCTTTGGCAGCTCTTGGGAAAAACAACAGCCTAGACCAGCAATTTTTAATCTCACAGCACACTGACAAGCTAATTTTGTCAAGGTATGCCATCAGTTTTTTAACAATAGACAAGGCACACTGCACTGCCAGTGGTGGTGAAGGCTCACATCTCCCAGTGTCCCTACTAATAAATGACTCTTCTCCAAACTCCTGTGGCACACCTGTAGGCCTTTTGTGGCAAACAAATGTGCTGTGGCAGAGTGGTAGAAAATTGCTGGCCTAGACATTAATGTGTGCCCCTAGGCAAATATCTTTCTTTGCCTCCAGCAAAACCTGATTTTCTCAGTTCAGTTCCTTTCAAAAACGTTTCACAGGTAGTACCGAGCTGCAGATGCCATCAAGGCTCCTGCTGCCAGAGAAGTTCCAGGGTTCTGTGCCTCCACCCTTGCACTTGATCAAACCCCTGGTAATGATTCTGTAGTGTGCATGATCAGATACAATATGAGATTAAATATTCTTACAAGTTAAGAGGAGCTTTCAGTGTATACACAGTAATGCTCTTTGGAGCTCATTCAGTTGCTCAGCTTGAGTTTTGCAGAAGGATGAAGGGATGCCCCTCATAGAGTAATCTCCTCCGGCATGTTCTCTAGCAACATGTGAACGGCTCAGTAATATTCTGCTTATAAAGGTGTGAATAATTAGAAAACAAGAAGATAAAAAAGCAATTCAGTCTGGGAACCCTTTGTTGTTTGGCTTTAGATATTATGCTTCATTACACTATGTAAATTAAAACATGTTGATGAACAACTGTGTGAGCAGAAAAGGGAGAGTGGGGAAGAGAACAATTTAGATCACCTCCTTCCAGCTAAGGTTAATCCTCTTTTTGAAACCTTCCATGTCTTGTGTGAAGGCAGAAAAATCTCCCAATTACAGTCACCACTTAATAATGCTTAAACCAAAATTTGAGCAGAATGTAAGACTTCCTAGTTGGGCGACACGTGGAGGAATGTTGAGGGAAAGCCAAAGAGTTTTGCTGAACCCTTATGACATTTCTCAGGGCAGAAATGCATTTACAATTCGGTTACACTGAACATTAAATTAAGATTAAAACCAAGGAATAATTTGTTTGAACTACAGCAGAGCCAAAACTACTTTCAGTTATTCAGCAAGCATCAAAAATGCTTCTTCTTTCAATGGTTTTTAAGAATCTCTCCTGAAAATATGTGCGTGTACATTCACATGTCTCTGACTCCATCAGGCCCCAGACTAATGCTTTTTCTGGAAATAATTCTACCTACCAAAATACTGGAGCTATTTTTGACCCTTTCTATGAAACCGGAGAGTATTTGCTGCTGCAGACCTAGTTGTAAGTATCTGGTGAGGCTTTCACAAACAAATTGCATGTAGTTGAGGAATAGGTATAATGTAGGAACTAGGAATTTCAGCTGTTAAGCCTGGAAGCTTCTGGCATCTGTGTCAACTCACAAGGTGTCCTGGGTGAACCACAATCTCAGCCTCTATCTGCAAAACTGCCATTATAATACCAGTCAACCCATCTAGGTTTATTAGACAATATAAAATAAGCGCTTTGAATTTGAATGTTGAAAAAGAACTATGTGAACTATGTTAGGTAATACATATATTGTGCTGATTTGTTAGTGTGACATTTTGGAAACTGTCTGTAGAATTCCTGCTTTGTATATTTTTTCAGAGTCTGTCCTCCTCCAGTGTTGAAAATGTTGCCCATCCTGACATATAAACTATATGGAACAGCAGAGGACCTTAGAAGTTATTCAAAAGTTTTGTTTTGTTTTGTTTTTCCAAATTTTGGGAATTTTGTTTTGCCCAGAATGAACATACACAGATCAAATAAAGGTCCTCTATTGCAAAGATATGTGTTGAATGACAGATTGAATCCAAACACTGCCAGCCCACTCATAATACTGTGTTTCATATGACCATGGGGTCTTGATGAAAAGCAGCCAAGTTTCATGACTTCATGCAAAAGTTTTAACCAACTTGCTTAGTAAAGCTTTATGTGGCTGTCAGGTGTCGATGCATAAGATTTAGAGCCAGGAGATGTGCAGATTGGTTTTTGCAACGCTCAGCCTGCTCATAGCCATTCAACCACTTGGAGAGCTGCTAGGATTGTGCCAAATGCAGGTTGTCACTCACAGCGAGAGGCCCTTGACAGGTATGATGCAGACCATGAAATTGCACTCAATGCTTGCATCAAGTTCTGGATTGGCAGTGCCTGACCTTGCTGCATCCTTCTGTGCCTTGAAAAGTGTTTGGAAAGGAGAACGCAGGGTAATACAAAATTGGGAAGGAATGCATGCATTCTAGAGCACCGTACGTCAAAAATAATTTCAGTGCTGGGCCAACATCAATACAATACAATTTAATTTGAAAAAAATGCCAAAGGAAGGAAAGAAGAATCAGGCATGAGTTTAAGATAGCAGGCACCTGGCTGTGCAGCAGTTTAGGATGAGATTTAAGGTTCATTCCTATTGTACAGTACATTGGCTGAACAATGAGGCAACAGTCTTTTCTTATAAGAGCTTTCCTGATTTATTTATTTTTTCAAATCTGTTGGGGCACTCTTGCTTTGCATAACATTTTAAAGATAAGGAAATCTAGTCATGATCAGGATGGGTTTTTCTCAGTAGTGGCACTGGTAACTTTCTTAGGGCGCAATCCTAAACTGAGTTAGGCCAGCATAAACTAAGCCAGCAAAGTTTGGCCAGCACAAGGGACTCCGTAAACTATGTTTGGACCAATCCCGGAATCCAAGGCCAGCACACAGACATGAGCCATCCTCCCTGACTCCTAGAGTAGTCCAAACACACTTTATAGTGGCCCTTGTGCTGGCCAAACTTTGCTGGTTTAGCTTATGCCGGCCTAAATCCAGTTTAGGATTGCACTCTTAGAGTCTTAGAATGAGCTGAGGTGATTGTCAAATTTTTAATTGTCTTACTTCATATAGAGCAGGGGTGTCAAACTTGTTTCATATCGTGGGCCTAATAGCATTCATGGCACTTGGTGAGGGCAGAAAGTTACATCATTAAGCAGGAAGTAACATCATGAAGCAGATGATGGCCAGATACAAGCACTTGGTTCTCACATAGAAACTACATAGCTGCAAATGGCAGAAGAGAAAATGAGCAAATCTTGTTCATAATTTCAAGAGATGAGAGAGCCCAGTTATAATCGGAAGCTGGAGAAATTGCCTCCCATGGGCCTTATATTTGACAACTCTGAGACAGAGGTTATTTTTTTTAATACTTCCTAATTTAAATGTTCTCTGCATGTGGAATGCAATATGGTACTATTTTTTTACATATGGGAAGCTTATCATTATTGATGATGATGATGGCGATGGTGATGATATCATACAGCTTTTCAACAAGGCAGTTTACATAGGAAAATCAATGTTTCCCATACCCCAAAGGGCTTTGAAAAAGGAAAAACAGAAGAGACACCAGCAACAGCCCATGAAAAAGAAGCTGAGACAAAGTGGGTCAGTTGCTTTCCTCCTACTAAATATACAAGGATACCACTTTATGGGCACAATCCTAAGCTGCGCTGGAACAGGCAGGCCAGCGGGCAGGATCCAGTACAGGTTGGGAGCAGGCTGAAGCCTCCATGGGGCATTTGTCTCCTTACCCTGGGATAGGCGCCAGCCACCCCTATGGGCTACGCAGATCTGTGCCCACTATATTGCAAGCTGAAGTTCAAGCACACCACATGGCCTGGATTGGGGCTGTGCAGCTTGGGAACAGACATACGTCGGCTCTAAGGTGCCGTAGGATTGTACCCTATAACTCTTTACCCACTTAGCAGGGGTCAGGAAGGGTTATTCACACGCAGGGTTATAAAATGCAATTTCTTACCTGCAGTTTGAATTCTAGAGTAGTGCAATCCAGACTCCTGTGACTATTACCACATCCCATTTTCAAGAATAGTACAAATGTGTTGTGCTTTAAGGTACTACAAGACACTTCCGCTTCAACCAACTAACACCACTCTTATTTCAGTTGAACTTACATCCAAATAAGGATACTTAGAATTCGGGCACAATCCTAACCTGGGGTTAGGCCAGCACAGTTAGGTCAGCAACATTTGGCTGGCACAAGGGCCACCGTAAAGCGCTTTTGGACCACTTTTGGAGTCAGGGACGATGGCACATGTCTGTGTGCTGGTCTCTCTGACTCAGAGAGTGGTCCAAACATACTTTATGGTGACCCTTGTGCTGGCCATACTTTGCTGGCCTAACTGTGCTGGCCTAATTCAAGGTTAGGATTGTGCTCTTAAAATCCTGGGGCCTGGTCCTATGTTTTGCTGTTCTTTCACAGCAAATCATAAGATTGGGTGCAGGGATTTCAGCACAAGCGTACATGTTTCTTTTACAGAAGACCTGAAAGGAAGTCTGAGTGTTCTGTTAGCCTAGCGCAGCAGTGACACAAGATCATACCTATAATGACAAATGCTTTGAGGTGGTGGGCAGGAAAAGTGAATGTGGGCGCCAGAGCAGTGTCTGAAAGGTGGCAGGAGCAATTCTAGCACCAGCACACAGCAAAAAAAGTCATATCTGGAGGGATGGTAAGATGAGCTGTGACGCAGATACATTTGTCACACACAGAATGGCATTGTACCTGTTATTCTAATAAAATAACTTGCTTATTCTCCTAAACATTTGCATATTTTTTTAAGAAGATAACAACAGTATATCTATTGCACATTGAAGTTAGCATCTAATACTCTAGGAAAAAAACACAATAATATTGATTTGAGTTATACTTTTAAAGTTTTTGCTACCAAGTGTTTGTTAACATTGGCACACATGGGGATTGGTGAATTGCATAGAGTTCATTTTTGAAACCTAATTTTCGAAGTATACAAATGCACCAACATCAGTAAAGGAGATTTAACAGCACCAGTACATAATTCACAGACCCTGTAAATTGATTCTTTTTCAGCCTTGCAATGATGGATTTGGGCTTGATGCTTGCTTTATGCACTGAATGCACATTACTGTAAACCATTTATCTAAATGAAGGCTGGAGTTCAAAGGATATTGTTGTCGAAATGAAATGCATTTTAATTATCAGGGAAATTGATGATGTTTCCAGTCTCCTTGCTCTTCTTTGTGTATTTGTTTTCTCCAGCATTTATATACATTGTCTTGAAAGCATCACTGCAGTTATTTGCTGCCCAGTCCTCGAGTGTAGTTCTGCCAATTTCAAAAATGCATACTTCCTATTAGTAAATATGCTTAGCGTGGCAGCAAGGATTGGCCAACTCAGGCACTAGGAAGAGGCCATGCCCACCACAGCCCAAAAGCCCACTTGCGTACAATGACACAACTGCAGATGTTTTTGGCAGATAGAGTTGCTCCAGCCTTCAGAACTGCATACTGTAGGCTTCCTTCAAAGGCCACCATTCCTGGTTGGGACGACATTGAAGAATGAGTTGCTGCTGCTGTCCCACAAGATGTTGACCATTGTGATCCCCGCCCCCCCCAAAATATCTGGCTTTGGCCCCGGGACAGGAACCTCTCCTGTGTTCAATTAAGCTTAATCCCTGGAAAGTGTGCACAGACCTATACACAGAGGCAGACCTAAGTTGCACTTTTGAGAAACTGTGCCTAAGATGGGCTGCAGAAGTTACAAGAAATTGACATGGGTAATTATAATTATTGCCAAAATGGATCCTTAAAACGTGTTTGGAGTAATTTAGCAGTGAGATACTGAGGTTATTCATTTAATTTCTTAAATACTAGTCTACCTAATTAACTACAATTATCAGAAAATGGTAGTTTAGATGTTATAGCTTTGTCCTGTACTTTCATTAATTGGTGTAATATTCTTCTTAAGTATTTTATAATCACTGTTCATGTTAATGGTGAGAGGTTCATTGCCGAATAGTTTCATCAATATGCCAGTAACATGAATTACTAGGACTGTTACATAATTGTTATATGACTGTTTCTAATAGGTATAAGTGCTTATGTTTGATCGATGCAGCAGTTCATTTTTGCTAAGAGTATCACACCTTTTGATTTCAAAATGCTGATCCCCAGAGCAGGGCTGGGGTAAAACCAGGACAGAACTGGGTCCAGGCACAAGAGAACAGGGCCCAGGCAAATTTGTTTGTTCAAGAGTCATGTTTGAAGGAATCTGATGAACCAAAGTCAGCAGAACTTTGAGCTTTTCAGATCTCAGTGCTCATTACTTGACAGAAATAGCCTTACTGTTCAGAGGAGTGAATACTGAATGATTGGAAGTTCTACTTTTTCAGCCCAATGCCAATGTAGTATGTGCTGAAGCAGTCAGGGAGACCTCCTCGAGCTATGGGAACATTTGTTCCTTTACCTTGGGTCCACGTTGTGGCTGCATTGACGCTAGAAAGTTGGTTAGGATTGGGCCATTTCTCTTTGTGGCCTTCACATCCACATATACACCTTGAAAACCTTGTGGCTCACTAAAATAATTTCAGTCTGTGATTCAAAATCTTGTGTAAAGGATCACAGCATGTTTTAAAAAGAATAAAGGCCTCTCCACTCCTCTCATCCTGTGTCCTGATTATGTCCCTGCTATCTTTCTCCATATGTCCTGGAAAGAAATGCATAAAATTTGAATTCTGTATCTTAAATGCAGAATTTGATCTTCTCTTCTAAATTTTAACCATTTAAATATTATATAAATTTGATGTTTGGGGAGGGTGAAGAATTTGATAGCAGAATATGTCTACATGTGGATATTTACACTTCATCATTTGCAATAGCTTACCCTGGCCTGTTCTGAATGTTTCACCTAGATCCAGGTTCCGATTTGCAATTCTAACAAACAAAGAATAAAATGTTGATCAGGTGGCAGCGGGTTGTTGTTTTCAGTCCAGTTTTAAGGGGGGGGGGAAGGATATACAACAATCCAGCACCAGGCTCGACAAGAGAGACTAATGAATTAAAATATTTTAAGTGAATAACTGGAATTGATAATCTGTGAATGTTCAAATTCATGATCTATTCATACACTAACAGCCCAATCCTAACCTGCCTTGGAGCAGGTAGGCCGGCTAGCCTGCACGGTATCCAATGCAGGCTGGAAGGTGGCTGGAGATCAAAGGGATATTTTCACCTTACCCCAGGTTAACCCCAGCTAGCAACTATGGGGCTGCTAGAATCTGTGCCAGCGAAATGCAAAATCCGTGTGGGCAGATTGGGCACAACCGGCCTGAGGATGGGGGTTAAGATCCAGCCTATCAGATGGATCTGTGCTCCATTCCCCACCCTGGACTGGCCCACCCACTCTCCACCCTCCCTCTGCCTCCTTCCTGCCTTACCCCTGCCCTTCCCAGGGCTCCATGCCAGCTGAACTCGGCTGGTGTGGGGCCAGTTTACCAGGCTTCTGTGTCATTGTCCATGGGTTGGTGCGACTCCCTGCGTCAGCCTAGTGCCTTCTTTTGTGGTGCAGACGTGCCTTACGGCATGCTTGCAACACACTTTGGCCAGTGCTACTGAGAAGCACCGGACAAAAGGGCACTCTGGATTGCGCCCTAAGGCATTACTTTTTTTTCAAATATTGGCTGCATTTTCTCCTGTAGAAATCATTATCAAAACTGAGGTTTATACATATTTATGATGGTGTTTCTATTAGTTGTTTCCCCATAAGCCATAAGTCACCTAATCTTCATTGAAATAAATGAAAGAAATTGAAATATCCTCCGAACAGGTTTTAGAGAATACTGTAGGTTATTAAACAGTACAGGTCTATATCCATTAACCAATCACAATGAAGGAAGATGCTGTTCCATGGATTACTTGGAAAAGAGGGAAACAGTTAACAAGGAAGTGTTTTTTGTTTGATGCCCGGTGTAATGAATCATTTTGTCAAAAAGTGTCTAAAGTAAAAAAGCCAGTCACATTATTAATTTTATTTTAGGTGATATTAATGCATTGGAGGGTAGCTGCAGTTTTCACTGACTTCTGTATGTAGCTAGCCGGTTTGGCCCAGCACATTGTATTTGAATAAAAGAAGAATAAACAGAATAGGACTGTGGTGAAAATGATGGGTGAGATGGGGACATGTTTCCTGTGATGAGTCTATAAACTAATCCACATGCTTAGAAAGAGAAAAACCACATGACCCAATGCTGCCCTATCTCAGAAACGGTGCCTTAGCACCAGGGAGAACATTAGGCTTGAACGCGTCTTCCTAGAGATCTGCTGCCAAAGGCAATATTATTTATTTATTTATTTATTTATTTATTTATTTATTTATTTATTTATTTATTTATT
>JAJKFI010000032.1:11968110-12015916 GCA_029204185.1 Lerista edwardsae
ATTTATTTATTTATTTATTTATTTATTTATTTATTTATTTATTTATTGAACTACTCAGTATTGAACTAATCAGACGTTCTCAAACTATATGTTGTGACTGATGAGTGGGTGATGATTTTTGGTGGGTCATGGGACCAGAGCTACCTGGAAGCTGAAAGGCATTCTGGGCTCCATTGTGCCCCAGAATGCCTTGCAGCTTTGCATTCTGGGGCATGTTGCAAGCACTGTGGCCAAATTGCAATGTGGTTGCAGTGGTAAAATGTAAGAACAAAGAGCTAGAGGGATTTATGGTGACAGCTCCTCAGGAAGTCTGCACTGTGTGATTCAGAAGAATGTGCAGTTCAGGGATAGACTGGTTTATAAAATATCAGTCAGTAGTAGAAACAATATCTTTTGAAATGGACAAGCTTGTGATGAATAGTGGTTTGAACCAACTTGTGCAACCAACGTTGGAAGTGTGCTGGGAGTTGTTTGCATCTAGTTTCTCATTCAAATTAGTATAGTGCAATTCCTGCTGACTCATCTTATGTGTTAAATAATGTGGACTGTTTGGGGCAGGGATGCAACAAACTTCCAGGAAGTTTTTTAGTCATAGGCTGTTAAAAAAAAAAAAAAGACTTTGTAATTGGTCCCTGGCTTGTTGCCGAGGTCAGGAAGCAGATTTCTTCTATCTCGCATCTAGAAAATCTCATTGGATCCAAAGGCAAGAAAGAGAAAGATCAAACAAATCTTGGTTTATGGCTCATGCTATTCTGCTGTACTAAATGAAGGTTCTCTTCCTCATTACTTATACATGGTGAACACTGGGTGATTCCCTAGTAGCTATTGATGGTCCATCAGACTTTACTTCAGAGAACAAATCTTGCAAGCATGGGACGGGTGGGGAAGTCCATCTATGCTTCTATTGCTTTGAGGGATGGATGCTGCATTGTAGGTTATAGTGACCCTGCCTGTTTCGCACCTGCCCAGTTTGTACTTTGTAAGCAAACAGAAAAATAGCATAAATCTCCTGTGCTGAGATTGGCATGAGGAAACTGACCCTAGAAAACTGCTGCGGAACTTCCTACCCCTAACGGGGAAGTATAGAGTGTGAAACAGTTCCCTGATTCATTCGTTCAGCTGTGAGGAGTAGTGAAATAGTGGAACACTTCTCCACCATGCAGATGCAGTGTGCCCTCCTGAGTCAGGCCCCTTTCCAGTCCCAGAACAGTTCCAGTCTCCCTCACACTGCTTGGGAGGTGGCCATCGCAGGAGTGTTGTAAGGCACTTTGCTGTGGCCAGAAGGAGGGAGGCGCCAGTGTAGGGATCAGCACAGATAGGTGTCGGGCCTCTGTGCCAGTCAGAAGAGCCCTGGGAGATGTCAGTAGTAAGGATCCTGCTGAGTATCCTGGGGAGGCATTCCAGAGAGGGGGGTGGAGAGAAGGTGGTGCAGAATGAATCTGGGCAGGGGAGGGTGTGAGGGAGGGCTGTTCAGGCCCAGGCGGGGCAGGGACAGCAAAGGAAGCTGCCACCAGATCCTGTCCCCCCTCCCACACCTGAAAGGCTTTCATAGGTCTACTCAGATCTGAGCCAGCTGGGCCAGATCCGAGTTGACCCATAGAGGCTGTCAGGCCTTGACAACAAGGTAAGTGAACGGATTATCTTAACTAGTTGAAACCCTTGGCTTCCTCCCTGGTCTAGCAGGATACAACAGGATACGGCTGTTTCAGCATCACTGTACCACGGCACAGGCAGCCTGTATAGGACTGAGCTGTCAATATGTCTCTATAAGTGTGTACTTTTCTCTCCTGTGGAAAAAAAAAACATGTGGAAAGCTTGGTTCACACAGAAGATGGAGGGAATGTTCACTTCGTGAAGATAGTAAGGGGTCTGCATCTTCTTTTGTACCATACTATTTTAGCATGACCATTGGTTCTAAATTATGCATTGGAACAATGTCTCTCTTCTTACACATTCTTCACCATTGGTCCTCTAGAACAGTTCTAATATTAAAAAGGGGTTTGTTTTTCCTTCTAGGCATTTCCTGGAAATATAAATTCCGACACTGTGGTGCGGCATGAATTACAGCATCCAGTTATCGCTCGTTATGTGCGGATACTTCCTTTGGACTGGAGTGCTGAGGGTCAAATTGGGCTGAGGATTGAGGTCTTTGGCTGTCCTTACTGTAAGTTCTTTTAACTTCCACTCTGTTCTTCTATTTTCTAGAAGTCTTCTTGCCTAATGGTATTTTATCTTAGAATGATCGACCAGTGTACAGAGTGAATGTGTACATACATATATTGTATAATATGAGAGGGTAAAATAGCCTAAGCTGGTACTTGGGTGGGCTTTCGGCAAGGCATTATTTCTTCGTCTCAGCCACCTAACTATGATGTAAGGACAATGAAACTGACCTACCTTATAGAATTGTATGAATTACTGAAATAACGAACATGTGAAGTGCTGTGGATGCTTGAAAGCATTCGATAAATGTGAAATACTACTTATAATTTGCTTATTATTTGCTACCGTTACTGGGTGTTACAATCCGAGCTTTGATTTTCAGAACAGCACATTTTTAGGAGGAGCTGTTATAATTGACACGATTGTAAATCATTTTACATTTTTCACGATTTTATTTTGCTCAGTGCTGTTGCTGCTATCAAAGAGAAGTATTGCTGTACTCCGAGCAAAGCAATGCAAGGAACAAAACATTTCGTGCATGTAGGAAAAAGGCATTAAAAGCCTGAAGGGATGTGAATTAAAAGGATAATGAAATTCATGATTTTGTATGCATGCCTGTCATATCAAAGCTCTATAAGTTTTCTTAATATTTTATATTTTCAGAAATGTGTTGGTCCGTACTACCAGCCACATTTGCAAAAGAATCCCCCCCCCCATTCAGGATAGGCAGTGAATCATCCAAAGATCAAGCATGGGAGGTGGGTTAGGTCCTGCTTACACGAGGGTTTGGGGGTCTCTAAATTTTGTGAAATTTGCTGGCACCAACAAAGAGCTATATTAGAACAGAACAAGCAACATTGTGTAATCTGCTATCTACCACTTAAGTAGTTATTCTGGTCCACTGCTGTCTTCACCCCATACTTCTTCTGGCACTCCTTCTTATTTTACCTTTTCCAAGCCAGGGAGTGGGGGAGAGGAGGAGGAGGAGGAGGAGGAGGAGGTGAAGCAGTGGAGGTGAGTGGGCAGAGGTACGTGAATGTCCACCATCAACTTGCACCCTGAGACAACTATTTCAGTTGACCTCAGTGGACAGAGTGCATCTAACAACTACTTCAGTTGTCTTCATGGATGGGCTAGCCCTGTAGAGCAAAATTCTTCCCCTGCAACACTATAAGAAGTTAACAGTTTTTGTCAGCACCCGCAGGGATGCATAGGACAATAAAGAAAAAAAATATCTATCTTAGTCACAAGGTGACATCATGGCAGCATGAATCCAAGAATGGTAATCAGAATAAAGCTAACAATTCCTTTGGATAAAGAGATGTCTCTTCTGTACTTGGAAGGTAGCAGAAGCATAGATCTTGAAGGCTCAAGTTTGGCAAACAGGCCTAAAAACAGTCAGCTCTGCACAAATCCTTAACACTCTCTGGAGCTGTTCCTTTCTCACTGGTGCTAGACCAAACTACTAGAGTATTCTGAGGACAAACAGCTCACTCCAGGTATGTTACTTGCTCCAACATGAGCATACTTCAACCTGTTGGAGGGACAAGGGAATTGTTACATCCTCTTGTGATAGTTGGAGATCTTGTTTCCGCATTTTTTGCCCCTTCATGTGTACCTCTGTTGATAAATGTAGTAACAACACTACTTATAATAGGGATTCCCCCCCCCCAAAAAAAAATTAGAATTCAATGTGTTGTAAACAGTTAGTGAACACCTATAAAAACAAAAAGTATTTTTGCTATAGCTGTTAACTGTTTTCAGAGATGAGTTATCGAAAGTTGGCTGAAAAAATTCAGTCCTGGAGAGAGACTGAAAATACCTCTCCTTGGTAACAACTTTAGGATGTCACTGTTAAGTTCTTATAGGAAGTCAATACAACAGTAAACTGCTCGGGGGTAAGGAGATTTTTTTACATACTCCTCCTCTTATTGGCCATATAAAAGAATGAGGCAACATGTCCCCTACTAACTAGGCAAAGGTGCCCTTTCTCAAATGGTGCTCATCTTACATTTAGCAGGGAGTGAACTATCCCTTTCCCACCCATCCCCATACACAATCTCTCTTCTAGTGACTGTCTGAGGAAGGATGGAGCCAGTTTGTACCATTCCAGAGAATTATTGTTTCTCTGATTCCAGAGCAATAATTTTTGGATGCTGAAACTATCACCTACTACAGTCTCTTTTACATGGTTTCACACATTCACTGAATGCATTGAGAAGGAAATGGAATCACACCAACTGATCTCTCAGAATTAGGACTAATCAGAGCCTACGGTATGTACACATGGGTCATTCCATGTCAAATCATCACACCATTTCTGACTGACCTCCTTGGATTTTCATGAAATTTGGAGGTACTTACTTGTCCTATAGCATAATGCAAAAATACCAATTTTTAGCAGCCTATGTTTATTATGTTAAATTTTATAGCTAAGTAAATTCAAATTTTTTTCATAAAATGGCATGCTTGTGATTATTTAACTATTTGTACCTCGGACACTGGTGGAGATATAGAGTTGGGAGTGGTCTCATTTTAAAGCTCTTTCCATGGGCTTTCATATGATATACAACACACTGGCAGTGCAATCCTATACCCCCCCCCTTAGCGCCGGTGCTGCACTCTTGCGCTGGCCGAACGTGGTTGCGAACGTGCCGTAAAGCACGTCCGCGTCGGTGCTATGGCGCTCGACCGGGGCAAGCATCAGCATCAGCGCTTGGGCGATGGTGCGACCATTGGCAGTGCCAGCCGTGTGCCAGTCAAGTGCCGGCGTTGCTCGGTTGGCACAGGGCCTCCGCGAGGGTGTTCCAGAGGCGTTCCGGGGGCATAATTAGGCAGCGCAGTGGGCAGAGACGGCAGTTATGACATGGTTGTGATGCAGGATGGCCGTAGTGCCATATCCTAATTCCGGTTCCCGGTCATGGCAGCCCCGATTCGGGCCGCTCCCGTGCACGTTCCTCTGCGCCTTTTAATTTGCGAGCAGGCCCATAGGGGTGACTGGGGCTTATGCGGGTGCAAGGGGAAAACCTCCCCTTCTCCTGCATGTTGCTGCTGCTGCCTCCGAATGGGCCTTGGGATATGGCCCTGCTATGTCGGCCTTACTAGGCCGGCATAAGGTAGGATTGCGCTCTTAGGTGCTGTAACTGTCTGTAGATAGAAATATGCAAACTGGAATAGGCACGATCATGTTCTATGGAATAAAACCAGATCTATTTATTTTTGATGAATATCACTACTGTCAATAATTGTGAATTGCAATTTGAGGCACTTTTTAAAATGAGGTTGCAACAAGTATATCTATAATATTATATGTAAGAAATGGGCCTTAAATTGTTTTGCAGCCCAGTCTTAACTTGGGCAGGAGCAGGCAGGCCAGCTGGAATGTGATGAATCCTAATCACGTTAGGCAGTACAAACATCCCTTGTCCCAAGGTAAGCCCCAGGCAGCCTGATAGGGCTGCTCGGACCTGTGCCTGCTAAATAGGAGGCACAAGCTTGAGCGGGCTGCAGCAGCCTGAATCGGGGCCGCACAGCCCAGAGACAGGGGTTTGGATCTAGCATAATTGCCGAATCCAGATTCCTCCCCCTCTCTGAGCTGCTCTGTCCACAGGACTGCCCTCCCTCTGCCTCCTTCCCACCCCAAATAGCCCCCTTGCTGGTCAAATTTGGCTAGCGCAGTAACAGCTTACCTGCCGCTTCCTGCAGGGTTCATGGGCCTACGTTGCTGCCTGCATCAGCCCAGCACACATTTGCGTAGCACAGCCATGCCTTGTGGCACATTTGTTGGGCCAATGGAGGCCACATGCATCAGCTCAGCAGCGCAACTGATTTGCACTCTCAATCCATTTAAAAAGCCATTTAAAAAAAGGAGTTAAGGCCAGTGACCAAATGGACATGTTTCTTTTTTCCTGAAACACCAGTAATAGCTAAATTCTGTAACATTTGCAGGAAAGAAATGAGCAAGATGAAAAAGATTAAATTACAGGTTTTCCAAGTACTAGACAGGATATAGGTTACAATTACAGTACTTCAGATGGTGACCCTGATGTGTCATTCTTTTCAGAGGTTTTAAGAACATTGAATACATCCCTCTAAGATCTAGAAGATGTTCTATTGACATGAAAAAGCACCATATACAGTTCATGATTTTCTACAGATCAAGAAGGAAGAAAACAGTTTTATTTTTGTGGATTTCAGTGTTTTCCAAGTGCAAAAAAGTAGTGTTCTGTTTTTTGTTCAAAATTTACATTATAATTGCTTTGAAAGTGTACTAGATGGGTAGTACAGTGTCAGCAGATGCAGCCACAGTCATTAACCATGCACCCCCTCCCATTAAATAAAAAAAATCCAATAAAAGAGGGTGGGGTGTTGTTGTTTTGCAGATTTCGGTGTTTGTTTTTTACAAAAAAGAGAAGTGTAGAAAGCAGTGTTTGTTTTTATTATCAGTGTTTCAAATGATCACATCACATTCACAATTATTGACAGTTATTATTATTGACATTTAATATTATTGATATTTACCAATATTTATTTTTTTATCAACTAAACAGAAGCAAGCTGTCTTCACAAACTCTGTGGGCATACTGAGCCAAGAGCAGTGGTGTGGAGAGAAGGGGTAATGGCGGTGTTCCCCAATGGACAATAAGATCCTGCCTGTTCCATTTTGCATTTGTATGTCTATAGAAATTTACAGCATAAAAGAATTAGGTTGTGGATAAAAAAAATTAAGTTCAACTTGAATATTCTATTTTCTCTTGATCACACGTATATGTGATCTCTCATATCTTATGATCCTATCATCATCACAAAATCATTTGGGGGGTATAGTTAAAGTAGGAACTGATTTTGAGATTTTTTTCAAAATTTTAAAAATGTCTGTTTTTGAGAGAATTGATTTTATAGTTTTTAATTGATTTTTAAAAAACTAAAAAAAAATAAAACAGTTATGTTATATATCATATAAAAACCCATGGAAAGAGCTTTAAAACAAGACCACTCCCAACTCTATATCTCAACCAGTGTCCGAGGTACAACTAGTTAAAGAATCACCAGCATGCCATTTTTTTGATAACATGTTGAAACTTTAGACTTGAATATATTTTTTTCTCTGTGAGTTAAAAATTTTTTTAAAAAATATGCATTCCTTCAACAATTATATAGGATCTTTGGGGCAGGGCGAAGTTTCAGCATGGCCGGCTATACTTCCTCGGGAGGGGAAGAAGCAGCTGAGATTTTGCCTTCTCTCTGGACTCTCTGAATAAGGAGACCAACCTGAATCTGCAGGAGAGTAGGTTTAGGGCAAGGGCGTCATGCAAGCCAACTTCTGGAAGTGGCCAATTCCGGGAGGGACATTTGCAGCCTGAAGCTGAAAGGTGAAAAATCCTGCACCATCTTGGAGTGCAGGGCAGCACTGACTGCCTCGGGACAAACAGATCTTGAAAGGCGTTGAGAATGACTCCATCTGAAAGGTAATTCTCTGCTAGCCTCCGAGTAGATACAAGCTTCTGCTGGAGGAGGGGAGCGGAAGTAACGGTGAGATGTAAAAGCATTTATGTTAATGAAGACAATTACTGGAGAGATGGATGACAAGGCGTAAATTGCACCTAAGGAAATCAGCGGGCCATCGTAAAGTTCCAGTGGGGTTACAGAAAGAGTTAAAATCTATTAGATTCCCAACTGGTGTGCATAAAGATATGTTCGATTCTCTTCGTGGAAACGTATGGACGTTGCTTGGACGAAACCTGATGTTATTGCTTGCGAGAAAAGGAGAAACATCGTGTGAAAAAGGAGAAGCTTTTTTAAAATGGAGGCTGGAATGGAATTTAACTGCGTAACGGTTGGCTACTAGATTGAAATGGCGACACACTGTAAGATCACCGAAGAAATTGAAAATGCTTTCAATTGTAAAGACCCTAGTGTAAAACTTTGCATGTATTTAATTTATGGAACTAGGTGGAAGATATCTGGATTTAATTTGATAACTTTTATACGTGGGAAACAAGAAGCGAAACAAGGAAGGAACTCACTGCCTCTTCTGTGTTTTCTTTTTTTTTTAAGCTGCAGGAGGCGGAGGTGGGGGCTGAAATGGAAGACGTTATTTAATTGTAATTTTAGAACTGAATGGTACGAGACTGTAAGCTTTCTTATCTCGCCAAGATTATTTTGCTCATAGATTACTTTTGTGTTAAGTACGAGTTAATGTAAGATTATGGCTAAAGTACTGCAGTTTAATAAAATTGCTTTAATGATGCGTCAGTTAATGTAAACATCTTAGGGAAGAATAAGGAACAATAGAAGTGAAATAAGAGAAAGGGACAGTGGTCTTGCAATAGAAATCTATCTATATAAAACAGAACGTATGTACGTACGTACGTACGTACGTATGTATGTTCTGCATAGGCTCCGTAATGCCTGGAGCGATGTGCACCAAACCTGGCACACACATGCCTTGCGGCCTGGCAACAAACGCAGGGTACGCAGGGGTCCCCATGTGAAATCGGTCAAAAACGGCCGAAATCGGCATCGAATCCGTAGTTTCCAGGGTCACCGGGGCGAGCGGCAATGCTCCCGATGCTGTTGGAGTCCGGGTTTGACCCCCGCTAGGTGTGGGGGGCGAGAAGGGATGTGAAACAAAACGTTCGCCATGCCCTGCTGGAACGCCTGGAGCGAGGTGCACCAAACTCAGCATGCACATGCCTTGCAGCCTGGCAACAAACGCTGCGGGGGTCAGGCCCCCCCTAGCGCCCCCGGGGGTGGGGGTACACAGGGGGCCCTGTGTGAAAACGATCGAAAACGGCCGAAATCAGCATTGAATCCGTAATTTCCAGGGTCGCCGGGAGGAGCACCAACGCTCCCGACACCATTGGAGTTCAGGTTCAGCCCCCCCTCAGCGTGGGGGGTGAGAAGGGGTGCAAAACAAAACATCCACCATGCCCTGCTGGAACACCTAGAGCGATTGACACCAAACTTGGTACGCCTTGCGGTCTGGCGACAAATACTGTGGGGGTACGACACCCCTAGCACCCCAGGGGTGGGGGTGCGAAGGGGGTGCCATGTAAAAATACTCGAAAATGGCCCACATTAGTGTTGAATCCATAGTTTATGGGGTCACTTAGAAGCTAGGGATATTTTGTTACCCGGGCAACGCCGGGTAACAAAAGGCTAGTAATTAAATAAAAGGGGGATAGATCAATCTCTCTTCTCTTGTGGGAAAGTGAATTACATAATGGATTTTAGAGAAGGGAATGTATATTGTAAGGGTATATTGTACTGTATTATTTTTGATAGAAACGAAAATTAAGATTTAATACCAGAGAAAAATGTGTAATAATAAGTTGGATGCAACTTAAATTTCAAGATATAGATATTGAATAGAACGATGATGTTAATTGTTCTATTAAAAGATAAAACTGTCCAAAGACGTTAACTTGACAAAAACTATATAAGATTTAATGAGACTGCCAGATTGTTTGTTATAATCTCTCCATTTTTCCTTTTCTATTTCTTCTTTTTTCCTGCTCCTCTGGCTTTTATCCTTTTCTATTTCCTTCCTTTCTTTTATCTCTTTTTCTTTTTTTGCTTGATTTAATTAGTTGCTTAATTAGTTTTTTTATTAAATGATAACTCCTTAATTTTTTATGATCTGTTCATGCGTAAAAGAGAAAGATATATAAGAAATAAGTTTTTTTTTCTTTTTGACCCGATACAAAAGGCAGATCAAGAATATGAACAGGTAGTGAAACAGAAGAAGTTACTGCTAGAGTTAAAAAGGTAAAGGTTTCCCCACGACCGAATGGTCTAGTCGTGACCGACTGCAGGGGGCGGTGCTCATCTCCGTTTCAAAGCCTGTGAGCCGGCGTTTTTGTCCGATCATGGTGGCCAGCATGATTCTATGCCGTAGCGCACGGAACGCCATTACCTTCCCACCAAAGTGGTCCCTATTTATCTACTTGCATTTTAGGTGCTTTCGAACTGCTAGGTTGGCAGGAGCTGGGACAAGCAACGGGAGCTCACTCCGTCACGCAGTCTCGAACTCCCAACCTTGCGGTTGAAAGCCCAGCGACAGCGGATTAACTCGCTGCGCCACCACGTCCCTACTGCTAGAGTTAAATAGAGATAATTATATTCAATTAGTAATGGATAACAGACTAGTCATAATGTTTGAGGCTGTAGTTTTTAGCAATTTCTTTTCCTTTTAGATGTTATATAGCATACTAAATATTGTTGTTAATTAATATGGATGTATCCTTCCATGCACACCTATTGTCTAATCCTTTGTCTTCCTATTCTATGTACAATCATCTATCCTTTACCCATATCTATATAGTGGAAAATAATAAAATCATCTTCAAAACACACACACACACAAAACAATTATATAGGATCTTTAAGTATGCCAAGTTTCACCAAAATCTAAGAATGTGAAAATTGCCCTTAAGTGTGATGATTTGACACGAAATGACTCAGATGTACATGTGGTTGAGAACCTTTCCTTCTGCAGGGCAGTCGCCAACCTAAGACCTCCTGGAGCCAAATGTCCTTCTTCCAAAGAGGTTAAGGGGAGATGTTGCACTAGTGTACGTGAGATAGGTAAGACTGAAAGAGACAGAGATAATTATTCTATAAAATTATGATATCACACATTAGGTGACAGCCACTCCCATCATGACTGTTTCCCAGACTGGTCAACCAAATTCTACAGGAAAGAACCATGTGGGTAGCGCTAATGAAGTGATTTTTTTCAATGTGAGTATTGTGCGACTGGAAGGAAGGGGTATATTTGCTTGGGAGGGAATTGCATCATTTGACTTTCCTTCATGTTCCAGCTTGTAGGCTCATATCTTGCAGAAAAATCAGCTCCTGGGCGGGACACTGGTGATTACTATCAAAGAGCCATAATCCATTTATTATAATCAATAATAAATCCATAATCATTGCAATAATTCATAATCAAAGCAATAACATTCATCAACATCACCATGTTCAAAAAACAGAGAGCACTATAGTATAGTCAATATCCATTAGTTTTTAAAGGACATCCAATTTCTTTTAGGGGAAGAAAATCTGTCTCTACCTTTTAGTCCACCATGCTGAAGCAGCTAAAAGGTAGAGATGTAGTTTGAACAGCCTTTCTTCCAGTGGCGGCATTCAGCCGGTACACTGGGCGGGAGGAACGGGTGAGCAGCAGCTCGCCCGTAGCTTACCGCTCCGTTTTGCCGTCTTCCCCGCCCCCGCGGGGGCGAGGAAGATGGCAAAATGGAGCGGAAATCTACGGGCGAGCTGCCGCTCACCCGTTCCTCCCGCCCAGCATACCGGCTGAATACCGCCGCTGCTTTCTTCCCCTAAAAGAAGTTTGAAGATCTTTTAAAGCTAATGGGAATTTATTTACTATAGTGTTATCTGTTTTTTGAACATGGTGATGTTGACTTATTGCTTTAAAAACTGTATCAATGTCTAGCCTTCTAAAAACATGGTACCTATAATGTGGTTTTGTTTACTGTCAAATTCAGTGTTATGATGAGTTTGATAATGAGTTCAATGCCCATTATAGGAATTAAGATTCCTCCTTCTTCCAATCGTGTTATTACCTTAAACAGTGTTTCTCAGACTGTGTGTTGGGACCCACTAAGTGGGTTGCAAACCAGTTTCAGGTTGGTCACATAGCACCTAGTGCAGCCACCATTGAAAGCCACCATATGGGAAGATGGGACACTGGAAAGGGAGAGGGCTGTGTGGTTATTTTGCTTGTGTCAAGGTTGAAATACGCTTTTTTTTTTCTTTCTGATTCACCTTGTTATTGGAAAATGGCTGAGAAATAACCCAACTTATTGCTGCATTCTCAGGAAACACATGACATCACTTCCAGTGGGTCCCGGATAGATTGTCATTCTAAAAAGTAGGTCCCAGTGCTAAAATGTTTGAGAACCATTGCCTTAAAGCATAAAATATACCCCACTCCATTCTGTAAGATCAATGGGTGCATCACCTGGATTCAGGAATAGGAAGGACTGAGGTTCTCTATTTAACACTAAAAGAAGGAGCGGAGGAGAAGGGGGTGATTGAGTATAAGTTCCATACAGAAGAATGAAATGGTTTTCCTCTCTACCTCATGAATCTTTTAGGAAGGCTCTGAAACCTTATGGTGTCTTGCTGGGGGTGGGTAGGAAAGAAGAAATGGCTGAGCAATTTTTTCTGTAGCTAGAAAGGTGGGTGGCTGAAAGAAGAGGAGAGGAAAGGGGAGGGAAGAAGCACCAGGACATAGAGAGCAGATATTATAGAGGTAGTTGAAACTATTGCTGAAGGGCTTCCAACAGTACTATGGTCAACCGGTTTTGGCCACTCTCATAGGACTTTCCTAGGAAATATTTTGTCTGAATTGGAATACTATGGGCCAATTATCATAGACAACAAGCTTGAGCCCACAATTTTCCCCTTCATTATCAGCACTGAGGAATGATCTTGAAACCACATGATACTGCTACAAAAATAGCCTCTTTTAATATTAGCATATGACACAGATCTTTCCTCAAGCAGCCACAATTGAACTTAAATGGCATCAAAATCCAGCCTTGTGCCATATTATTCCTTCTTTCTAGCAGTTCTAGCACTTCAGTTACTGTAAATAATACTCCTAGTAAGCCACCATGGAGAAGGGAAAGAGGTTTTATAAAATATGGCCTTTAAAGCAAGTAATTGGAAAATGAAGTCACACTGGTGTCCTTTCATTCAGCTGTGGCAGGGAGGTGTGGGACATTTACATTTCAGGAATCACAGTGTAATCTGTTCTGCATAGCCTTTCAGGCTCTTTGCTTGAGTGGATGCCTATGACGGTGACAGCTCCGTTTGGCATTCTGCCTTCTCATTTCTTAAGCGGTGACCAATCAGTTTGTCCACAGTGACTTGGTCACCTGGGAAATCAGGTGTTGCTCTTTCTGAAAGGAAAAGTTCACCAGACTTCAGACTCTGGGTTTTGTTTCCATGCCACTAGCTTTAGGCCCAAAGGGCTGCCTCTGTCTTTGTTACACTGCATGTCTAGAATGAAATATAAATTATAACAAAAGCAGTTGTTTTCAGTCTTCATGTGTTCTGGTACTCCTTCATTTGTATTTCTCCTTTGAGGTACAAGGGCCAAAGCAGCAGGGGGTGACAGGATGGCAGCTGAGAAAATTCTGCATGGTTCTGTGTGATCGAAAGGGTCCCCTGGCCATCATTTATTTTCTGGAAGGCCACAAGGAGGAGGCGACAGTAGGCAACAGGCCGGGAATCTATCACACTTCCCTCCACTACTAACCCTATTACTCACCATGCAGTCTACAGAGTGGATGTCCTGTGCCAATTAAGTACTCATCAGGGTATAAAGAAGGCTATTTGTCAGACCTTCTTGCACCCGTTAAGGGTTGGTAACTGGGGTCCAGTCCCCCTCAAGATAGTACTTTAGGTCCTGGAAATGATCCACATGCCCAACATTAGGTTAATGTTGGGCATGTGGATCATTTCCAGGACCTAAAGTACTATCTTGAGTTCAGTAGGGTGGTAAATGTTCATGGAAATGTTGGAACTGCATTCAGAAATGAAAGCTTGAGCCTCTGTAATGTAATAATGCACTTCATAATGTAAGTGTGCATATTATTGGGCGTGCATGGATATGCTGCTAGATCAATAACAATGGCTTCAAGAAGATGTCACTTGAGTGGTGACTCTATTTAGAGCACCTGTAGTTGCTGCTGTTTTGAAATTCTCAATACCAGAAACAACGTGCATACTTCAATATGTTTGTAATATGATTCCATTTCTGTGCTCTTATCAACTGAATGCAAAGTTGGATTCATTGTCTGCTTTTTGAATAGACCTAGGCGTATTCATCAATAAACATTAATTTTTTAGTGCGTGCACAGTTTTGAAAGGAAGCAGTTTTGAAAACAATAGGTCTGATTGTTAGCAAAGCAAGTGTACAAATGCAAATTTAAATAAGGAGATAATTAGGAGCCATATGTTGTCCTCTTGTATCTATAATGCCAATTGTGTTCACAATTTAAAGAACATTGCAAAATTAAGGAAATGTTTTATAATGTGTACACTCATGATGAGTACCAGCTTTTTGTATATTACTAGACAACATCTAGTGATTATGGTTTGTAGTAGAGAGAGAAGGCTATTCTAGAAAACACTTCCATAATGCATGTTCACACTCATTACGTTCTTGTACAAGTAGCTTCAGGTTGCAACAAGTTTATTTACAGATTGCTCATGAACATATGGCAGGCAAAAACAAAAGCAAAATGATTGCAAGGGTGACTAGAACAAAAAATAAAAGGTGGCCTCACTCTATCTCTTTGCTCAATACAATGTGCCATTTGGCAGTGAGTTCAGATTTCCCTTGTATCCTGCTGGCAGTGAACTGTGGCACTACAAAACAGGAACAAAAATGGCTGCCTCGGTTGTTTATTGTAGCTGGAGAAGCAGTTCTGAAAAACACTGGAATCTTAGATCAGCTGTCATTAGATTATCATTGACAGATCTTAAGAATTCTTGCACACTCCATATTCTAATTGCCATTATATTTCCAGTTCGCTGAAATATGCAGATATTGCTGTGCTATTTTCTCAAGGAATGGATGGCATGTAAGGCTACTCCAAAGCTGAGGTATGTTAGGTTGCAAGAAAGAAAATGACTTGCTGATAACAACTTCATGAGCGTTACGGCTGAGAAAGGATGCAGATCTTGCTTGATTTGGTCCAATGCTTTATTCACTGCACCACACTACCTCCCTCCTCCTACACTCAGAATGAAATGTGCATTGCCTAAGCCTGCATTACAGAGAAAAGAGGCCACTCTCTCTTTAGGGATGGTTTAGGATTGGGCTGCCCATCTTGCTATGGATGAGATCGAGGAAAGAAACTCAGTTTGCTCTATTTTATAGTTAACTAGCTTTTTGTTACCCGGCGTTGCCCAGGGGAGAAAGTATCCCCAGCTTGTATTAGGAGAAGGAATGAATTCAGGGACAGAATCAAGCAAAGGAGCGTAATGAAATGGTCCCACTTACTGTCTGCAGGTAATGTGGCAGGATAGCAGTGAAGTCTGAGAAACAGGCAAAGGTGGCCAGCTAGCTCCCTGGAAATAGGTCCCTCTCAGATTCGCCTGGGTGCTGGAACTCTCTGGATCCTGCTCTTCCCAGCCTGGGCAAGGCAGGCAGTGCAAAGCAGTTTCGGTTTCATTTCTGTCCCTGTGTATTAGCTGAGCTAATGCAGCCCTACCAGATAACCTGCAGAATCGTTTGTGACCACAGGGTGGCAGCAGACCTGTAGTCCAATGCAATCCCCTTGGTCTGGACGTTCTAGCCCCCCTCCCCGAAAAACGGGGGGCTGTAGGGGGGTCTGACCCCCGCAGTGTTTGTTGCCAGGCCGTAAGGTACGTGTGTGCCGAGTTTCGTGGCGATCAGTCAAGCCGTGGGGGAGCCTATAGAGAACATACACACCCACACGCATACATACCCACCCACGTTCATTTTTATATATATACTAGCTGTTATGTACCCGGCTTCGCCTGGGTGTTTATAGGTGCCATCCCTGACTCCCACCCACTCACCAGGCATACAGATGGCCCGTTTATATGTCCCATCCCTGACCCCCCCACTCTCATGTGTGCCCGGGTGTTTATATGTCCCATCCCTGACTCCCCCCCCACTCACATGTGTGCCCGGGTGTTTATATGTCCCATCCCTGACCCCCTCCCACTCACATTTGTGCCCGGGTGTTTATATGTCCCATCCCTGATCCCCCCAGTGGTTTTTGGCCACCCCCGGGTGTGTTTTTTTTTTTTGTTAAAAATTACCCAGCCGTGACCGGGTGTTTATTTGTCCCATCCACGCTGCTGTACTGTTTCTGTTGCTCTAGATGTAGCAGCCCTCTGTTTCATATCCTGTAGTCGTTTGTGACACTGCTGTACTGTTTGTGTTGCTCTAGATGTAGCAGCTCTGTCTCTCTTATCGTGTAGTTTTTTGTCACGCTGCTGTACTGTTTCTGTTGCTCTAGATGTAGCAGCTCTGTGACATAGCGTTGCAAGTTGTGTTTTTTCCCCCTCAGGTGTTTCCTGTGTACGCTGTTGTTTCATCTTTGTAGCCTTTGGTTGCACCTGCCCAATTGCCTTACTTTACACAGTGAAAGTAAACTTTCAGAGAGAGAGCAACAGCCACAGGACCTTGTGCCAACTGTCCACTGCCAAGCAGGGACCGCCCACATGTCCACAGAACACATTTCCCTGGCCCTGTATTGGTTTGCCTGCTGTTTGTCTTCAACTGTAAAGAGTTCAGTTGCTGCCTGAAGATTCCGCATGTCATTTGCATGTCATTTGCATCTCATCATGACATCATCAGAGCCTCGGAATGCTGCGGCTCAGCCCATAGCCACCCACAGAGAACCACAAATTCGCTTTTACCCGCGCCTGTGGGGGCGCGATCCATTCCAAAACCGCACAGCGACAGTCTCGGGGGGCCAAGGCACCCGCGTGCCGAGTTTGGCGCGAATCGGTCCAGGCGTTGCGGAGCCTATGTGGAACATACACACATACATACATACATACATACATACATACATACATACATACATACATACGCTCTTCTTTATATATATAGATTAATTAATACATTGTACAAAGTATATCCAAAATTGACTAGCCACATTTCTGAATTCGGAGATATTTTGGTAGTGTATGCATGTTTTTCTTTATTTAAATAATGTTAATTATTTAATAAAAAAATAATTTTAAATGTAATTTGTCATTGATTGCAGCTTTTATGAGAATCTGACAGTTTACAACTAACACTTCAATCAATGGGAAAATGTTACACCTCTCTAGCCAATGGTTTGTAGAGACCATTCTATTTTACTTTGAGCAAAACATTTTTTGCTCAGTTACATTTACAGATATTGATACCATGCAAATTTTAGCTTGTCTGTTTGAGATATAGGGGTTTTTCCTTTGGATCTGGATATTGGAGAAAATCTTACTAGAGAAGTGTAGCCAGGCTGCAGATTCATTACATCCAGGATGTATCTTGGAGGGGAGCAATATGATGAGGCAATCAAAGGTCATTTCTTGCCATTGTTGATTTAAGAATATGCTGATAGGAAAGAATATCCAAGGAAACTGTATTGCGCATCTTCTGGAGGAAGATATGAATAGGAGGGATGAAAAATGGATATTGCGCTAGTCTGCTTCAATGGGATACCTTACATCTTGGACATCTGTAGATGAGATTTTTTTTTATTCTGTACATCCATGGTCAGGATACAGTGCTTCCATATCCAAAGCACATTTGTTAAGTGTATGTTTGCCTGGTAGAATGCTTGTCTGTCATTTCTTATTGGGCTATTTGATATGTATCAATTGTAAAAAATCACTGGAGAATCACTTGAGAAAACCAAACCAGGAGGGGAAAAAGTCATAATCATCACGTCAGGTTTAATACGACAAATTATTTCTGTATGGGAAAAGACATTCTGAAGACAGAATATGCGTCAGGATATAAAATGAAACTGTACTCGCAAATGTAAAGGCTTCTTCTGTAGCAGCCCTGCTTATCTGTTGCAGTCCTACTTATTAATGTGTGACAGTATTTGATTTGACACTACAGTGGGCATATATCTCATTCACTGATTGAAATCAAAGGAAGCTCTTTCTGAATGAAATTTCTTTTTTAGCACTGTGCAAATTGTTTAACTTTTTGAGTTCTGTTTGTGGCGACTTGCATTTATATGTATGCAATGGGGAAGTTGTATATTAAAAAAGTACATTCCATCTTTCTCTTTACAATGAAATTTCTACCTTGTGCGCAAGCCTCCAAGGGTCATTCCTAATGCCACTCTGAGGAGAGCCAATGTGGGGCATTGGGCAGCATTAGTCAATCAATAGAAACTTGGATTAGGAAGATTGGGTTCAGATTCAGTGCTGACCCTCGATGAGACCCGGTGACAACATGTGTCCCTAATGGCACATAACATTAGGAGGGAACCTGATGCCCACTATTTAGTGGTGATGGTGGTGGTGGTGATGCCCTACCATACTCTTCATTGTACCCACATTTCATTGGACCTCACATGGACATTAAATGTTGATGTGCTAGTGAAGAAGGCGCAGAAGAGGCTGTACTTCCTAAGGGTGCTTGGGAGGATGAACCTTTCTCAGCGTCTACTTCTGGCCTACTATCGCAGTACCATTGAGAGTGTCCTGACGTACAGTATTTTAGTATGGTACGGGAGCAGCTTTGTAGGGGATAAGAAGGTACTACAGAGAATTATTAATGTGGCCCAGCATACTATCGGGCTCTGGCTACCTACCCTTGATGATATTTTCGCCACCCGCTGTTTAAAGAAATCACATAACATCCTTAGAGATTTTTCCCATCCTGCTTACAACCTTTTTGAATTGCTGCCTTCTGGCAGGAGATATAGGACTATTAGAACTCGGACGACACGTTTCATAAACAGTTTTTACCCTAGAGCTATAATAGCATTGAACAATGAACTTAAGTACCAGTAGATAGGGGCAGTCGGACTGTACTATTGTCTATTGTGTGGTATGGATGTTTGTGTTTAAAAGAGGAATTTTAAGGGAGGGTAGGGGTGGGGGGGATGTGGGGGGATTGTTTGGGAGCTTAGTGTGTGCGTTGGTTTGGTCTCCGGGTGTCAGTGAATTTCGTTGTGTAATACAATGACAATAAATAATAATAATAATAATAATAATAAATAATACTCTCCTTCTATTTTAAATGGCAGCAATCATAGGGAAGGGAAAAAGGAATAGGGGAGGTGTCACTAGACATTTACACTCCAATCCTTTGGGAGGGAAGTGCCAGCAAAAAGCGGTTTAAAACACTTTGTGGCAGTGCAAGGAGCAGGTGCACCAGCAGCCTTCCCATGTGTGCTGATGAGGTGATATAGCTGGTGCAGGTCCAAGTTGACTCATTGTGGCTGCAGGGGCTTTACCCAGGGGACGAATGTCCCCTTACCCCACGAAGATCTCCAGTAGCATCTCACTCTTGTGGAATGCAGCATAGGCTGCACTGGTACCGCTACATCACCATTACACTGGGTTGGGCTGTTAGCCCTCTATTCCTGCTTCACTTTCTCTATCCCTTCCCAACCTTTTCAAATAACAGAGTGGAAGGGTGGTCACTGAAGTAGGAGTGGTTTGGAAGTGGATGGGAGGGAGAGATCTGGTGGTGATCCCAAGTTGACAGACACAGGGGGCAGTCTGGGAATGGGGCAGGGAGACAAGGCAGGGTCGGGTGGGAAAAAAAATCACTTCGTACAATGCACTTTGCAGGGAATACAACACCAGATCTGGGTATTAAGCATGAAAAAGGTTCAAGCTGAGTCTGTTAAAATTCCTGTTCAGTCCCAAAGCTGAACAGGTAATAAAATGTAAGAAGACAATGGCTTGCATCCCAAGATTTGCTCCCTTGGACAGGAGGAGTTTCCTTCATGGGAAGGAGTCCACTGGTGATCCAGAAGGACTCTTTTCCCCATTGACAAAGCTCATCCAATCAGATACCTTTAGATCCAACACATTATACACCATTCTTGTTTTTGGTAGGAAGGATGAGATAAAAATGGGGCAGATAAAAGCAAAAGGTCACCAAAACTACTGTGTATTGCTCTTGTAATATAAAGACCCATGCCCAGTATATATGTGTATATGGAAGAAGGTGTTCACTTATTTGGTGTCTTGTTGTGGAAAGGTCAGCTGCTTTGAACAGGATCTATTGCATGGGGCGGTGTAAAAAACGAGGTTCTACTTGAGACTTATGGCTTCCTTGGAGTTCTTGATGAGACACCATGTTAAATTCCTTGCTATCCTAACATAGATAATTGTTCAGTGGAGACAATTGCTTCTGAGTAAACTAATTCAGGAGTGGCCTTTTATTGACTACTGAGTTAAAAGAGCCCAAAAGAACCTTGGGAGTTGCACGTCTCTCCGTGGTTTATTACTGCAGCATTTCTCCTGCTGACCTCGTCATTCTTTGTTCTGTGCTGGGAGCTCTCTTCCATTAAAGCCTCTCCTATGACCTCTCATTTTCTTGCCCCAAGTGAGCAGTTCTTCGATTCCATTCCTTCCTCTTTCAGCTTTCTAATTACTGCAGTGTCAGGTTGCATCCAGAGCTTGAGATTGTCAGCTGAGTTGAAGGGACTCCTTTCCCCTTTGCACGATAGGGAAATTAATGCAAAACCATTGGGGAGTAGAGTCAGGACTTTGCTTTGACACTGTGTGGGCTTTGTTCCGTCTGGTGACAGAAGGCTTTTGATGTGAGGCACCTGAACTATCCAGCTTTGACATGAAAACATTCCACACAATTTAGTATCTTTAAAGGCAAGGAACCACAAACTGACGTTATTGAAATGACTTGCATCCTTTAAGCAGAAGCTTATGCTTTGCTGGTTGGGTGAATCAGATCTTAATGAGAGCTAAAATACTATAGATAGCTAGGGGGGTTGTTGTTTCATTGTTTTGGCGTCATCACCACATGTCAGCCAATGCAAAATGATTTTATGTACACACCCCTTTCTTTTAGTTCTAAGCATCCGTTTTGAATATCTTCAGTTAGAGTTTCCCAGCTGCAGATCTTATGAAAAATATTTTGAAAACAATGAAGTTTGCAAAAGCATCTGGAGCTTGTTTGAATATTAACCTTCACTTTTCAGTTTCTATTAAAACTGAATCCAAAGGTTGACCAAACAGCTTGGCCCCATCAAGTGCATGCCCTTTAATCTACTCTGAGAACCAGCATCTACTTTCCAGGTTCTCAGCCACATGTTTCTTCTTGCTACCCTGTTTGAGGTAATTGCCCTTAAGGAGAACAGTAATGGGGCATCTGCGGAAAAGGCTGCTATTAAGGCAATATTTTTTTAAGGGTGTCTTTCCCTGCCGTAGACAATGTATAGTATGACTTAGGAAGTTGCCCGTGTGAAGACTGACTTTGCTGCAGGTACTCTCAATGCAAAAATAGTGGCCTAAAAAGTTGTTTTAAGGGATGCCAGTATCCTCTCATCACAAGGATCCCTTGGACTACCCTTCCCTTATGGGGGGGATGACTGAATATGTAGCAAGAGGCACCACAGGTGCATCCACACCTGGCACCTTCAACTTTCCAAGAATACTTATTGGAAAAGTGTATCGTTTGTTCACCAACCTTGTAACATTTTTACTGTGTAAAGACATACCAACACTATACACTGACCCTGTCATGGAATCACTGAGAAGGGGAGTTCACGGTAAGTACAAATCTTCCCTTTCGCTTTTTCTGTGATTGAAATCTGAGCAAGTAAAAGGTAATTTCACAACACTGACTTCCTCAAGGTCTACATGCAACTGACAAAAATCACCATTTATCCCCTCAAATTTTCTTGCTGAAAATGCGGACTTTTGGCAGTATTTTTGAATAGTGCCTCAGAAAATAACATCAGAAAATAACCAGTTTCAGAGGAGTAGCCATTTTTATCTGTGGCAACAAGAACAATAAAGAGTTTTGTAGCACCTTAAGGACTAACAAATTTATTTCAGCATAAGCTTTTGTAGACTCTAGCCCACTTCGTCAGATGCATGAAGGGATGCTATTTTCATGAAGTGATATTTTCAGCAGGCAGGTGTTTATATCTATATATGACTGTGGAAAAAAAATGAATTGAGAACAGCAGTTAATAAATAACCAGAATTACTTGGAGATAAGGCACTCGTTACACTTTGCTTCCCCAGGAATCTGCCTGGCCGGAAAAAAACAACCCAGAAATAAATGAGATTTGTATATCATATAGGGTTTAAAACTTCAAAAGCAGGCTTACATATAGGTCCAGAAAAGTTACTAGCCATTCTTTACCACCTCCTCTGCTCAGTATGTTTGTTATTTGTGATAGTCTGACAGCCTGACACTGAAAGCCTGGATGGGAAAAGAATCATCAGCTTTCTCCCTCTCTGTCCCTGGGTAGTAAAAAGACCTAAGAGGATGTGCTCCTCTTTACTCTTGCAATATTATTTTGATTTCTTTTGGCCTTTTATTCCCGCAAATCATTATTGTTCCCTTTGGGGGACATGAATGTTAAGGCAAAAGGCTGAAACTGGGTTTACACATTTAAGGAAACTATTCAGACACTTTTTGCAACCCACTAAAAATTGGCTTGTGATCTACTGGTGGGTCCTGACCTACTGTTTGGGAACCATGGCTGTAACGTATTTGACATAGTGGTTTTGGAGTGGCAGGGGTCTGACATTTAGCTGCTAAGAAGATGATGCCTTTGGTAACTGTATGAATTCCTCTGTTTCACATCACACTGATACAGTCAGTTCTCCCTATCTGTGCACTCCTCAAATAAAATCAATGGATTTGCTTATCTGCAGGAGCAAGAATGTTATTCTTGTTGCATCACCCTCTACCTGTTCTTGCCTATCCGTGGCCATCCTGAAGCTATTTGTGGTGGCCATTCTGGATCCCGGCAGCTATTTCAAAGCTATCTGTGGGCATTCTGAGGTTATTCATTTCCTCCACAGCCATTCTGAAGCTATCTGCTGCTGGCATTCCTAACCAGGTTAGCCCTCTCCCTAACCACTTTGATCCAATAGAATCAATGATTCATTATGCACTGGGTTTTCTTGCAACGTAACCCCAGCAGATAATGAGAATTGACTGTATATTGGGGCAATTGTTCAATTTGTAGAATCAATGCTAGTGCCAGGACCCCAGCGACCCTAGGGCAAAGCCCTGCATTGTACTCCACATGGCACCTACCGTGCACCCAACTGAGAGTTTAGGGGTTGGCAGGACTGGATAGACCCTTGGGCAGTGCTGACCTGATTGACCTCTAATGCCACCTCTGTGTAGAAGAAGTGGGCATATTTACCATTGTCTTGAAACAGTGACATTGCTTCATAGAGCCGCATGGTACCATATGGTACTGGGCGGTGCTTTCCCTGGGTGGCATCATGTCCTTCTGCTTGCTGCCCCCCCTCCCAGTAATTCAGCCCATGGAGGCTTTGGCCACAGGCTGCAGGGGTGGCAGGCAGTAGGACCTGCGCAGTGCCTCCACAGCAGTCTGGAGATATGCCACCTGCTTCCGAGAAAGCAGGGAGCTTAGCCTCATTCCAAGACTGGCTGTGGCCTCCTCCACTACCACAGCCAGTCTCGGGGTGATTGCACAACTTGGAGCGATGTGGTGGCCCACTTCAGAAGAAGCAGGTGGCATTGCTCCGACACACGGTCAATGGGAACAAAGGCAGCCACTCCTTCCAAAGTAGCCATCCTCACTCCCAATGAGCATGCTGAGATTGATTGTGGAGGCAGGTTCTACCTGCCACCCGTGCAGCCAGTCTTGGTGGAGCTGGCAAGGTTGCAGGGAGTGAAGGCAGTCACTTTCCGAAGCAGCTGCCCTCACTTCCAACAACTGTGCCAACTCTGCTGAGACTGGCTGCAGGGACAACAGACTGAAGACCTTGCCTGCCTCCTCTACAGCTCGTTTCCAAGTGAAGCCATCCACTTTGGAAGAAGCTGCTGGCCCTGCCCCAAGTGTTCCAGAATTGATTGTAGTGACATCACCATGACATTGCCATTACTTCCATACAGCCGGGTGGTGGACAGCGGCTGGGGGGGCAGCAGCTAGGGTGGTGGTGGGCAGCAGTGCAGGACAAGCCCCAGCTACACCGCAGTCTTGCAATTCAGAAACTTGGCTTTATTGTTTTAAATACCTGAATCTACTTTTAACAGTTTAGAAATAAGGTCAGTTCTAAACACCATCAGTGAAATAACTCACTTTGACACTGAATTTGCAATAGGTATAGTGAAAGAATTTAAATGATTGATCTTCTGTCATCATGCTGACTTTAAGTATGGTCTATGAATAAACCTAACTCATGCTTTTATCACATTTTGCTGCAGGAGTTTATCAACCTGAGCCAGCACAGACCCCCTGTTAATCTTACCCTGGAGAGAACCCAACTTCTTTTTCATGTAGTTTACATTTTATTTATGTCAGTGCATGAGAAAAGCTAATACATTGTAAGAGTAATTGTTACAAACATTTCAGAATTTTCACTAGACATCCAGTATAGCCACATCCCAGACAGGCAGCAAGTTTGCAAATATTAAAAACAAAAAAAAGTAGAAAAAGAAAAAGCCCAATCCTATGCATGCCTATTCAGAAGTAAATCTCAGTTCAGTCAATGGGGCTCACTTCCAAGGTAAGCATGTATAGGATTACAGCTTTAATTGCACAACCAATTGCTGTGCTTTTTTCTCTTAATAAGAGAAAAAATTCATTGAAATACAATGCAAACAACAAAATACAAATTCAAACAAAACATGCCCTTCCCCATCATGTCCCCAGCCAGCCCTGATCCACACTTTGACCTTCCCTGTCCTGTCCCTTATTTGCTAGTTATTTATGCTGGTGGCCCATTCATGCAGTACTGGGCCTTCCACGGACAGAAAGCTAGTTCTGTCAGTGAATGGAGAGGTAGTTCCATTAGTGGAAGGCCCAGGGTAGGATTTGGGCCGTAAGCAGTGGTGTTATCCTACCAGAACACTGGGCGGGACATCCGGGTGATCGACAGCCCGCCCGTCGTGTTCCACAGCGTTACGCCATTTGCGTAACGTACGCAAGCGGCGTAATTGGTTATGCAAACGGCGTAACGCTGCGGAACACAATGGGTGGGCTGTCGATCACCCGGATGTCCCGCCCAGCGTTCCGGTAGAATAACACCACTGGCCGTAAGTCAATTTAACATGTGATGTGCAATTATGCTCAGATCTGCACTATCCATTGTTTTGAATTGGGAACAAACTGTCTAATTGTGGATGATAATTTGCATGATATTGGCAACAATTATTTAGGCTGAAAAAAAATGTATCTTGTGAGGTGGATAAGCATGTGGGTTGACTCCCAATTACAATGCACATTCCGCATGTAGTTAGAGAGTGAATTGACCCTTGTGCCTCACTGCATCTATAAGTCCCATAGAAAATTGAAAGTAAATTTAGGCAGTAGCACATTCTATCCCACTCCCCACCCCTGATGCAGCAGCACCATAATGGCTACTGCTGTATCCTGCAGAAGAGGGCAGTTATGAAGTGCTCCTCTGGGTAAGGGAACAATCATTTTCTTACCCAGGGTAAACCTCTGTGGTGTTGAGTGTTTCCTTGGACCTGTGCCAGCTGTTTAGCTAGCTAAACAGCTGGCACAGGTCCAGCTTACTTTTTGGTGGCAGCCACTGAGCCACTGACTGTGAACACAGTCCACAGATCCTGGACCTGATCTGCCCTCCCCTCATCCCCACTGCTGTCCTGTTTCATCCTTCCCCATCTCTGCTGCAGCCTTGCTTTACCCTCCTCTGTCCCATGATGCCCTCCCGACACTTCTCTCACCTCCCCTGCCACCTTACCTTCAGCAGCAGGTGGCTCCAACCTTCCTGCCAGAGACCTGCCAACAGCAGTCAGTGCCAAAGGAAGAGGTGCTCTGCTAAAGGCCGGCCCCTTCTTTTTAGTTTTACTGAGGCTGTGCGTTTCAGGGCGCATTCCTAACCTGGAGTTAGGCCGGCACAGTTTGGCCAGCAAAGTTTGGCTGGCACAAGGGATACTGTAAAGTATGTTTGGACCACTCTCACAGTTAGAGAGGCCAGCACACAGACATGCAGCATCCTCCGTGACTCTGAGAGCATAATCTTAACCAACTTTCCAGCACTGACATAGCTGTGCCAATGGGGCATGTTCTGCGTTCTGCAGTGGAGTAGTAGGGAATGTTTATTCCCTTATCTTGGAGCTGCAGGGTCCTTACCCCAGTGCTGGAAAGTTGTTTAGGATTGCACCCTGAGAGTGGTCCAAATGCCCAACGGTGGCCCTTGTACTGGCCAAACACTGCTGGCCTAACTGTGCCGGCCTAACTCCAGGTTAATAATAATAATAATAATAATAATAATAATAATAATAATAATAATACTTGTATTTATATACCGCCTTTCTTAGGTCACCAGATTTCTCTAATGACTATAACTCAAGGCGGTTTTCATAGGCAGACTTTTATTCAGAAACCTGAAGGTTTTTACAATTTTTACAGAAATGTTCTCTCTCCCAAGAACTACACACATACAGATGGATCTTTCTGGATTTAGTCCTTCTTTCTGGCCACCCGTTTGTCTTCTTGCTGGCTGATAAGCGGCTTCCCTGCTCCCACCAGGGAAGCAGCTGACTTCAGCACAACTCCCCCTCTCACAAGGCAGCCGGAGACTGCTCAGCTGTTAATCAGTCGCAATTACAAGGTCTGCCGCTCACAGAGACTTCCGGTAGTCCCGAATTGGGGACCTTCAGATCTTCAGCTCTTATCTTCAGGCAAACGGAGGCATTAACCCTCTCGACTAAATCTTCTGGTTAGGATTGTGCTCTCAATCAGCATCACATTCAAAATTTGCGCTATTCTTATTCTACTGAAATACACTCCTTTTTTTCCTACACAAAAGCAGTGTTGAACCAGGTCTAGAGATACTTATGTTCCAAGAGGTTTTGTTTGGACACTGACTTAGGAACAAAAGTACCACTGGAAATTTTTGCTGACCGCTTTCTTGATTAATCATTTCGCACAATATATATCTCCAGTCAAGTGCTCCATGCACTTGAGAACAAGTCAGGAATACTCACATATAAGCAAGTGTACTTTTTCCTTCAAGCAGTGCTTCAAGTAGTAAATATACGAGAAACTGTCAATAGTGTATGAAAATTCTTCACAATGAGAATAACATCCTTGCTGAATTACCTTTATAAGAGGTTTATTTATCCAGTGACTATGTGTAACCCAGAGGCACAACAGAAACAAGGAGATGTGAAAATGCTTCTTATTGGGAGTCATTATGAAATGCTTTTGCATTGTTGGCTGACCTCATGCCATGTACTTAAAATGACTTTAAGAAGCTAGATGCTTAGGTTCTTCTTGTAGTTACAGAAACCACATGCTTTGCTTCTTGTCATATCCAAAACCTTACATTTCTTGTCTCTTTTGATGTGCTGGAAAAAAAAGAACACACACACTTTTTTTGTCTACAAACCAAAAATGATAGGCTTGCATTTTTTTGGTGGTGGTGTTTTGATGAGATGTGCGATGGGTTATAGGAACAAAGGCTCTTCATTAGCGCTGCTTTGGATCACTATCTTCAGTTGAACACGTATGCAGCTCAGTCCAAACTCCTCTCTGTGACGGCTCCCAAGTGTCACAAATGTGCCCCAAGGAACATTTATGGGTATTCAGAAGGAAGCTGAGCCAGCACATGGACCTCTGACTGGAGCAGATAGGTTTTGTGCTGGCCTGGGCAAGCCGGCACAGGGGGCTGGAGAGGATGGGGAAGGGTGAAATGGAGGTGATTTGGGGGGGGGAGGTGAGAGAAGAGAGGTCCGGGGGGATCAGTCCCAGGAGGGGGTTGGAACCGATCTAGGCAACCTAGGCCGGATTCTCACCCCCAGCCCAACCAGTTCCACACTTTACACAGGTGAAATCTCAGGCACCTGAGTAGCCCCATAGGGAGGGCTGGCAGTCACATGGCATGCAGTAAGGGAAATAAAATCCCCTTACTCTGTGTTGCATCCCAGCCTGCTCCTAATTTGCACTGAATACAGTACAGGCCGGCCAGCCAGCCTGTTCTAGCACAGGTTAGGATGGTGCCCTTAACATGTTGCCACTGGGCAGCTTCAAATGTTAAAAATGGCAACAAAGAAAGAGTAACTTCCTATTTGTGTGGTAGGCACCTAAGTATCTCCTCTTCTTATCTGGAATGCCCAAAACCATCATCATAGTTCAACCTTCATTGTGATTCCCTTCTGCTGATGCCTTGGAAAGATGTATGAGCAGCTGAAGCATCTCACTGCAAATGATATGTGGAACTCCTTGCCACATGAGGTGGTGATGGCATCTGGCCTAGATGCCTTTAAAAGGGGATTGGACAGATTACTGGAGGAAAAGTCCATCGCAGGCTATAGGCCATGATGGGTTGTGCAACCTCCTTAGCAGTTGGCTACTTCAGAATGCCAGGTGCGAGGGAGTGGCCAAAGGATGCAGGCATCTTGTTGTCTCGTGTGCTCCCTAAGACATCTGGTGGGCCACTGTGAGATACAGGAAGCTGGACTAGATGGGCCTTTGGCCTGATCCAGCAGGGCTCTTCTTATGTTCTTAAATCCCCACTTCAGAGGTTCCTCAAGAAATGCAAAAACGGGATATAAATGTGTCCCCTTCTCTCAGTGCTTGTAACTTCTAAAGCTGTCTTCAGTCATTCAGCTATAATTACAATTTATTTTCTGAGGCCCCAAGTAGTGTTTACAGGAGTCTGCATAAATATCAACATTACTTCTTAGTGCCTTGAAGAAAAATAATAAGGTGTTCCACAATAAGGCTAAAGACATATTTTATAAGTAATAGATCCACTTAATAAGCATTTCAGAAAGATCAATGTGCATTTCAGAAAGATCAATGTATCTTGAGAAATAATACATAAATTATATGGTTTAATCTTGTCTCACTGGCCAAGGGTCTTGCTGTTCTGATGCTGGAGAGAGTGTATAGATTTTCTTCTATTTGGGATAAATGACAAAGCTGAAATCTTGTCTTCATTGAACACTATGGACAAATAGCATTTTATACACATTATTTCTAATATAATTTGCTCTAGTCAAGCACAGCAGACCTCTTCCTTGTGGAAACAAAACTCTGATACATAGAATACTTAGGTTGATAGTTTAATTAACAGATAATTTGTGTAAGGTTTTTTGTTGTTGATTAGAGCATCTGCCTCTAAACGGGAAACAGCCGCCCCCAGTGAGAATGGAGCGTACATTTCTGCTGGGGACTGGGGAGGCTCCTCATCACGCCTCCAATCACCCCCTGATCTTCACTGTGGCAAACTGTGTCTGCCCAGAAATCTAGGTGCAAAGCCTGCTGGGGCGCCCCGTCAGAACCTGGAAGTGGCTGGCTGGCATGAAAATTGGGGGTGATTGGAGGCGTGGCAAGGAGTCTCCCTGGTGGAATGATAAGCTCCATTCACCCAAGGTATGGAGCCGCTTGAACACTGGATCCAGCCCGCTGGCTGGGGTATTGGGCCAGTCAGATTAGAGAATAGTTAGACTCAGTGATGTCATCCGGGCGCGCCAGGAACCGGAACGCCCGGATGATTGACAGCCCTCCGCCCGAGCCTCACAGCGCCCAAATTGCTGCATTTCAGAGCGATTCGGGACACAAGGGAGGGAGGACGGGCCCATCCGCAGCTCGCCCGTCCTCCAGAGAGGCGGTGCAGCCCGGGCCCATCCGCAGAACTAGCGGAATGCCGTACCAGGCCATTCCGCCTGGATGACACCACTGCTGTTCATTGGCACATGATAGTTGCGATTTGAGGTCTGCTTTCCTTGTCACACCAAAGAACTGCCTGGCTGCATTAGGCCATATCTAGTCTGGAATTCTGTTTCCAAGAGCAGACAACCAAGTCACTCCTGGAGTGATAAAGGCCATAAAGGGCCTTGGGCAACCATGTGTTTCTAGCCACCATGTGCCTAGCTTTGCCTTCCTTGCTAGCGGTGCTGCCTTGTAATGTGAATCAGCTTTGAAAATACTATTGTACTAATATTGAGATTTGCCACTTTTCCATGCAGTGGCGTAGCTAAGGGGGTCAGGGGGTACATTGCCCTGGGTACCTTACCTTGAAGGGGTATCTTTGGAGGAGGCCTCCAAAAAGCATTTCCAGTTTTGCCCCAAACTGGAAGTGTCTGTTGGAGGCAGCCAGAAGGCCCTCAGGCAGCACAATCCTGAAGCTGCCCTGAGCTGGCCCGAGTCCCTTTTGCTGGCTCCTGTCACGAACGTGTGGTAAATTATATTTGCAGACACTCAGAGGGAAGCTGAGCCAGTGCACAAGCAGGCACTGGCTCCACAGCACTGCAGCTGCACTGAGAGATGGTGAGTTTGTGCCAGGTTAGCACTGGGGGCAAGAGGGTGAAATGGAGGCAGTTCTGGGTGTGGGGAGGGAAGTCCGGAGCAGATCAAGCCTAGGAGTGGGTGGGACTGGCCTGTGTGACCTAGGCTGGATCCTAACCCCTGTCCCCAGCCCAAGTGGCCTTACATGGGCTGCTCAGGTTTGCGCCCACAAAATCATGAGCTCAGGTCTGAGGGTCCAATCTTAACCTGGAGTTAGGCCAACACAGTTGGGCCAGCAGAGTTTGGCTGGCACAAGGGATACTGTAAAGTATATTTGGACCACTTTTGGAGACAGGGAGGATGGCACATGTCTGTGTGCTAGCCTCTCTGCTTTCTGAAGGTGGTCCAAACATACTTTACAGTGTCCCTTGTGCCAGCTAAACTTAACTTGCCGGCCTAACTCCAGGTTAGGATTGTACTCTGGGTAGACATGTTAGGCTGGCTGGTGTGTGATATGGGGTACAGGGACTGAAACCTCCTTACTCCAAGTTGTGCCCAAGCCTACTCCTCACCTGCGCTGGATACAGCACTGGCCTGTTGGCCTGCCTCTTCCAGCGCAGGTTAAGAGAGTTCCCTTAGAGGCCTCCAAAAGGCACTGATGGCAGCCGAAGAGGGGTGTTAATTTTTTTTGTGCTCCCAGGTGCCAGATGCCTTCGCCATGCCATAGTCCCGTGTGCTGTGTCACTCTGGCATTGTTTGAATACTCACATCATGTAAAAAGGGCAGCTTGCATAGGAAGGCCTGAAATCAGTCAGTTATTCAAATGCTGGCAGTGCAGTAAATGGATTTGTGCAAAGCGAGTGGTCTTTATCATTTGGGTTTCTTCTTGCTAGCGGTCTTTTTAATAGATTATCTTTTTATCTGGAGCAGAAGCACAACATCACTTAAAGTCAATTCATATGGATTTTTGAAACTGTGGCAGTTGCAGTTCTTAGCTGGGTCATGTTGATTTTCCCTTGTCGTGCTACAGGCAGCCTGGCTCAGCCAGTTGCTGACATCACACACTGAAGTCATCATTCAGCAGCAACTTCTGCCACCAAATCACAGGCTGTGTCCTTCACTGTGATAAGGAAAATGGTAAATTACTGATGTTTCCACCCATGCACCAAAGCCTTCCAATAAAATGAAAACATAAATCCTGTTACTTGTTTCTATAGTATTCCTGGAGGGGCAGGGTGTTTCAGAATGTACATTGTTTGTGGATCTATAAAATGACAGCATAATCCCTAGCTCCAGAAGCAGAAATCCCCAGTAAAACAACTCTCAGCAACGCAACACAATCTTGTTATGTTTGAATAAGTATGGTCATACATTGCTCAGCAAATATGCACTCCAGTTCCTTTGTATATTTAGCACAAAAAGCATTTCAGTGATAGAATGTTGGTAGAATGTTAAATGTAAACTAAACATCCAGAATCAGCATGTGGTACAGCAATTCCAAGGTGACTATACCTGTATATATACCTATGACCAGTGATGTCATTCAGGGGGAACGGACCAGAACGGGCGTTCCGGATCCTAACAGGCTCCGTAGCTGGTTCTGGGTTCCCAACAAGTGCCAATCAAAAGTGAGTTCCTGTTCCTAAATCATTTGAATGACACCACTGCCTATGACTATATCCATATGTGCATTGTCTGTGCAGATGAGTTTTAACCTAGTTTTTCAACTCACATAAGCATTTTTGTTGTATGCAAGGAAATTATTTTTTCTTTCAAGAGTGGTTCAAATAATAGTGTTTGAACCTGGTGACGCTTTGTGTATAGACTTTTGTTATTTCACTGTGTTACTTAAATGATAGTCCTCTGCTATAGACTTTTGCGTTTGGTTGAATATATTTCCATCTAACATATCATAAACTAATAGGATGTTGTTTGTCGCTGAGGAAGCTGACGGAATAATTTTAGATATTTATTTTGTTGTATGAATGACACAAAGAGAGGAGTTAGGCAGAAATCCAGATGTCTTTGATAGCTTGAAGACAGCCAGCTCTGCAACTGACACAACTGAGAGATTAATTTCCCAGTGACTAGGTGACCTTAGAATAGGGTCAGGGCAAACTAACCACCCCACAGCTCATTTCAAAGAACTCGTGTGTCAGAGGATGGAGAGGAGATGTAGCTAGAATTTTAATAAGTATTCAGCGTTGAGTGGCTGTCACTTTCTGACATTGGTGGCCAAGTTCTATTTTTATCCTAGGGACAAGAATGTAGGCCTTTTTTTCGTACTGACTGAGTTTTAGCAAAGATACAGCTTGTGACATTGGAAATCTGAATTAGAGCAATTTACTCAGAAGTCATAATTCATAGTGAACTCTATTCCTGAGTTAGGTTCAGAGGCCACTTCAGAAGCAGTCAAGAACTTAGCTCCAATTAATTCAGTGGAGTTTCTTATGTGTGAAGTGGCTGTCCAGGACTGGACTTGCCTGACATAGGGAGCAGCCTGCCTGGAGGGCACTGGGCCAGGTATAAGAAAGGCTGGAGCAGACAAGGATCAGCAAGTGGTTGCAGGAGCCTCCTCAGGTGGTGATCAGGTCAGGTGGGTGGAAAGGAAAGGAGGGTGGGATCAACCAGGGGAATATGAGGGCAAGGATGAGAAAGGGCTGGCTAAGGGCTGGAATTTGGATAAAGAAAACCTCCAGAACTGGAAGGCTGGAGAAGGGCCTGAGGCTGAGGAGGAGTTGGGTGCCACAAACCCCTGCCTCTGGTCTGAGGCCCCAAGGAGGAGACAATCTGGAGGAGACAAACCAGGTAGGTGTGGCCTTGGAAGCGCTGCTTAGGTTGCAGTCCCTATACAGGCGGGGACTCCAGTGGCAGGCAGGAACCTAAGATCTCCTCACTTCCCAGGGCACCTGATAGTGGCCTTCACCTGAACATCAGTGAGCAACATTAGATCAGTGGTTCCCAAACATTTCATCACATTTGAAATTCAATATAAAGTTCAAAACAGCTTTTGCCCGTTAACATAATGGTTGCAGAATCTCATGTACTCATGAATGAGTTTCTCAAACTGGACTGCATTTCCACTTGATACTTCACAGTTCATCTGGGAAGATAGTGATCTTTAGTTAATGGTAGGTAGAAGTCTTGATTCAGAATGATGTGGAAGTTTCCCCTGAGCATATGATACAATAGGCCTAAAAGTGTGTGACTTACAGTGTAATTCTTAACATGTTAACTGAGATGTAAGTTCCACTTTATTCAATAGGGCTTACTTCCTGGTGTCAGGCATGGATTTCTGGACCCCAAGGATATGGTTCAAAAGAAAGGTTTATTGTCATATTTGCAAATATGGGTGGCAGCAACTGCCAAAACAGAACAAACTGCGTACCACACTTTGCACAAAATGGTTGCAACAATTTACACTATTAAGGTGGAGTTTCTTACTATATTTTCATTGGTTCTTCCCAGCTACCTGCTAACACTCATGCAGAATAATTTACTTTCCCCCTCCCTTGCTCATGCTTTTACCCAGGATGCCTAGGGATGGCTATTGACTCAATGCAAGTTTCACCCAAGGTTACAGCTGTGTCTCCGCTCTGAGAACTTTCTTCCATGTATCAATTTAGGAATTCGTACTGCCTGCCTCTTTTACCAGTCAGGCTTTACCTGAGCCTGAAACATCATTAACCACTTCATTGCTCTTTGCTCTAGAGAGAGAGAACAGTAGGCCTAATAATTTAGTGTTGGGGTTCAAAGTCACCATGGGTTTGTATGACTATCGATTTCATATCTCACACTGGTAAGTATGTTTTAGATTGTGGTCTTTTTGCCCAATCTTATCTGGGCCTTACAGAGGTGGAAGTGGAACCCACAATCCACCACTGTAAGCCCTGAAGCAATGGCATGAAAGTAGTCCATTGTTCTGCAGGTTGGGCATTTCAGTACAAATGTCCTCTGCTGGAGCCAGTAGTTCAGCAGAGGGGATGGTCCAGGGGAGTATTGGGGTGGGGATATGGATGGGGGGGCAGGATGGAGTGGATCTTAGCAGCAGTAGTACATGCCAAGATCCTGTCCCCCCTTCCTGTCCCAAATCCTCCCCCATGAGTTTCCTTGAACTTATGCCATCTAAAAAGACTTATTGGATGTCAGGAAGTCTGTGGGGAGATAAGTAAAAAAAAATACCTACCTCTGCTGGTTACCCTCCCCTACCATAACATGCAGTGTCCTCTCTGGTAGCGGCACTGCATGTTATGGACTGGTGGGGAGGACTGGGCCCTTAGTAAATCAAACACAAACTTAAGAACCATGTAAGTTGATTTGCAAATTGCTTGGGAGCTGTCTACTCGGGACTACAAAAAGAGGAGGGAAGGTGTTCAAGCACCTGGCTAACCACATGGGATTCCTTCAGCTTAGTGGACCACAAATTGTGCAGGTCTGTACTACACAAACCACATTAACGCATTTGTAGTTTCTTTGTAATATACATCCAACAGACATATGCATGTTTCAGTACTTTTTAAAATTGGTTATACTAAACTTGTGCCATTCATTCGTGACGTACTTCACATGTAATGAGAAAACAGGCCCCTGTCCCAGTCGACTCATGCTGTAAAATGGACCCAAGGAGTGAAGGGAAAGCAGAGGCAAACTTGGCTAAAAATATGCCATTGTTTAATGCACATGCACTTCAGTTTTGCTATAATATAGTTTGAAGACTTAACACTGCATTGTATTTTCATTACTATAAGCTAGAGTTTTTTGAACTGGGGCATCACGACACCCCAGCCAGAGAACCTCTGGCCCTGTCCACTTAAGGGGCGGGGGGGGGGAGAAGGCAGCCACGCTTTTATAGCTTTGAAACGGCTGCTGTGGATCCAGAATGGTCACCACAAATACCTGATCAGGGGTGCCAGGGGTTTTGATCAACTTACGTGTTGAAGCTCTGGCCTCCTAGGGGTGTGGGGAGCCCTGCGGAGGCATGTGAAATGTTTTCAAAAATCGAAAACAAAAGATCGCAGGGCTCCCCGCAGCCCAGGAGGCCAGAGCTTTGCTAGGTAAGCCGATCAAAGCCCCCTGGTGCCCCAGGCAGCAGCGTGATGCTGGGGGTCGCACTGCTGCCTTCTCTCCTCCCCCGTGAGCACTTACAGCAGGTCAAACTCTCCTAGAGGGTTTGAAAACAGCTGCTACAGGTGCTATAAGCCCTAATGGAATGGAAATTAAGGAAGAGGGTAAATTTCTATATGTCTTCTCATGCATATCATTGAACAAATACTTTCTCTTCTGAATCAACCCCAAACATTTATTCTCTGTTTCTTGGTCTGATTTCTCTAATTTATCTGAGCATCAGGAAACATAATTAAGCAGGAAAGAATAGGGCATTAATTAAAAGATAAGCTGTGATTACAAAACAGAAATGTTCTAACCGTTTCACTGTCGTTCATAATTATGCTGCATGTAGTAGAAAACCCGAGGGCTAGTGCAGCAATGCAGTCCAAAGAGCCAACAGATCCTTTGCGTCATCACTTAGAGTAACATCAAGCATCCATCAATGTACTTTTGGGGGGAAATGTGATCTAATTGTCTTTGGAAAACAGTTCTTTGGAATTAGACACCTCCCAACAGGTAGGGTAAAAGTAGAACTTGGCTGAACTGCTGCATTCAATTGTCTGGAAATATTTTGGTGAGACAGGATTGTTCCCCTTTGGGATTCCACCACAAGATCTGAGCGAATTGCTCTCTGGTGTCAATTAAGTTGCAGAATGACCATGCTGACCACACATTTGCATTCTGGGCTTCTGGTCTGTGATGGAATCAGAGGCATCTTTGGTAGATTCCTTGGCACCTGATTTCTTGGATCTTAGCTCAGGTCTTTCTGAGCCCTAGTTTGTGATTTGAAACACACAGCCTCCTTGGACATTAGAACACCCTCCAGACGCAACCAGAGCACAGCTCCAGTCCCATTCAGAGGATACAGGTCCAGTCTGCACTGCGGGTTCAGAACCCACAGTTAGTTAAACCATGGATCCCGAATCCATGGATTAAACAGTCTGGACCTGATAAAGCTGATATGATCCTCAGTGTTGCATGCTGTGAGAATGCTGAGACTGTCAGTGACAAGAGCAATAACAACTAGAAGATCCCCAGCTTGGCGTGATTTGTGTCGCTATCTGTGGAAGCTCAAGGCCTGACTTGCACAGCTAAGAGAGGTCCTGACATCCTGAAGGAAACATCGGGAGACTGAAGAGTTCCATATATAGAACAATACTGTAAAGATCTTTACTGGGTCTAGTACAGCCTGCTCATGTAAACTGCCTTGAGTATCTCCGAAGAGAAATCTGAGAAAGGTGGTATATAAATGCAGAAATAAAGACGTTGTCAGCATTACAAGGTTGTGGAGTAAGGTTATAGGATATCAACATAGAAGGAGTATAGGCACAGGTATAGGTGTTGATTACTGGTACATAGTCTTTATTGCCCTGTGAAGTAGATCATAAATGTTTCCTTTATATATGTTGTAAAATTATGGAATTATGTAAAATTATGGAATTCCCTACCAGAAGAACTAAGAACTAAACACTCCCTCATGGCCTTTCGGAGAGGGCTAAAATCATACCTATTTAGTCTGGCCTTTGGATGACTGTGTGGCTGTCTGTTCTCTGTCCCTCTGGTATATTGTCATAGTCTGTTTCACTCCGCTGGTCAATTGTTTTTCCCACCCTCCAATACGTCCTGATATCGAGAATTGGGTCTAGCTTTCTCTCCAGTTCACTCTCGGTGTTCCCATTAATGTTTAATTTGCTGTTGTTTTAATGTGTTTTACTTATTATGTTTTACTTATTATGGTTACATTGTATTTTGTTTGTTCTCTGTAAGCCGCTTTGGGCATTTGCTTCAGCATAGGAAAGGCGGGGTATAAATTCTTCAAACAAAGAAACAAACTGAGGCTGAGATGCAATGACTTGCCCATAGCGAGTGATTTAAAGCTGTGCAGACTTGGCATGCATGATTTATCTGAAAAGTGAACGCATCCCCAGAGACCAGGACTCCTGGGCACCAATGGAATCTGATTGCCAGGCCCGGCTCCCACTATGAACCATACAGTTGCTCTCACAAATGGTTCACCGTCAAAATAATTATTTTTGCAGAGACACATTTTGCTCCCTTGAAAAAGAAAACACTGTTCTTTCATTTTGAGAGATAAGAGGTGTTTTGTTGGAGAGGAGAATAGAAAATCCTACACATACAGGATTAAGCATGGCTTTTTCAGCTTATATGAGGAAGAAGAAGAAGAAGAAAAACACTACCCTTTAAATTGCCTCTGAGATTTGAGGTATTTACCTTCCAGGTTTAAATCTCCACATGTTGTGAACCTCTCTCTATTAATTTCACAGTAGACATATTGAGGCTAACTGTGGGGAAATGGTTTGGTGTTTCTATACACCCACAAGGAAGAACAAAGAAAAGGCAGAGTTCATGTTTATGAACTTTTTTGAGAGAAAATGTTCTGATCTTCCCCCCTATCTGTCAATGTCTGTCTGAGAAAACTGAGACATTGTTAGAACACAAATTAAGATAAAGAAGGAAGGGGTATCCTTTCACATGTCATGTAGAGACCCAAGGATGAACCACCATTTAGCTGCCAGAAGTTCATTTTCTCATGCATATATTTCTTAAATGTGGAACAAGAAAATAAACTGTCAGTACTCAAATTATTCAATTATGTATAGCAGTGGTTCTCAAACCTTTTAGCACTGTGACCCACTTTTTAGAATGGCTCTTGTGCTGGGATCCACTGGAAGTGATATCATGGCCAGAAGTGACACCATCAAGCAGGAAGTGCCATCATTGTGATGTAATCAAATGACACTCCTAGAGTGCAAACTGGCATTCTTGAACTTCAGCAATTGCACAACCATGAAATATCCTTGACAGAAAGCACATGTAGGTCAAAATATTATATAAAAGCTTCTTGATCTACATCCAACTCCAAGTAACTACACCGTCCTGTCAGAGCAGCCAGGCAGAGCACAGTGGTCACCCACATGTCTAATAACCAACATGGCCAAATATCACTTGCCATCCTGTGAAGTACAAGTACCACCATATCATTGTACCAAACATGCAAGTACCATCATATGAAGTGATACTTGTATGATTGGTTGATAGGTACTGCTCTGGGTCCAGAGTTCCCCTTTCCCATCTTCCCAGCATCTGCTTAAGTTCTATATGCCCTAGGGGAAGAAAGAACCCCAGGCCAGAGGGAGTCCATAACACTGGACTCCTATAGAGACCAGCGCCATCCTGAGAGGTTTGTTGTGTATTGTACTACTTTTTTGAACTATAGAAATAGAGTTTTATGACTGTATATGTAAGCCACTTTTTTTGGGGGGGGGTGTCATTGGAAGTAGAATGCAGTGGTATAAAATACCTGGATAAATAAATTCCCTTTTCCCATTTGATCTACCTGACCCTTCATATCTTCCTAAGGTTTCCTCCCACTTCCTCCACTATCTGAAGTACGGTGGATGGTGATCTAAGACACGGCCTCTTGGCAATAGCATCCAAATTATGGGACATTCTGTTTGTTTGTTTTTTATTATTATTATTATTTTTTATTAGTGTTTACAAATATAAAGACATAGGGATAGGTAATAAGGGAGACAAAGGACGGGGAGACTTAGGGAAAGAAACAAAAAAGGTTACAGCAAAACAATATCTTAATCAAAAATCCTTTTTTTTTCCCACAGTTTGCAAAAATACTTTTCCATTTCTACCTTTTTTTTACTTATAATATATTTGTAATATAACATATTTTTTATACGACGTCTATCATAAACTTAAATTATGTTTAAAGAACAAAGGTAATTAACTCTAAACTAATCTTCCGTTGAATGTCTTATCTCAACATATTGTATCTATCCATTCATAGAATGGGGACCATTTTACCCCTACATTGCATTTCCCATTCAATCTATCTGATAATGCATCATTAATAGCTGTCTCGTATAATTTAGTTATCACTTGATCTAACTTTGGTATACTCTTATCTTTCCATCTTTGAGCATAGACTATTCTTGCTGTTGTCATGATATGGATTAATAAGAATCTTTTTTCTGAGTCTCTAATATCTGGAACCATATTCAATAAAAATAATTCTGGTTTAAACGGAATTTCCTCTTGAATAATTTCTTGAGCCATCGTATGAATTAAACGCCAATATTTTTTGGTATTTGGGCACTTCCACCAGAGATGGTAATAATTTCCTCTTTTTTTTCCGCATTTCCAACATCTGTCGGAGGTTTTTGATGACATTTTCGCTAACCTATCTGGAGTTAAGTGCCACCTGTAATACATTTTATAAATGTTTTCTTTATAAGTAAATGATTTGGTTAACTTGATGTTAACTTTCCATACCTTATCCCACTGGTCCAAAGAGATTGAATGACCTATATCTTGTGCCCATTTTATCGATGGTTCTTTTACTGCTTCTTCATTCATCTTATCCTTCAATAACAATGCATAAACTCTCTTTATAAATTTGTTTTTTTGATCCAAGATTTCTTTATCTAATTCTGTTAATTTCTTACTAATCCCTATCTTGTTATCCTCTTTAAGTCTGTTCGAGATTTGTATTTTGGACCACCAGTCTAGATGAATACCCTTCCTTTCTAAATGTTCATTAGTTAATAATCTGTTGTTTTCATCTATTAGATCAAAATATGGTTTATTATTGTCAGTTCTTATCCAACTCGGATTTGAATTTATTTCAATTGGTTTGACCCATCTCGGTATTTCTCTATAAAAGTTTGATTTGATTGATTTCCATATCCAGAATAGTGATTTCCTTAATATGTGCTGATTGAATCCTGCTTTATACTTAATTTTTTCTTGTAACATAAATGAATGAATTCCGACTGGTAGATCATATGTTTCTAAATTATGTGTTCTCATGTCATACGTTGCAATCCAATTTTTTATCCATTCTAGACCTGCCTGATAATATAAAAAGAAGTTAGGTAAACCAAAACCTGCCCTGTCTCTACTGTCCTGTAATAGTTTAAATTTTATTCTCGGTTTTTTGCCATTCCAAATAAACTTAGAGATTATTTTATCTAGTTGATGGAAATAAGACTTGTTTAATAAGATAGGTATTGTTTGAAAAAAAAAATTAGTTTGGGGAGTATGCTCATCTTAATTACTGCTATCCTCCCCATCAATGATAATTGTAAGGATGCCCATCTTTTACATTTTTGTTCTATTTCTTTTAATAATTTTAGATAATTGTCTCCCATCAAATTGCTATTTTTATTAGTCATTGCTATTCCCAAATATTTAATTTTATTAGTAATTTGGATATCCCATTTTTTTAATTCTTCTTTTTCTTTTTCTTTTAGATTCTTTACAATAATTTTTGTCTTTTGATAATTAATTTTCATTCCTGAAGCTTTCCCATATTCAGTCAGATTTTCTATTAAATATTGCAAGGAGTCTTTTGGGTTGTCTAAGATAAAAACCAAATCGTCCGCAAATGCTTGGAGTTTATATACTTCTTTTCCAATTTGTAATCCTGTAATCCGTTTATCATTTCGTATTATATTGTTTAAGAATTCTAACGCCAGAATAAACAAAAGTGGGGATAAAGGGCAACCTTGCCTTGTGCCCTGTGATATTTTAATTTCTTGTGTTAATTCCCCATTAATTTTTATTTTTGCAAATTGTTTTGAATATATGTTCCTAATTGCTGCTATAAAATTTGGTCCAAATTTCATTATTTCTAATTGTTTTAATAAAAAATTCCAATCTAAGTTATCAAAAGCCTTTTCAGCATCAAGGAAAATTAAGACTAATTTTCTTATTGAATTTTTTTCATAAAATTCAAGCACGTTTATAATAGTTCTTACATTTTTTTTCAGATGTCTTTTAGGAAGGAATCCTGCCTGATCATTATGGATCAAATTGTTTAGGATTTCTTTTAATCTATTAGCTAATATTGATGAATATATTTTATAGTCCACGTTCAAAAGCGAAATTGGTCTATAGTTTTTAATTTGTTTCTTATCTGTGTTTGGTTTATTTATCAATGAGATTAAAGCTTGGTTCCACGAATCTGGAATCTTACCCTTTTTCCAAATTTCATCTGTTAATCTTTTAAAGATTGGAACGATTACTTTTCCTGTCTTTAGATAGTATTGAGCTGATAAGCAATCAGGACCTGGAGCTTTAAGAGGCTTTTGTTTTTTAATTGCCGTTTCAATTTCCTTTACTGAAATAGGCTCTTCTAATATGTTCCTTTGGTCTTCATTTATTTTAATTTTATTGAGATTTGATACGTATTCATGTTGTATTCTTTGATCTATTCGTTCACTGTCGTATAAATCCTTGTAAAAATTTTCAATAATAGTTTTCATTTTATCTAATTGGCTTTGTTCTTGACCTTTCTCATCAACTAGACTTTGAATTATATTTTTCTGTTTCTCTTTTTTTATTTTGCGTGCTAACCAACGGCCAGGCTTGTTAGCGTTCTCAAAGTAATTCTGTTTAATCTTTCTTAAATCTTCGCTCCTCCCACCTCAAATTATGGGACATTCTGTTGGGGAGGCTTGTTTCATTTCTCCCGTCTTTATTTTTAGATAACTCATTATCTTTATATTAGAGTGTCTTTGGGGTTCTCAGATTGCTTTGAGGAATGGTGTGCTTGGGTTTTAGCTGTCATTGTTTCTATGCTGCACCTATACTATATATCAGGGGTGGCCAAACTTGCTTAACATAAGAGCCACCTACGATAAAACTTCAGATGTTTGAGAATTGCAAGAGAAATATTTGAGAACTGGGCGACCAAACCTGCTTCACTATGTTGGCTGTGATTAATACTTTTTTTTTTTTGATTTACTGGAATTATTTTTCTTCTAACTTGTGGGTCATTATTTAAAGGTAGAGGTGGGGATGGGAAGCATTTATTATATTTATCATGAAACTCAAGATAATGGTGTACATTGGGTTCCAGGTTGTCACCCATCGAGGCAGTGTTCAGATCTTGACCAGTTTAACTTCAGCAAGATGGTTTGCATCATATGCTCTCAAGCCATGCCTTGGGTTTAGCATCCCTCACTGGTCAGAATTGGCCTAAGACAGACGTCTGAGGTGGCATGCCAAATGCTGCCCCTCCCGTATTTGGTGATGTGCCAGCCTCTGCTCCTCCCACTCCCTGGATTGGAAAAACTCTCCTCTCCTCCACAGTTCCCCTTCCTTTCCATCTCCCTCTTTCTACTACAATCCAGGGAAAGGGAAGAGGAGCCATAGAGGCTTGTGGATGGACTGAGGTGGACACTTGCACCAATATCCTGCCTGAAGCAACTGTCTCAGTCAGCCTCATCGATGTCACTGGTAACCGGAGATATTCTTCCATATCCTTCTGCAGCCAGCCTTCTGCACAAGTAGTCTAGGCCTGCCTTTTGCTCTTCTGGAAGTTGTGCAACTGACAAACCCAGCTGAACTTGCCCTGCTTCTTCCCAGGCTCTGTATAACATGCAGCCTGCATATTTATTTATTTTTTTTTTTGCCAGTTGACAATCCTTTTGAATTCTGACTAGGTCCTTACTGAATCCTCAGGGAATTGAGTTTCATCACAAATGTTGCTGTTTCAAGAGGGGGGTTGATGAAGAACCCCCCTCCCCAACAAAGACAGCCTACCCATCAGGGGGGAAAAAAAAAAAGAACTTGTTTCTCACCAAACAATGTACAGCATACTCTTTTCTCAGTTTTTGGCCTGTGCCATGCTGATGGGTGAAGAGCCACACATTGAAGTGAGAGTAATCCCTTTAAAGTGATCCACATCACTTCCTCTCTTGCAAGTTTTTTTGTCAGAGAGGGGGAAACCCTTCAGCAAATGTTCACAGGTGATCCTCTGCACCACAGGATTGCTTCCCTTTCTCTGGCAAAGCATTTGCTAAGAGAAAGGAAAGAATGAGAATTCTGCCCTGGAGTCCCTCCTTTAAGGTATAACACAAGGTGCTTGCACAAGGCCTGAAAAATTGCAGAATGTGTGGCACCTTTTTTGTGAAAGGCAAATGGTGTCACAAAACATTGGTTCCATTCAACCTGGCACTTATCGACTTCTGAAGAGCCCTACAATATTTGGTCATAGTTCAACCTCTACATTCTCTGTAAGACTTTTGAGAGAGATCGTTTTCCTAGCTGTCTTCTTCTTTGATGATAATTCAAGTGCTTTAAACATTTTAAAGGTGAGAAAGGACCAGCTGTTGCATAGCTTGCGGTCACTAAAAGAAAAAAGGTGAAACAGTTAAGGTCTAACTGCAGGATGCTTACTGTTGCCTTTTCAACTAAATGCTACAAGGGCCAGTGTGCCAGATGCATTTGCTTATGAGGTTAAACCTTCCCTTTAAATATGCTTTTGGAAGATCTCCCTTTAGGGTTTAATTCAAAGGGTGTTGAAGCCTGTAGATGGGTTCCTATTGACTTCAATTGGCTTTTGATCAGCCCCCAGATGCTAAAATATGACTGCAGCAGGACTCAAAGGGAATGGCAATGCACCAGCTGTGTGTGTAGGAGGGGGCATAATGAGGAAGTATTAAGGGAGGATTCATGCAGGGGAGTTCAGTCAAAAGAGCACATTTTATGACATGCTCAATATTTTGGCCTCCACAAATACGATCATCTTGGAGGCTGAGAAATAGCACTTCTCCTACTATGAGTGCATGCACATTTTAAGAGAGGCTGTGTGTTCAAAATACTCAAAGTGTATAATTTTAGGATGTGAAAAAATCCTCTAGCCACTGCAGCAATCTCAACCAAATTCTTGTGCCTTTCGTTAACATGTAAATGGCTTGTTTATTTCACCTGAGGAGGCACCCACGTTTCATTTTTAATTGCTCTTTTGTTGGAGTCCAGTGGAGGTGAGGGGTGTGCAGAGCCTTTTGAGAAATTTTTCTGTAGAAACGTTAGAACTTCCCTTCAAATTAATCTCCTTTACATGTAGACACACAGGTGCTTCCCTATGGTGCATTCAACACAACTGGAGATTATGTCTGAATATTGCAGTCACATCAGTGGAACCAATCACCCAACTGACACCCAAATCAGATGGTAAAAGCCAGCAGGAATGGCCTTGCCTACATGCTTGTGATATTCACATATGCAGTCTAGAGCTGTGAGTTTGCATCATGTGGAAGTAGTGTGCATCTATGTTTTGCCTTCTGGAACACAGAAAGCATTGAACATTACTTCCCCTTGGTGTAACCGCTGCAGCTAGATTCCATTTAGTTTTCCCGAACAGGAAGAACATTGGGCATTCTCAGAGGGGTTGTGGATATCATCTGATTTAAAAAGAGTATCTGTTGTGTCTCATGGATATTGAGTTTAGAAACTAGAGAGATGGATTTACATGGATGCTTTGTTGCATCTCGAATATGGTGACCTTTTCTGCAGAGTTTGTCTTTTCAAGGTCTATAATGAACATGGAGACGTTGGATATTTTGTGAGACAAATTGAAAAAGTCCCCTGTGCCCTGTTTTTGATTTGGCTGCATTCTGTATGTTACAAGTGGCTAATTCCAGTTTTGCATTTATGTATGAACTAATTCCTCGCCCCTGAAAGTATAATTCATAGGATGATCTGAGGATTGATAGTGCAGGCCGCCCTTTCAAGGCAAAGGACTGCTTTGTACAAGGGATTTATTATTGCAAGGGTGAGTTGTTGGAATTTGTTTGTTGCTGTAAAGCAGGTTGTGTTCACTCGGCTTCAGCACATCCTTGGACTATGCTACATGAGCCTAATGCTACAGGTGGATACATTTGGCAGTCAGATTCTATTTATGTGCTTATATAAAGCTTGAAAGTTGAGACTTGTTTGGAAGGGGAAAAAATAAGAAAAGGTGAGAACAGCAGCCTGCCATCTCAGGGCTCAATCCTAATCTGGAGGTAGGCCAGCACAAGGACTACTCTTGGAGTCAGGGAGGAGGATGCACGTCCATGTGTCGGCCTCCCTGACTCTGAGAATGGTGCAAACATGTTTTAAGGTGGGTTTGTGGCATTCCTGGGCCAGCACAAGGGACTTGCAGTGGCCTAACCCCAGGTTAGAATTGCGCCCTCAGAGGCATTATGCCTTGGAGAGCAGAAATAGTGCTATCGGTAAGACTGCCAGGGCCAGCCTTCAGAATTGTTGGGCCCAATGCAAATCGTTTTTGCAATTGCCCCACCCACATTGTGTCCCCTGCTCATCAAAACAAGCAACAAAGGCAAGCCCGGGGCTGATGTCATTCCACACAAAGCACAGCTTCCGGAAGTAGGTGGCAGTGCCGTGATAACATCACCACCAACTGCTTCCAGGGAGCCAATTTTGAGCCAGGTGGATGCAGGTACAGGTGGGAGCGCTGTCCAGCAGCAACACTCTGCCTGTTGTGCTGTTCTTGCAATTCCTTGGCATGGAAGATTCCATGCTGGAGCATCAGCTACAGAGCAAGATGTTGGCTGCGGCTGCTCTGCTCACTGCCCCAACATAGGGATCCTCCAGGCACAGGGTCTGTTTAAAATATTCTATTTACATGTTCAAGTAGTCGGAAAGAAGAATTTTTAAAGGACTGGAATGAGAGCATATCCTGCCTTTGGATAAAGTAGAGCATAAGAACAGTATCTGTTATCTCTTAGCGAAATTGCTCCCCTGGATATGGAAATAACTTGGACCCATCTTCCAAAAACTATATTCATTGTATAGAGTAATGATTATGGGCTTATCACTGATAATACTGCAATGTAGAGGTCCAAGGTTCAGGATTCAATTGGGGCCAAACTAGTTATAAAGACATCTGAATCGCTTTGCTGGATCAGTCCACAGGGCAATCTGGTTTAGGACCCTGTTCTTGACAAACTCACAAGGGGAGCATAATAGGGATAATTATCCTCTAGCCTCAGCCATTTTTATCTTAGCAAATGTTACATTCAAAAATTGAATCTTTCTGGCATTGTCTTGCTTCACATTCCACACAGGAATTCCAAATTCCAGCAACAAAGCACTCTGGGACACAGCACAAACTGCCAAACCACCCACCTTTCCATAAGCTTTAACTTCTTATGCTATTCCAAACACATTATTAATAGTGTTAGCATTATCTACTGACGTTCTTTTCAACTAGTTCATTATTAAATATTATACTTCATGTTAAATATTAAATACATTTTAAAATTCAGTATTAACCACTAAAAATATATATCACTTTTTGACAAAAAAGATGGTGTATAAGATTACATAACAAAAGAGAGGAAAGGGGAGTCCCCTGTTCAGGGAGGCTCACCATCTAAAAATCAACTATCAACTTTAGACACAACACTAACATGGCATGCAAGCACAGTTCACAACTGCGAGAAGGATGAGCCTATTAATATTTGACCACCAAATGGGGCACCTCCACAGGTAAGTGCTTTCTGGAGGACTTCACATCACAGCCATCAAGTTTGTTCAGTATGTAGATTACCTTGTAGGTTCCTTCCAACTCCATGATTCTGTGTGGCCAAAGCGTCTGCCATGTATTGGGTCTCTAGATTTTCTGGTGAAATTTAGGGAACTGATGGTTGGTTGTAATGCTCTATCTATGGATAATGTGCTATATACAAACTCTGCGTATGAACCAGCAAATAGTGACCATAGAAGACATGTAGGTTAAACCTAAGGCAGTTATTTTGTCTGAGAACAGTCTGTAGTTTGTCTCACTGTGTCTCACTTATCCTTTAGCAGGGGGAAAAAAATCCAAACATTAAATAATATATTGTGACACTGTTCTACTTTTCATTCTTTCAGTAAATTATAGCCAGGAGAAAATGTTTTCAGGATACATATTACATTTATTGGATGCTCCAAATATATGTGTTTTTGTTTTAGATGGCCCCAGTAATGCATAACTACTCAGCAACCATTTCATTTATTTTTCCCTTTAGGGGCCGATGTTATCAATTTTGATGGCCATGTTGTGTTACCGTACAGATTTGGACACAAGAAGAAAACACTGAAAACGCTGAAAGATGTCATTGCTCTGAAATTTAAAACCTCTGAAAGTGAAGGTATCATCTTCCATGGAGAAGGCCAACAAGGAGACTATATCACTCTGGAACTGAAAAAAGCCATGCTGGTCCTTAATTTAAATTTAGGTATGGTTTGATAATTTATTTATAAATCTGCCTATTTGCATTGAATCTAAGCTTTATCCTTTTTCTCATCTCAATTTTTTTCTTTTGTTCAGAAATCTCTATTAGAGAGCGTTGAAACTAGTTTCAGGGTGAAGTGATTCATTCATTTAGAATGAATACAGATTAGTTTCCAAAGCTTTTGTGCAATAATGGGAACAAGTGTGTTACCCTCATCCTCCACTCTCCCGAAGGCCTCAAATTCTGGTGCAAACAAAATAGTACGTGACATATACCTGGTTGTGACCTGGGTTGTCATCAGGTCTTTTTTCAGGCTCTGATCCAGGGTGCCTTCTCCTGATGCAAGTGCCCTTTTTGGCCCCCTCCTTTGTAGGTAGCGCCCAGAAGATTTGCAGAGGGGCTTAATTTTATACTCATGGGAGATGGATGAGTTTTCTTACCCACTCCCCCTTTGACCCAAACAGCAAAAGCTTCCCTTTCTTCCCCATTGCTCCAGGGCTGATGGGACTAGAAGCTGTGCAATCAATCAATCAATCAATCAATCAATCAATCAATCAATCAATCAATCAATCA
>JAJKFI010000032.1:12024219-12059317 GCA_029204185.1 Lerista edwardsae
ATGATGATGATGATGATGATGATGATGATGATGATGATGATGATGATGTTTTAGCCCTAGGGTCATGAGCAAGGGCCTGAAATATGCACCCCTTTCTCTCCCTTCCCCATGCCAGTGCTCTGATCCATAATACCCTCTCTGTTTGTACTCCTCTTAATTCTGTACCTAAGCATTTCTTCTCTGGATTCATGGCCCCTCCTCAAATTTTCTTATTTTCTGGTTTTCAGCTTCATATGTTTCTCCTTCTCCGATCTCTAGCTCTTTAATCTCATCTTCTTTGTCTCAGCCAGCCACTTGACTTTAAGAGACAATTCTCACCCATCCCCTTTACACCACTGAACTTCAACTCTGGCTATTTATGAAGCAACATACCCTAGGGTTGCCGGACAACTTCAGTGTGTTATTCACAAACCACATTATGACATCAAGTGGTTGGCTGAGAAAGTCAGAAAGCCTGGGGCAAGTGACTCAATTCTCCAATAGGTGGGGTGGCAGAATACAGTTTCTTCTCTGTGGATGATGGCATTTTCTTTTCTTATTACTTAACACTGCAGCAAGACCTATATATGCAACATTAGTAATGCATGAGTGCTTCAGCAAGAGGCTGTTGAAAGCTATTTTAATTTGAGGGCTCACTTGATTTCCAGTTCAAAAAGAAGCCATAAAAATTGCTGTCTCCTTTTGTTTCATGCTGAGTTGCTTCCATTACCTTACCTCGAGGAAAACAAGATCAATTTTGTTCTAATTAAATCAGCATAGATTTTCATTTCTTCCCCTCCCTTTTTTTTTTGATAGTTATTGCCCCCTGGGATGGGTTTAGCATTAAAAAAATCTTAGAATGATATGCACTCTTCTAGAAACCTAAAAATGTTGCATTATATGTGCATATTTGAGCACAAATCTTCTTTTTGAAATAATGTTACTCCATTACAAAATGTTTCATGTCTCTTTTTGAAAGTACAATAGTGACAGTCTCTATATGTTTTTGGCAGACTGTATTGAATATTATGAGCAAAGTCTCATTCACCTTACATAGGTATAGGTAAGGACTATATTTCTCCAGATAACTTTTGGGATCCTGGAAAGACCATGAGATACTTCCTTTTTCTAACTCTTATCTCAAAGATGTTCAATACTCCTCACATGGATACATACATACATTATCTCAGTAAACCTTTCAACAGCTGAAGTTGTGCTTACCTGATCCTCAAACATATGATACAGCCTCCTTCTGAGTCATTTCACTAGTTAATCTAGCACAGAATAGTCTGGCAGTGGCTCTTTAGGGTTTCAGGCAGGGGTCTCTCCCAGCCCTACCTCACGATGCCAGGGACTGAACCAGGCTTCCACAGTTTACCGCTATGGCTTCTTCCAGCTTTGGAGGGAGTGTTACACCATCTCAGTTGAATTCCTGCAACCAGATTATCTTACTATGGATCAAAAGCACCTCTGGGCCCATTCAATCAACCAAACTAAGTCCTGGTTCATATACCACAGTTAAACAATAGCTCCAGGTTCAGGCAAGTCCTGGAGCTGTGGTGTAATAAACCACAGCTAGAAGACAGAGGAAGGAGTACATTTGGGGGACCAAGCCATGTTTCCAATTCAATGAATCATGGTTTATTGCACTGGTTCCCAAACTGTGTGCCATTGTGAACTCACAGGAGAGCTATGGGATGTCTCTGGCATCCTCTTCTTCCAAGCTCTCCCAGGCACTGCCATCTTGGGGAATGCCGGTGTCATCCTCCCGTGGTGCCACTGCAACAGGGTACTGTGAAAGAAGGGCACTGTGGCCAGAGTTAATTTTGGGAATCGCTGTTTTATTGGGTTGTGTTACAGGTCATACAAGACAGATGTATGACCTTTGTGCTTTCCTTTGTGCTTAACTACTGTGCTCCCTAGCTAGAAAATAGCATCCAGGCTGTCAAGTTTTATGCTCCAGAAAATGAGGGAACACTGGGAGCAATCCACTGGTTTGGAAAATCCAAAAAAAAAAAAATCATTTTTTTTAAAAAATAGCAGTTTACCTTGAGGGGGTGGCATCTTAACAAAACCCAAATGATGTACATCTGTGTATCTGCATTCATTTTCTGTCTGTCCAGCTTTCTCTGCTCTCTAAAGAAAACCCTGCCTGCTCATCCATTAGCAAGAGCTCTTACAGTATGCATGCAACAGGCCAGATGCATTATGTCTGGTAGATAGCATAACAGAGATGCTGCCAATCTATTTCTGTGCACTTACCCATCACAACATCAAAAAGTAGTGTGTGATATTCTCACTAATGGAAGGGTGTTAGGTGTTTTGCTGCAACTTCCATAACATTATGTGGATGAGGAATGTGTGTGTTTTTACTCTTCATACTGTTACACCAGTAGTCCATAAATAACCATTCCTTTCCACATTCACTACAGCTTTGTTTGTTTTTACCTGAACAGTAGTGCACTCACTACAAAAATGGCCTGAAACTTTCAGCATGGAAAATTAAGAGGAAGTGCTAACTCTGAAGGATATAAAAGGAATTCTTCCTTTCCTTTGTGCTTCATTTCCCCTATTCAGTACATGAGAAGAGCTTTGTTTTCTCTTCATGGCTCTTGAGTTCCACCCATTCCATGGGTGTCATTAAATTTTGAAATTGGGGGCAATACTGAATCTTTCAGTTGAAAGTATCTGTAAAAGTCATTGAGGGAAGTAAAAAAAAAATGACTGCTACATTTCTTAGGGGTGTTCAGAGAATCCTAAGTAGACAAAACATGCTTTCTTTACATAGGTATCTCCCCCCAAATGAACACACAGGACAAAAGCTTGGGATTTAAGAAGTGTTTTATTAACTTCAATTACAGAAAGCTGCAGTGGGGAAAGCATATTTAAGTGACCAAGCGAGCTGGATGTTTGGGGGAAATGGCACTAGCTGTCTGCCTCCCCCAACCCCCACTTGAGTGTCACATCCTTGCTCCAGGCCTCAACCAATCAGAGATTGAGTTAGCCTATCACAGCCAACCCCAAAGGGTTGAGGCAGCTGGTCAGCACCGACCCACACAGGCAAAGCCTTGTGTTGGCCTTTGCCCATACCAGCCAAGGGGTTTGCCAGCCTGGACAAGAATTGTAAGAGCTGTTGGGGCCACCCCTTGACCTTGCTTACCTTCAGGACATACACAAGCATACATCTGTCTACCCAGCCAACACATGACCTGCGACACGGGGGTTAGGCTAGCGCTTAATCCCCAAACCCCCACAAAACCCAAAAAGCTTCATAGGCCTCACTGCATGTCCAACAAAATAAATCAGTCACAGCCAGTGACAGATGCACCCCATCACCTCTAAATAGTGAGGGGTAAAAAAAAAAACCATAGCAGGATGAAAATGAGCCCCCCACCTTTCTAGAATGCCACCTGTCTTATGCTTAGACCAATCAACCACAAAGGGGTTGACTGTCCCATGCCAGACCCTCTGGGGAAGCATGTTGGACCGAGCATAACGACCCCTGTAGCCAACTGCATAAAAAACCCTAAGGATCAAGGATAAGGAACTCCTATGGCACAGATCATTCTCCCCAAAGTGAATCCCCAAAGTGAATCAGTAATTCCCAAAGCAGGGGAAGGAGCTGGCCCCAGAGTATTCCCACCCCGGCCAGCCACTACACCTGCCCACTTCACCGAATCTGAGCTGGGATCCGAAGTGTGAGGCTGCTGCCATCTTCCTTGCCCAAAACACAATAGAATTCCTTATAATGAGGACTCTGAAGGGGAAAAACCAACAGTGACCTGAAAAAAGCAGAAAACAGTGTAATTGTAGGAACACCAGGACAGCAGGGAGAAACACCCCCGAATAATGCCCATCGCACTGAGCAAACTGAGCCCTGCAAGCATGGGACCTCCATGGACCCTCCTGAATCCATACAAGGGCCAGCCACTTGACCCCCTGGTGCAGCAGGCAACCACGCATACCAATAGGCACCCATCACACTAGGTACCTGCACCCATACCAGGCCAGGCTGCACTTGCCTATAAGCCAAACACTTACAGATGTTGAACAGATAGGCAGCAGACCACCAACACCCAATCCAGTGGATAATGGCTGCCGAACGACCCAGGGCACAATCCTAATCAACCTTTCAGCACAGACATAGCTGTGCTAATGGGGCATGTTCTGCAATCTGCAGTGGAATATTAGTCACAGAGGCGTTTCAAGCTAAGGGAATGTTTTTTTCCCCTCATATTGGAGCTGCATTGTCCAATGCTGGAAAGTTGGTTAGGATTGTGCCCCCAGTGTAGCCCTGACAGAAGCAACTCTGATCCTGAAGGAAAGTAATCCAAAATCCCCCTGCAACAGCCCCAGGGATATCAAGCCTCTGCAAAACAGTGCCCTAAACTGGCTAATGCTCAGCGGAGAACTTATGTAGAATAAGGGCCCTCTATGTACAGCCTGCCCGCCAAATAGACTTCAAGGGATGAAACTGAAATCGGGCAAAGCAACAGACCCGCCACTCGGCCAAGCCAGACCCTATGTCCCCAGGCCCTCTGGTTAGTCTTTAACCTGTGCAGTGTCAAATACGCTGCCTCCGAAGTTAGCGTTAAGTCATCCCTCTGCAGGGCTCTGCCAGCGGAATCAGACCTGGCAACACAGAGAAAGCCACCAGATTTTGTTTTTCATGTTTCTCTGTGTTCTTCGTCTTTTAATATACAGGGAAATCTAAGCTTTTCTTGTGTGGAGCCCCATACCGTGCCTGTGTTTTTCAATGCTACCAGTTTCCTGGAAGTGCCCGGTCGCCCAAATCAGGATGTCTTTTCAGTCAGCTTCCAGTTTCGAACTTGGAATCCAAACGGACGTCTGCTGTCCAGCAGCTTTGCGGAAGGCCTGGGTACTGTCGAGATTGACCTGATTGAGGGCAAAGTCAGCATCCACATCAATGTCACTGGGGTGAAGAGGAATCCAATAGACATTTCTTCAGGTATGCACAACTCAAGATCTTTCTTTCGTTAAAGTTCAGCCGTGGTGATTTTATAATTATAGGCTTCTTTTTACTGGAATTTAATGTTTTATCTTTGGCTTGAAGGAAACATTGCTTTGATTGTGCTAGACTAGCTTGTATGTGTGTGTCAGGACCCTCAGTCTCCAGGTTGGACTGGGAAGACCCCTGCCTGAAAACTTGGATGGGCACACCCAGTAAGTGTATGCAGTACTGAGCTGGTTGAAAACATTCTTATTCCGAGGGTTCTCGAAGTGTGGTGTTATGACTATTGCAGAAGGGAGGGGTTGTGTTATACAGTTTTTATGTATTATTTTTCAGAAGTTGCAGTCACAAGGTTTGAGAGCCCTTAGACTTGCTGATCCTAGACTGGTAGACTAGGGCGAGGGGCTTTCAAGAAACTGGGGAAACCCTGCTAGTTTTAGAGGACTTTTGCACCAGCAGTTGATGGTTGATGCTGGATTTTTATAACTCGGATTATTTTATGATTAACAGCTGCACTTGCTTGTTTTTACAATTGTCTTAAATATTTTATCTTTTTTTATCTTATGTGTTGTAGTTTATCTCTTTGTGTGCTTCCATTAGAGATCTTGAGTGAGCTTGGAAATATAGTATATGCATTTTAAATTAAATAATTTAGTGGCCTTGTTGACATACTGCAAGCATGCCGATCCTATAGTTTTTGTCCATCGTATACTGCATTACTTACTCCCCTTAATAAAATTGATTGGATTAGTGTGTGCACATTTTATATTGGTTTTACTGAGGGAAAGAGTACAAGTGGGAATAGTTTTATCTACTCCCTTTTATCATGTAAAGACCGGAATTCAGCAGGGCTGTTCAACCTCCACGTGTGAGGATTGTGCATTCATGTGTGAAAGGTAAACGGGCTGCTTGGAAAACAGGGTCTTTTCAGGATGAGGTTTCAGACCATATGCTTTCTTTTGTTCCAGAAGGCTGTGCTGCCAAGGTACTGTGCAAACTGTTGGGGGGGTGGGGTGGAGAAACGGGCTCTTTTATTACTCCCAAGTAGTACTCCCAGGCAGATATGTTGCTTTTCTCTCAAAGCATATAGGAGAATCTGAGGGAAGAGGAGGCAACACACACCCTGCCTTTTCTTGCAAGAACATAAACTCCCCCAACGTAGGGGGAGGGGGTAATGGTTATGGAAATAGTGTACGATGAACCGGAGGAGATAGGGAATGGTATCAGCAGTGGCCCCTTGTCCAAATCAAGGAATTACAGGGTTAACCCAGAGCCTTTTGCCTGCAGCTGGTTCACAGCTGCATCCAGTTGGGGATAACAAGGGCCCTGGGGGTAAAATTAGCTCCTGGGAGGATCAGTAATGTTGGTGTAGAGAGGTGGGAAAGGGTTGTGGATGAGGGGGGGGGGAATAGCTGAGGCTGTTGGGACTGGGATTGTGGTTAGAACTAAGGTTGCTCTTGGAGACAGGGGAATTATTGTGGGGCTGCTGTGCCCCTGGAGTTACCAACTGGAGGAGGAAGGAAAACCTTTGTGTCTGAGCAGGCAAGCAGACAGCATTTTGCATTCTCATGGATGATGGGGTTTAGTAGTGCCTTGTGTAAAACTAAGGTGGTTTTGGATGATAGAAGGAAAGTAGGATAGTAGGCTACTGTGAACATAAGATTGCAGAGAGAGAATTTGGCACAACAGGTTATCCCTGCAGAAGCCACCTCAAGCCTGTAAAGGGCTCTGAAAGCAGGTAAACTGAGCTCAACAGGGTGACATGCATTCCTCAGTTGATCCAGGCAGATATGCTTAATCAGTTCTAGCCTTGAACAGTGCTAAAAAGTTTGGGAACAACTGGTTTAATAGTTGCTTGTTACATTGCTGTTTTATTTTGTTTTCCCCTGCACTTTAATAAATAGGTAAATTGTACAGTTCTTAGGTAACAATTACTGGTAGATCATTTGTCATAATCCAGTTTTGGGTAAAATCAGACAAAATGATCAAATTCAAAGAATTGCAGATTGGAAAAGAACCAAACTGATGATGTGATAGTTGCTAGAAATTTGATGATGTGAAATTGGCTAGAATGAATAGTTCAGGAGGTTGTTAGAAATGTGAAATGCAAGAAGAAACATTCTGTCATATGTGGTGGACCTGTAAAATTGCAAAAAAATTCTGGACACAAATCCATTTGCAAATTCAGGAAATTTTAAGGACTAATATACAAATGAAGCCGGAGACTTTCCTGTTGGATCTGGTGAACAATGAATTAGAAATACGACATGGTACTTTATTTTTGTAAACGGCTGCAAAATTATTATATGCACAAAAGTGTGAGTATACTGGCATTGAATGACTGGTTGGTAAAAATGTTAAGATTGCAGAGATGGCAAAACTGATGTCCTTAATAAGAGAAAAGTCAACAGATTTATTCTTGGCTGGGTGGAAGCCATTTATTGACTTTTTGCAGGGCTTAGATAATAATGAAATATATACCTGTGGATTTGGAGATTGAGGAATTGGATTTATCAGAAAGGTCAAATTATAATGTAATTATAATGTATTTATAATGTAATATAATTATAATAATTAAGAAACAGAAAATATTTGTGTTGTTGAGAGGAGTTGTGTTGTAGAGAAAGTCCTTTTAAAGTTTGTGTTAATTTTTGTGGTTTTATGTTATACTTTGTGGTTTCGTTAGGTATGCTTTTAAAAAAAATTATTCATGTTGTAATTTGTTTTGTTATTCAAGATAAAGAATAAAGAGATTAATGAATAGAAAAAAGGAAGAAACATCTTATAAATGGGACACAGAAAAGAACCAAGTTGATGATGCGATAGTTGCTGTCCAAGGTCTTGTAAAATAAGTTCAGATGATGACAGCATTCAAGTTCTAGTTTGACAGATACTTTAAGTAGCAAAAAATGTTTTCACTCCATTAAATGTTCATATTGAACCATACTTTGCACAGATCAGATATTTTACAATTTTCCTAATGCATAATATTATGAGTAAATCCCAATGAAGGGACATGGTGTTTTGATCCTTAGAGAGGTTTTCACACCATCTACAATCTTTCTCTATTAAATTTATTCTGCCTGAAGCTTTTTTTTCTTCCCTCACCCAGCTACCCTTAGTTAAAATCTCATCCTGAATCCAAGCTATTGCTCACAGCTATCACTTTAGTTCACACTGTCAAACATCAACTCAATTAAACTTGGGGTATGAATTTTTTGTCATGTTTATCTATAGTATATATAGCTTTCTGCCTGTGGGACTTTTCTGGGACACTTTCATCCACTGCATCTTGCTGTTCAGATTTCAGCTGTGGAGAATTGGCATTCTTTTGTACTTTTGACCCTTGGTTTAAGATCATTGTCTTGAAAAAGTAAAGTGTTGCTTTGATGCTCAAGCTACAGTGTCTAGTGAAAATTTGGAGACATATTTCAATATTGTTCAATTTAGGGCATAATCTTAATCTGGAGTGTTGCAAAAAGCACCATAAAGTACATTTGAACCACTCTTGGAGGAGGGTGCACACCCATGTGCCCTTTACAGTGTGTTTGCAACACTCCTAGACCCGCACAAGGAACATGTGCCAGCCTAACTCCAGGTTAGGATTGTGCCCTTAATGTTCTATTGCATTTTTCTTCCATGTGGAGGTGTGTATTATATAGCATCCTCCTACACACAGAGTGCACAAGGACACACAGAGTGCAGTCCTATGCGGCTGCAGTTGCTGTTTAGACATCAGAACCATGCAATCAGGACAAATTGTGTGGGTCTTTCCCCTCAAATTGCTCTGTTCTCGCCAGGCTGATTGACAGGAGGATGGGAAAGTGAGCTGCGACAAAAAGGAAAACAATTCTGATTCCAGAGAGGTACAAAGTGTAGAAGTCTGAGCCAGCAGTGAGAGCAAAGGTTGAGGTTTTAGATCCTGAGAAAATCTTTCAGTGTGTGTCTGCAATTCCTTAGGAGAATTTTGAAGATTTATTACATGCTACACCATGAAATCAAAACTATGCTGCTAATACAAAAGCTCTTTCAAAGTTGTTTGCATGTTTATTTAGCTGTTTTAATTTTATCTATCCAGTCTTAGCAAAACACTGAATGACTCTAAAAGTGATTTCTCAAATAATTAAAATGCATTTTTAATTTAAGAAGCATAAATGACATTCCTGGTATGGTCCTGGCAGTGGCGGCAATAGTATATTATGCTGCTGTTAGATGCCTTTTTTCCTCCATTTTTACTCACTCAATTTACTCACATTAAACATCAACAATTAAATTGCCCTCACTCTTGTTTGGCTTCATGAGGATGCCATGTATTCAATGGGATTTTGCTGCACAATGGTATGTGAAGCCAAATCAGAATGAGGCATGATGTTTGCTAGCCCCACAGAAATCTTGTGGGTAGAAAAAATGGCAATAACAGAGTCTGTGTAATCATTGTAATGTTCACCACATGAGTCCAAAAAATGCCAGAAAGAATTAGCACCTACCCACACCCCACAAAGAGGACTGCAAATTTAGGGGAGCAATGTTGGCTCAGACATACTAATTATAGATAGTCGAAAACTGCAATTTTCAACCACTGTGCCACTGCACATTGGTGTACTGTGAATGGTCTGCAGGTGTGCCACCGAAATGTGGGAGTCATATTAGTACAGCCATTAGGGGATGTGAGCCCCTGGCCAGGAGTGCAGTGTGCTTTGTCAATTGTCAAAAAAAACCTGATGGTGTGCTTTAAAAAAAATTAGCGCCTTCTCAGTGTGCGCTACAAATTTTGAAAAAACACCATCAGTTTTTCATCTCAGTTAGATGAAAAATCTTGACAATTTCTGGTCTAAAACCTTAAAAAAAAAAAGCAGTAATTTCTGGTAGGTACCTGGAAGCACAAAAAGTAGGTGTGAGCTATAGTTTTTGAAGAGAGAAAAGAACTTTTTTGAAAACAGAAAATATGTCATTTGTTGCTCGAGGGGAAAAAAGGCTGACCGATATCTATACATATTTAACTAGGATTTGTGAAATAAATGAAATACAAAGTAAACTGATAAGTTGTCATGTCACCCCTTTTGTCTCTTTATAGCAGCAAGCCTTCTTTCAGTACTGTTCTAGCAAGGAATTCTGTGACAGGCAGGCCCACACAGCCCACCAGCCACATACTGTGTCTTGCTAGCTGCTTGACAACCCCAGTAATCTTTTTGCAATCCCAGCCAGGAAGAAAAAAAAAAGAGCCTTATTGAGCTCTTGGACGTGTGTGTGTGTGTGTCTGTGTGTGTGTCTGTGTCTGTGTGTGTCCTTGTCCCCATTTGTGTATGCTGTATAAAAATTTCCACTACAGGAACATAATAATCTTCTGCAAAAACAATATGCAACCTTCCCCCTCCCATGGGACTTCCTTTGCCCACACTTCCAGATCTCGGAGTGGGTGTGAGAGATTTTTTATCTTGTCTCTGAGAGACTACCGGTCTCCCTGAGCTAGAAATATGTCTTCTCCTTCTGTAGACAAAACATAGAAGCGGTGGCTGACCACCTGTGAGTGACTGACATTTCACTTCTGGCTCCCAGCAGTGGACAAAAAGCTGATGGAAGGGAGCATACCTCATCTTTCAGTGCTGCTGGCAGTGCTGGACCAATGGGGTGCGGTCGCTGTTTTAATCACTACCTACCTTCTCTTCTTCTCACTGGCCATATGCCGAGGATCATGGGAGTAGAGATCCTCCTGACAAGGCCAGTTTTGAAGATGTGGCACAGTTGGCGGAGGTGTCTCATGCATGGTGGAATGTAGACACTGCTTTAAGCATCATTTTTGCTCAGATTGGGTCTGCATGGAAGTGTGGAGAGATTATGCTCAAGTCACACATTAACTCTGACTCTTCTTTGGAGCATCTAAAGTAGGCATGGCCAACCTTTCAACTTTAGGGCTCCTGGACCTTTAGCAATTGTGCAGAAGAGGGAATTTCAGCAGGGGCAGCTTCTCATCTCACAGATGACAAGCTGCACCTGTGGAAATTCCCCTCTCTACACAATTGTTCTAAATGCCAATTGATCTAAAGCCGACTTCTATTAGTTACCCTAAAGCAGCGGTTCCTAAAGAGTGGTCCACCAAGTTTTGTTGGATAATGAAACTGGCAGGGGAGATTCTGCTATGTGCATCAAGAGTTAAACAAGCTGCTGGGGGGGGAGCCCTGTTGCCTAATCACTATTATCGCCACACCCCTTGGCATTTATCAATCAGGCAGCAGCCTCTAGGGCCTCTAAAAAGCCTGGGAACCACTACCCTAGTATACGGATTGCAACCTGAATATAGAATGTATCACTTTTGCTGAGAAATGTGGCTATTATGCAGGTGAGGCAACTCGGGCAGTTCCCCCCCCCCGTCAATTCTGTGTCACCGCTCAAAACTATAATGTGTCCTTTGGCAGCTTGGCATTTTCTGTTGACATCAAAAGAGTTGAAAGTAAACTTTTGTCTCAGTTCTTACCTAAGAGAGCATCACCTTTCTGCTGCAGTGTATTTGCTTTCTCTGCAGTTCACAGAATTAGGAGCCAAAATAGACCTGGGGCGAAACAAAAACAAAGCTTTCTCTGCCATTATTGTAGTCATCAAAAGGAAGGTGGTTCATTTATTTATTTATTTATTTATTTATCCATCCCAGATCTCTTTGTGCATTTCACCAGTTCATTTTCAACCGCTGCTGAAGCAGCAGCACGGACTCGTTGAGGTGAAACATAGAGCCTGAGCTTTTTTTTGGAGTTTCAAAAGCAGATTTGCACAATTGATGTTATCTGGCGGAAGCTTTCTCATTAACTTTATGTATTTGGTAGAGCAGCTAAATTGTCTTCCTCTGGAAACAGCCTCTATAAAAATGCAATCTCTTTTAATATCAGAAAGTTCTTTATAAACAAGTACTGCAATAAATAGATGCAGACCTAGTGTATTGTACCATATATTTACTTGCACAAAGCAAGAGAAAGTCAGTGAGAGGTGTTGGGCTGTTTTTTGACTGCAATGTTTGAAATATAAATTCTTTTAAATGTTAAAGAAGGCATGTGAGTTTGTCCCCTATAGAGCTGAAATAACTAATCAAATTCTTACCGTGTTGCTATGGCTCACAGCTTGAAGCTGACATTAACCTCTTAATGCTGCTTTAACCTCTATTTGGTGGATATATTGGAGTCAATATATGCATTAATGGCCAGTTTGAGCCTTTAATGTGTTATACACCAAGACCCAATTAATATCTCTGTAACTGCACTGTCTGTCATACTCTGCAGAAAGGATGTTAATTTCCTCAGTTCACTTTAAAGAATATGCAAGGCAGATTGAAGATTATTATGGAAGATATTGTCCCATCAGGAATGTCAGCACATCGTACGCCAGTGCAGTGCACTTATATACTCACATAGAGATGACATGAGGAGAGGAATGCAGCATTCAAAACTGGCTTGAAGTTCCAAACTGCAGGTATGAATACTCCCCATGTAGGAAAAGCCTCACTGCAAATAGAAAATCAGTATAACAGGGAGAGAGCTCGGCTAGAAACAATTCCCCAAATGTGCTTGTTTTCTGCATTGCAGCGAGTTTTTTTTTTTTAAGGAGGAATAATCGGAAATGGTATTCTGTGTCTGAAATCTGAAGTAGGACAGTGCAGTCCACCACATCAGACATGTACCACCTCATTCTGCTACAGCAACAGCCCCATCCTATGTAAACCCCAATACAGTGTTTCAGCAGCCCCAGTGGGGACTACACTGCATCCTATGGGGGATTGTTGGCTTCTGGAGATCTCCTCAGGGTAAAGGGGCACTTGCCCTGGTATAAGCCTCAGCATCCACACAATGAGTCAACTCAGACCTGCACTGGTGCTATTACGTTGAACTGCGCAGGTGGATCAGGCCTGGGAAGGGGCACTGGATATGGTGTGTACCTCTCATGTGCATTGTTGGCTCTCCCACCATCCACTGCCACCATCAGCGGCAGGGGTTGGGGGGCTGAACAGGGGATGGGAAGGCTGCTGTAGGGGGTGGAATCGGCAGCATTGGTGTGCACCTGATCCTATCTTCTCCAACAGCAGCCTCCCCACCTCCTTTCTTTCCTCAGACTTGTGCTACAGCAATTGCTAGCACAAGCCTGAGGAGACCCATGTGAGTGAGTGAGTGATAGGATTGAGCTCTTATACATATATTCCCTACCCTACAACGAAATGCTGTTGAGGGCCAAATTCGAGAGGATGTTGAGCGTGGTATTTAATTTGGGTTTAATTCTAAAATAAAAGTAGCAGCCAGGCAGAGCCCAATCCTAATTGGGAACAGTGCAGAGAATGTTCAGCATTTTACTGTTGTCGCTTTGTGGTAATGGTACAAAATCTTCTGGTGTTCCCCTTTATATTGCACTTTGGAAGCACTTTTTATATAGCATATTGCAAGAAATAGTCTGAGCAAAACGTTTGAGTTTAAAAAACCATAATAGACTTCTATTCCAATTGTTTTTAATGGATAGCAAAGAAGAATATGCATAGAGAATTCTTATAAATATAGTCACATTTGCAAACAGCTACTGGTAGTCAAGATAAAACAAAACAGCTCCCTTATAGCATACAGCTTCTGCCGCTGCCTGATTTTTCAAGTGTTCGTGTTACAGAAAACCAAGACACACCTAATCCTCGCCCATTTAAAAAAAGAATGAATTTTGAAGAAAAGTAGATTAATTTTAATAAGTGGCAATTCTGCATAATAAGACGGCTTTAATATAACTGCATGGAAAATAGCATTTTACATTGCAGCACAAACAAAAGCTACTTGCTGCTCTGCATACAATGTATGACACAAAGATATTGCTAACTAAAGGGTGATTAACATAAAAAGCAACATTACCACTGAACTGCACTAAATGCAGTTCTGTTTATCATTTAAAACAGATTTCCGAAACCATTAAAGAGCCTTTCAGGCTTGTTGGAATCTTGTTCCAGTCAAAGCTGATGTTCTTAATGAACGTTTCTAATGCAGCTGTTTTTAAAAGGTCTGTAAAATCAAAATTCAACATTCAAAATCCACAGACAGGCTTTAGGCAATTACATTTTAAAAGTTTTAATGAGGCAAGCCATGCTAGAGAACATGACTCTAATCTGGAGAATAGGACAAGCCACAGTTCTCACAAGCACTTCTTGTGAATCCCAGGTTTCACTTTTGTAAAAGACAAGTTTCTGGCCCTTATGGTTTTGAAGATGTATTTAAACATGTGAGTGACAGTTGGTGAAATCTTTGAGGCCAGAGATATTGTTGAAGCCACAAGGGGTCAACTCTGGGGCAGGAGTAACATCAGAGGCTGGGCACCAGCCAGTCCCTGAACCCTCAACACCTATTGTTGCCATTGTCCTCTTTTTTCCAACACATGTGCAGTCTAAGGAAGACTTAGTTTTAATTTCTAGCTGACATTCTTGAGGGCTAAGCAAACTTTAACCTGAAGAGGATTAGGTTGTTAGGAACACGGGTCCCCCCTGGCCCACCAGGTGCCTGACCCCACTGGCCAGACACCAGAGTGCCCAGTTGCACCAAATTGTAAGAATGGTTTGATCCCCCCTGATCGAACCAGGTGTGTGTTGATCCCACTGACCAATCACCACCAGGGTGCCAAATTGTTCAGAGTGCTTCTCCCCCTCCCCCCGGCCAAGCATCAGTGCTTCAAAAGGGGATGTCTGACCCTCCTGGTCATCCAGCACCAAGTTTGAACAAACGCACACTGTCCGTTCCCCCTGAACGGACTAGGGTCCCTGTGACCCACCCTAGGGTTTGTTCCCCCGGAGCAGACCAGTGCTTCAAATTGGAATTACCCCCCCCCCGGTTAAAACTTCAGCACTAAAACAATACATAGAGAGTAAATGAGATTGCAGTTTGAATGTTCTTTACTGCAGCAAAGGGAGGTAAGGGGTAAAACCACCTCCCCAAACAATACATAACCACAAATTATATAGACCCTATTCCGTGCGCAGCCCCTCCTCATTTTCACCATTTCACCTACTTCCGAGGTTACAGCCTTCCTGTCCGCCTACTACAGGTTTCCCCTTGATATGTACCCCCATCCTTGCAGATGTCGCATGTGCATTTAAATTAGCTTTTGCGCTTCAAGAGGCGGACAAATTAATATGTATTATTTCATTAAGCATGTACAATTTGTTACAACCTTCAGTAAACTTTTCACCCCAATTAGCTTACCTTGTTAACAGAGACACCTACGTTATCTACTTCTTGCTTCTTCACCTATCTACTACTCCCTTGCCAAGCTTTTGAAGCTGCGACTTGCTTGTCAGTGAATCATTCTACTGAGTGAAGCTGTCTTTAGCTGAGTTATTTGCTCCAAATTACAAGCTTCATGCTTTTAGCCTCTCCCAGTCTTCTGAGAGCCCCCAGTTCTCAGCTCCCTTTTGGTACTTTTGGCTTGTCTGCCCCAAATCACGGATGTTGTAATTTTTGCCCCAAATGTTTATTCCTCACAGGTAATGCTGAACTCTTAGGAGAGGTCATGCAAACCAAGGGTCATTAAGAGGAAGGAGAGCTGTAGCACTGTGGGGCATCCATGTATCTCCTTTCCTCCAAAGTCTTGCAAATTGGACACTCCAATTCCTCCATTTTGTGGTGCTTTGCTCCGTGTTGGAAGAAAGCTATCCCCACGCTATCCATTTTGCAAGACTGCCCTGCAGTCAGGAAGTCTTCTTGCTTTGTAGCTGCCCTGACTTGTGCAGTGTCCTCTGCCATAGATTAGGGAATAGGACTGGGCCATTAGTGATGAGAATTTAAAGTAAAGGTAAAGGTTTCCCCACGACTGAATGGTCTAGTGACCAACTGTAGGGGGTGGTGCTCATCTCCATTTCAAAGCCTGTAGAGCCGGCGTTTTGTCCGAGGACAAGCTTCCGTGGTCATGTGGCCGGCATGACTCTACGCCGTAGTGCACGGAACGCCGTTACCTTCCCACCAAAGTGGTCCCTATTTATCTCCTTGCATTTAGGTGCTTTCGAACTTCTAAGTTGGCAGGAGCTGGGACAAGCAATGGGAGCTCACTCCGTCGCGCAGTCTTGAACTCCCAACCTTCCAGTCAGAAAGCCCAGCAACAGCAGTTTAACCCGCTGCGCCACCACATCCCTGATGAGAATATACCTCAGGTCAATTTATAACTACTGCAGTGCTGTTTGACCCTGGGAATTCCCTAGTCCTTGTTCATACACTTAGGTCCATGCAGGATTGGGCTTCTGGCCAGAGCACTTTGTGACAATGGAACAGAATTCTATTGTAGCAAAATAGCTTCTGACAGTGCAGAATTGTGCTTAACCTGAAAAGTAAAAGAAACCTACTAGATCACCAGAAGGGGTGATACATGTTTTATCTGTCAATGAAAATACCGTATTTTAGCCTTGCTGCCTTGATTTCTCAATTCAGCTACCTTTGACAAGCTGGAGCTCCCAATATGAATCCTTTTTTGTGTACCTGGTCTGTGTTGTGATAGAAGAGACCACAAGTTTATGTTGTTTAAGCCTCTTTCCCCAGTGAGAAGGCTGCTGCCAGATGTGCAAGCAATACTGCTCTGAATGTGTATGAAGTGACCACATACATTTTTGCTTCTAGTGTTGCCATCCTGGGCTAGCTATCTTTCTGGCCATATTTGTCTAAGCCTTGAATTCATGTTGTTATCAGCTGAGCCTGATAGCGTTATCGGCCTCTTGAAATACGAAGAGTCATTGGTCTCTTGTCACATGCATAAAAAATATATTTTTCTTGTCTTGTCTGAACTATATTGTGTATTTGTTTTTATTCTTGCCCATTGCCAAATTAAGAGTGCCTCCTTTCCGCAATGCCAGGTTTGGTTTTGCTCCACCTGAGTATTCACAAGTGAACAGACTGCAAGAGAGGAGATTCTGGTTGAAAATCAGGAAGAATTTCTTGACAATAAGGGCAGTATGATAGTGGAGCAGACTGCCGAGGGTAACGGTAGATTCTCCCTCACTGGAGACTTTCAAACAGAGGCTTGACAGGCACCTGCTGGAGATGCTCTAGGAGGATTTCCTGCTACAGGCAGGGGGTTGGTCTAGATGACCTTGCAGGTCCCTTCCAATTCTATGATTCTATAAGTCCACCACTTTGTTTCCAGTAGCAGCTATTCAGCTGCCCCTAGGAGCTCACAGGCAGGGCATGGCGGAGGTCATCCTTCTTGTGGCCATCTGGTGTGTACTCTCCGAGACTGAGTGGCCTCCTGGCTTTTCTGCTGAGCTCTGCAGAGCTATTTTGGTTTTGCTGACTTTGGTTTAAGTTTGTTGTTGTTGTTGGTTCATTTTCTGCATTGTTGGTCTTGCTAGCTGCCTTCTGGGGGCAAGGCATGAATGTCGAGATATAAATAGCTTAAAGAAAATAATAAATCAAATCATGAATATTCAGAGGCTTACTGCTTTAAGAGCAGAGAGGTTCCATTTAGTCATAATGGCTAAATAGACACTCATAGGCTGAATAGGGGTGCTTGGGTCCAATTGGCAGGTGTAAATTTATTTTATTTATTAGCATATTTATATCCCATTTTTCTTAAACGAGTAACACAAAGCAACTTAAGGAATAAAAAGTTTTTAAAATATCATGCAATATGAGAATACATAATGTATAAATGTTACAAATCGTTTAAAATAAAATACCAATCCTGCAAAATGAATAGCATATTAAAATAACTAAACAGAGAAAGCAAGTAACTGCCTTCGAGGGAAGAAGTAGGAGAGAAGCCGGGATGGTACTAATATAAGCCCAGTTGCTTATATCCATGGGCTTATGTCCATGAGCCTGGTTAATTCAATTGCCTTAAGCAGCAGCCACCTTTTTTCCAGCCACCAGACCACCTCCGCTGCTGTTCCTCTTTCTCTCACTACCTGCATTGAAAGAGAATGATGGCGGGGAGTGAAGAGTGAAGAGGAAGTGTGGAGGAGAGGAGGGTACTGAACTACAGTTCTGGAGACTGTAGCTCACTACTATTGTCTTTCACCATGCTTCCTCTTCCTTTTCAAATCCAGGGAGGAGGAGCAGAGACTGGCCCATCACCAGCTAAGGGGGCAATCTCTGGCGTACTGCCTTAGACAATGAAGCCTTTGGGCCATCCCTGCCTAATCAGGTCAGGCACACCAGGAATGGTACTACCTCCAGTGATATTGCTCCAGAGTCATCAACACTCCAGCCAATCTTGCAAGAGGAATTCTGCTGGTGAGATGGGGATCCAATAGCCTTGCACATATGTGGTAGACCAGGGCCTATTTAGGCAACTAGTGGCAAGGTGTTGAGGAGAAAACAACACATCTGGTGGGTGCAGTCCTGGTGAGGAGGTAGGCAAGGATGTTAGGAGGAGGAATTAGGTACTTGTCAGTACTCCTGCCCTGTTCTTTTGTTCATTCCAAATCCGTAGTATCATCCAGGAAAGGCTGGAGTCAGTCTGCCACCACGTTCTCAAATACTTTGCCTCAGAATTATAAATATGAAACTGCCTGTTGTGTAAACTATTGACTCTTAAACAGAGTACAGGCATGCCCTGGTATCCGCTAGGGTTCCTTTCTGGATCCCACTCTGGATACTGAATCAGTGGATACTGGGGCTGTAGTCTGTTGCCACTAGAGTTGCCACTAAAAAACTGAGGAATGTGAATTCAAAGTTACAGCTTAGATAAACTACTGGAGGCATTTTGAAGAAAGCCGAATGATTTCAACAATAATGACATTCACAGCAGGCTTTCTATATCCCCAGCCAACACCTAAAGTTTTAATGTTTTTCCTTAAGGTTTTGTCCTCAGCAGTTTAAAACAAGAATAGTTCTTTTGGCCTATTTACTAAGGGTTGGTTTATGGTGGTGAGGTGGGTTGGGTCATCTTAACCCTTGAAATAACATCTCGGTTCTATGGCAACATACTTTCATAATTGTTTCCATGGAGAGGCCTTACTGGGTCAGAACAAAGACACCACTGACTGCCAAATTTGAGATGAAATGAAGCCTGTGAAATTGCAATGCTAGCTATTTCTGAGATCTGCAAGGCTGCAGCTTGAAACAGGGATACTTGAAAAGGTAATTTAGCCAGGGGTGGAATGTAAAATATGCATCTTGATTGCATGTTGAGGATCTGCCTAAATAACCATATTAGAAATACAATGGAATTGACCTCTAGTTCAGATTTATGAGTGGGTGTTGACATTGTTAAACCAATCTCTCTCCCTTACACCAGAAACTGTGCAGCATTTTTAAGGAAAGAGTGCTGTTAAAACATGTGCTAGGATCTTGTCACTGAGAAACATTAACCTTTCACATGGATAAGGAAAGATGGCATCCACCTCTTCCAAAATTGACCCTTCTTAATTTTGATGACAAGCCAAACCACATTACATGAGTTTGAGTTCATGCTTTTCCTTTCAGAGGAACACACCTATTGCTGAACATACCTATTGCCAGAAATCAAAACAAATAGTTCAGCAAAATATTCAAAACATCAGAGAATGCTTGTTCTTAGGATTTGGCTGCCCAACTGCTCAAGGAAGCCCCAGTTCTTGCACTTGCTGGTAAGCAAGTGAATGCTGTTCTTTGAGCTCCCAATGAGTGGGTAACTCAGGCAACTAGCAGAGGACAACAAAGACTTCCTGTGGGCTGGCACTTAAATGAATTTACTTTGATGATGACACCAAGTTATCTGATTGGAGCAGTGGAACCCCCTCTCACTCCATCCCACCCCTTTGACCTCCTAAATGGACATGTTTGGCTGTGTAGTTGCTAAGCACATGCCAATCCTGTAGGTTAAGTAGTATAGCCATTCTAGATAGGATGAGAATGCTGAACCCACATCCAGCACCTACTTGGGGAATAATGGGGTTGCCAAGCAAAGAACGCTGCAGGAGGATTTTCCAGCAACACTAAGACTGCTGACCTGGAACAGGAGCTCCTGGGGAGTTAAAAGTTTTCAAAAATACAGAAAAAATGAGGGGGGGAAACCAGGGCATTCATCTCAGTAATGGAGCCAGACAAGCACCCTCCCACACAGTCAGCTCTCCTGTGCAGGCGATGGGGCTTTTGTCCCTTAGCTAAAAAAGTAAAAGGAGGGGGAATCAGGAGTCTGGGATAGTTGAAAAGCAGCAGGTCAGGCTGTGTGGGAGAGAACGTCTGGCAATATTCCACAGAGGTACAAGTCAAACTGAGGCATCCCCTCACCCAGCTTGCTCTGAAGGCTCCCCTGTTCCTTTTTGCTTCCTTGTCTGAGCTGAGGGTTAGCTTGGAAGTCCAAAATAACTGAACAGAGTGACAAAATAATAAGTATGAAGCTGATTTCCCCTCCTCCACTCCCCCACTTTCCCCATTAGAAAAAAATGCCATCATTTATCTAGTTCTATTTTAGCTAGTGCTGTTGTTTGTACTAGAATTGGCTTTAAAGTTTGAAACTCAGGATCATAGCCTGAATCTACTCTTAACAAAATAAACAGGTTATATCTTAGAAACGATAAAGGTTGCTCTTGCCTTACTGCATTATCAATGTGTTCAGTCCTTGTGCCTTATGCTGAAAGCAAGTTAATGCAACGATTCAGCTAGCTATTGATCTTTGTTAATTTCACACCAGTCTAATTTCTTATCAGCATAGTTTCTATTTCTTAACATTTTATGACCCTGCTTAATGTATTCATAGTGTTTCTATTTTGCCCTTCCTCCAAGGAGCTCAGAGTGACAAGTCTGGAGTGCCCTCTCTTTTCACCAGAGATGGCTGTATGGGGACTAGGACCCAGGACTCCCCAGTCGAAGTCCAACAGCTGCACTGGCTGGATTTCCCTTGAAAGCATTTGAATGAAAAACAGCACATATTTTAATGGGAATTCTTTTGCTTTTGAATTTAATGCAATTTATGCATGAAGAAAAAATGCCTTAAAGCAAGAATAAGGATTCATTTTCTGATGATGATATCAGACGCAATAATGTTCATAGCATCATGAATTAGATCCACTTCTAGCATGTTTTAGATTGTGACCTCAAAATGTGTGCAGCATCTCTCTGGTGTATCAATAGTAAGCCAAAATCCACATACCAATCAGCAAATGATCCTCTTGTTGGGAAAATCCCCACATCATTGTTAAATGTGTTAGTGCACCTCATTGCCCACCCTATTTTAGAGGGGGGTTTTTCACTGCCAGGAGAGTTAAGGATGTCAGCATTCCATTATAACTGCTGAGCTTCAGGAGCTAATAACTTGGCAGTAACAATTCCCACCAGGTTAGAACTTGGCAAACAAAGTCTTTGCCTCGAGCCAGGAAAACTGTTATTCCTCCTGAGCAAAAGAACTGACTCGGTTTGACTTACTTCAAACTATGCAGGTAAATTTAAAATTAAATCCAAAGGTGCCGTGTGCTGAACTGGAAATTTGGCAACCTAATACTAATTCAGATTAGGTTCTGATTGCTTCTAAAACTTCTAGAAACAACCGAAGTTCATAAGCTTTGGGGCGGTTTGATGGAGATGTATTCTGCACATTTTCCACGGAATGTACCCAAGCTTTTTATTGCCTCACGGGATAATTATCTGTTCATCTCCCTGCATCAAATTCTTTCTCTGAAACCCAGCAAGTATTCATTCACCCTAAGGGGAGGCAGGTGGCCACATTGCCACTTAACCAACCATGGGGTTCCAATGACACAGATTATCTTACATTTCCACCTGCTCACAAGAGAAATTCTACTTGTAAAATCTCACTATGGGACAAAATGAATTGGCGGTTTTAGCAGAACCTCTTTTCTTTCTTGGCTTCTGCTCATCAAGATTCAGTAAGTTTAAAACACATGTGCCCACACACACGCTCTTCTCTCTAAACAATGTGCCCTTGACAGCCTTTGCCCAGCTTCCCGAAGTCTCTGCTCCAAGAGCACCAAACCTGGAATGTACATTGCTTGTGGCTTGTGCTGAACATTAAAGAAAAGAAGTTGATGGATATTGACTGCCCTGCCCCTCAGTGATCCCTTTAAATTTCTAGTCTGCTACTTTCAAAGCATGTCAGCTGCAGTTTCCACTGGAAGGTGTGGAGTCAGTCACAGCCGCTTCGCCTCAGTCTGTCCTCCCTCAGTTGCTGAGTGACTGTGTGGCAGGTAAGATGCATCCACCATGGGCCACAACTTCAATTTCTTTTCAGTCTCTAGCAAAGAGTTTTACAAATAGTCAGTAGCTTTCCCTACTCATCAATGGTGAGGGAAGGGCAAGAAAATGTGATGGCACCTCTGTCATGTAGTATGGCCTCTGGCATGCAGATTAGGGATGCAAATATTTCTTCTATGCCCCTTGTTCGTTCAGTCAATCAGTCAATCAATCAATCAATCAACAGGTACTTATATACCGTTTTTCAACATGAAGTTCACAAAGCGGTTTACAGGCAAATAGTAATAATAATAAAATTGTTGTAGTAAAATAGTAAAAATAATAAAATTTTAATGTCGTTCAGAACATTTATCCACAAATACAGTATATATGTGGTATTTTCATAAATTTTAGATTTTCTGTAGGTGGATTGCCTGTGAATGTACCCTTACTCACATTTAACATATACAGGCATGCCCCGGTACCTGCTGGGGTTCCATTCTGGACCCCACCTTGGTTACTTGAAACTGTGGATACTGGGGATGCCGTTTTAAAGATAGGGGAACATCCGTGGGTTTACTGCAACAAGGTTAAAAAAGGATATTTGTTTAATGTTTAAACCTGACTCCTTCCCCTTCTGCACAGTGAAAATAGCTAAGGCAGTACATGGGTGTGGTGTAAATGGTCCACAAGTGTGCCACAGGGGTTGGGGGGTCATTTATTACCAGGACCATTGGGGGATGTGAGCCCCAAGCCAGCAGCATGGTGTACCTTGCCAGTTGTCAAAAATGGAATGTATTCCATGACAGGTTTAGGGCCTTGATGAAAAGGTTGAAAATCGTTGAGCTGGGGATAGGGAAACGATATTCAGCAATTTGCTTTCATGAACTTTGACTTTTTATTTGTCTTACGCTGTGGGCCAAACCAGCCCTGTTTTATCTTTAATACAATTTTTGCTTTTTTTTTTTTCAAAATTCTCTGCATTCCTTCTCCATGTGCCTTGTTTATGCAATTATTTTAATAAACGTCTTATCGTTTTTGGTTACCTTCCTGGTTTCAATTTAAAAGCAGGTTGACCATGCTTTCCAAAATTGCTCAGGTTTTCTCCTGTATGTTTGGGCTATTTGGTGATGTTGGAATCCTTCAAATGTTGAGGAAGTCCTTTTCAGATGAGGGAGAGAGGTTTGCTAAGGTAATCCCTCTCTGCCAGGCTGCCTAGCCTTGCTGGTGGCAGGAGAGACCCACCAAACCCCCAGACCAACCAGATGGAGAGAACAGGAGGGAGAGGCAATCTTGTTAACCACTGGGCATTGTGCTGCTTTTGCCCCCCACTCACATTCTCCTTCGCCACACCACCATTTCAGGACTGGTCCCTCTCTCATGGAGTCATTTATCACTTTCTGGACCCAGCTTGTCAGTCTCCCTCCTCTAGCTGGTGTTTATTTCCTTATTCTGTGCAATTGGCTTAATTCAAAACAAGGCATTGCAGATTCCCTCCCTTCCCCCACCCCATACATTTTCTCAGAAAACTGTAACATTATTTGGGACATTTATTTGTTCATGCAAATATTTAGTTTTTACTCCACAATGAAGATCCTAAGTATTTGTTGTGTCCCTCAGATCTGTTTCTCATTACAAAATCTCAATTAGGCAGACCACAGCTGCATATTATTCTAATTCTCTGTGCTCCCCAATCTGTTTATCCAGGCATTTGGGGGGGTGAGCCACAGTCACAAAAATATTAGATTCTGTTCCCCCTAAGAGATACATTTCTCCATTACTGAATGTTTCAAACAATCCTCCAGGCTTCTAAGTTCTGTAAATGATTTTAGATTCCCTTAACATGATCCTCAAGTAGATACATAACATTCTTCTCTGTCACTTTCTAGTTTTTGTGTCTTTAAGGAGCCATCACATTCACTTGAGAAATAAATAGATGTATTTTTGTTCTGATTGTCTCACAAGTTAATGTTAAAAACATAGTTTTCATCCTTTTTTGTATCAACACAACAATGGAAGTGCATTATATTGTACACAGCACAATTTTCAGTTTGGCCTCCTACAGTTCAGCTCTCATTTAAAAGCATTCACAAAAGAGTGTTTCAAATTGTTTCTAATTTAAAAAAAATCTAGTACCCGTTTGCCTGAGATAAGTGTTTTGACTGCCACTGAGTAGCTTATTTCCCAGGGAGAACAGCTAACTTGTTTGCTTTGTGTTTTTGCACATCTTCAGTGACTTAGGCAGACGCTGTTTCTCTTCTTGCTCGAAAAATCCCTTGCAAACCTTTTCTCCCCCACTTCTTTGCTAAAAACTGATCATTTCAACTGCAATCCAACATCTAGTAACTCATGCATGGTTTGCCATCTTCCATGTGATTGGGGGAACTCTGGTGGTGGGTCAGGGCAGTGACAGGTTGTGGATCACTCTGGGTCATCGGGGGGGGGGGCGTGCAGAGAGGAGATATGAATGAAAAAACCTGTTACTAGTGATGGGATTTTGAGATCAGCAAGAATAACTTCCACATGTGACTTGTATGCCAAGAAACTTTTTCCTTATATAGATGAGGTCATGCCATTGCCGTATTAAATCTTCCTGTTACACAAAAACAAACTAACTGAACTCTGTTTGGAATAAAAAGAGAATCTGAAGAACTCTCCCATTTAAAATAGTTTGAGGCACTTCTCTCTTAATAGTGCCATTTACTGTGCACTCTGAATCATAAATAATCCGGATTCAAAATGTCTCATTATAGCCCTTTTACAGAGAACAAGCAAACATGCCTTGCCCTGAGGATTATGAGGCCAAGAAATGTGTCAAAAATGAGCATGAAACCATTCCAAAAGGCTACCATGATCAAAGACACATTTTCCATAAGAAGGTGCCTTAAAACTTTTTCCTCCTCAAACTTTCAAAATGCTCACTAACTACTAGCCAGAAAAGTAATTTATCTGTGAGGCATGAATTTTGTGGTTGTCTACTGCCTGCTTCCCAGCACCACAGAGAGAAAGGCAAGGAAGACACCAACAGTCCTTTCACCAGGGGCTAACCAGGAAGAGGAATTTTATAGGGAAGGAAGGGGGTTAAGAACACTTTGATGTTTCCTTCTCTTCAAATAGCTTCCCTGGACTGCCTGCCTCAACCTCTTAAGGAGCCAGAACCCCCTCATCTCTGGCTTGGAAATGGGCTTTTAATGCTTCCAGAGCAGTTCCTGCAATCTCCAGCTCCTCTCCTTCCTGAGCAACACCTTGGATCAGGGTTCCCCGATCCAAGCTCCCATGCAACAGGCAAGGTCCTAATTCTTATGGCAGAAGTTTCTGACAGGGCATCCTTTGTCCCATAACATCCCACCTGGGGTACCAGGTGGCCCCATCTCTCAGAGCAAACCCAGACATGTACTATTTAAGCAGTTGTGACTCTGTGCAAAAAAAATAAAATAAATCCATACTAAGAAAATAAATATATTCTGAATTCAGTTCCATATATTGAAATGTTGCATACATTATTTTTGTCCAATAGGTAAGTAATTAGTAATATAAGAAGATTATTGACCAATGTAACAGAAGCATGCAAATTTATTCTATATCAGTGATTCTCAAACATTTTAGACCAGGACACACTTTTTAGAATGGCACTCTTGTTGGATCCACTGGAAGTGATGTCATAGCCAGAAGTGACATCATCAAGCAGGAAGTGCTGTCAGTGTGACGTAATCAAATGACACTCCTAGAACACAAACTGGCATTCTGGGACTGAAGCACGTGCACAACCATGAAACATCTCTGACAGAAAGCAAGATTAGGACAAAATATGTAAAACACTACACTAAAAACAACATTAAAAACAAACTTGAAAATTCAAACTTAATGCTCATAAAAAGAACATGGCAAATTCTGCAGCTTCCAAGATGTCACCTCCCAGCTTTCCACAACCCACCTGAAATCAGGTCGCGACCCACCAAGTGAATAACACTGTTCTATATCATTAGAACCTTATCATTAGTATCTTTTGAAAAGATTCTGCAGAGCTGAGTCCCCTTTCCTCACATAAACAATTTTTTGGGTTATGTGTGTCAGAATAATCTCCTGCCTTCTTTCAGCTTCCCCATCCCAGGGCTGCACATATGCAATTCTCTCATAATGCAAAAAAGAGGGTGTTGGATTGGCAGAAGGGGAGTGCACCTCGCTTCCCTTCTGCCAGCAGAGAGAGTCACGGTGGGGCGATTTTGGTTCTACATTGTTATATTATTCTGTTGTTAATACCTCTCAGTTTCCTGATGAATAAATGCAATGAGGTAACTGTCAAGTGAATTGAGCTGCACACTGGCCTGCTCCAAGCCATTTTCGTATGCCAACAGAATTATCCTTCTGGCCAAGCTTGTGATGCTCCAGGTCCAGGCCAATTTGATCAGCCAAGGCTTAGCATACATTGCTCTAATAACCCGGACAAAACCCAGCCTCTGGATAGTGCCACCAAGCAAGCTTCAACATAAGATTACTGCCAGTTTAGCCCTGATTTGATTGGATGAGACAAAGCAGCTGGCATTTGTCAAATATTTGAGACCTATTATTTGGCAGTTCTGAATGCCCACATAAGCAGCAGGTCCTCCTATGTTTGGGTAGTTTAGCTTTGGCAATGTATACGATGTAACTACGAGCTGATGGTTTATAAAGATGGATTCCTTCCAGCTTTGCTGAATGTCAGTGATGCATAGATTGAGAAGAGAACATCTCTGTTAGAGTTCCTGATTAATGTAGTACCGTCATGCGAAGACTCATTATTTAAAACAGAGAATATGAAAGTTTGTAAGAGTATTTTTCAGTCTAATTATTGCTGAAACTGAAAGGTTCTAATTCTAATCTTTCAATTCAAGCATTCACTAGAATTAACGTGAATCTTTCAATTCAAGGCTAGTGAGTTGTCTTTGTGGAAGGGGTATTTCACAGTGTAGCAGAACTTTGTGTGTACTTTCCAACTTTTTGGAGTAGGAGGCGATTGTCTGCTGAGATAAGGACATGAGTCCTATTCAAAATAAAGATTGCTGTTTCCTTTATTCTTTGTACTTTATTTTCAGGTTCAAAAACAACAACAGGGTATTCTCAACACAGTATTGAATTCTTTTTTTTCTTTCTTTCTCCCAAGCATAATAGAAATGTATGGATGGAATGCCCAGCTGGCAGAGAGGCGCTAAGTCCTTGCATCAGGAAAGGAAATTGAACCCATTTTATTTTAGAAAAAAGAGCCAACACTGACAATCCTGGAGTGGATCCCTGCAGCTGAGGCTCATTATGGTGTAGGTAACAAACAAAAGCTGGGCCAGCTGTCTTACTCACTGCACAGCGGAGCCTTCCAAATGCCTAGAAAAGGGGCAGGGCTTTTTTTAAGAAGTCCCCATGGGACTTCCAGGTATGTCTCCCTGTTGAATTATCGACATTGAGACTACTCGAAGAATAACCACAAAAATAGACAGGGTTATGAACAGGACTGTGCCTCCAATTGGAAGGCAATAATTTAAAGTTTGTATAGAGAATGTAGCATGATAACAGTTGGTGGTGGTGGTGTCTGGTTCATCTGACTGCTCTTAGGTGAACAGATACAAATAAAAAAATAAGACTCTTGTATCATTTTAATAGTTCTGTAGAAGAAGAAATGTTTGTCTGTTGCAGGAATGGGAAGAGTTCCCCCCCCCCCAAAAAAATGGTGTGCACAGCTAGTCAGATCTGACAGCTACGTTCTAATTTAATGAATGGATAGACCTGATAATTTGAATGGAGTGTAGTCCTTGTACATAAATATCAGCAAAACCTCTGACTTCGAAATGATTCTTCTGAATTGCTGTCTTGAGGATCTGGTTCTGACCGTTTTCCCCAATTCAGTTGAGAGCTTGACCACACATTATTACATTCACCACATAAAAAGTAGCCAGGCTCTGACTGTAGAGCATGTTGAGGTACCCTCCAGATAGAGTGCACTCAAAAGAAGCCCTGGATGTATTACCCTTGATGGCATGCTGACACTTGTGGGTGATGTAATTTTTTTTCTCTTTCCTTACTTTGCTCAGCTAATTTCCTTCCTTCTCAATTGCTAATCACTAAGCAAAGACATGGAGTATTAAAATTCTGTTGGCCAGCGGTGCCTTTTTTTTTCTTTCAGCATGAGCCTGGTTCCTTTTCATGTGATGAGCCCTGCTTCAGATCTACATTGGGGAAGGCTCCCTTTGTGATTGTAAAGACTTCTCTGGTTATTAATTGGTGGCAACTTCACTGGTGATTATTCCTAGAGTCCTTTAGCTGGTCCTTCCATTGGTGTTCCCATCAGATTGCAGTATTGGGGTGCTACTGCTATAGGCTCGCTGTTTTGTCAGTCAAAGCTCATTTGGTGATAAGCAATCTAAATCTTATAACTGATCCTTGTCTCCATTTGCTGGCCCAGGATGTGTTACACATCATTTTGTGCTGCTGCTAAATTAGGAATTGTTTACAATATAATGATGGATTTGTTGGACATATGGACAAACATTTGAACTGGGTTAAAAATGCTGTCAGAAACAAAGGCTGCTTGGGATCTGTGGGTAAAAAATGTGTATGGCTGAATTACCCCCTCCGATGGAAGTAGGGAAACAAGGGGAGGAGCCAGGGTATAGCCATGCTATGAACACACACATCTTTCAATGTATGAGGCCAATTGGATGATGAAGGTACTGTCCAAACTGACTCTAAGCTGGAAACTTTTCCTTCTGGAAGCAAACGGAAGCTGGAAGCAGCCTGTACCAGACAGAAAGGGAAAGTAGACTGCAAATTAAATGACTCAAATGTGAGAATTCTAGATTTCTTTCCAAGATGCCACAAAGAATTCCATGGCTGCCTTGGCAACCCTTGTTTTGTCAGTATACAAGGCTCTTTTCCAACTGACAGTGGAGCTTTCAGCTTCCCTTGGGGTCCTGGCAAATTCAGCTATTGGAGTTTTTTCCCCATTTTTTTCCTTTGGACCCATCATTTTCTAGTCAGTGTAAGGCAGGTTCACACCATGCTGAGAACTTGAGGAAAAATTCACAGCACTTCCTCAGTAGAAGTGAGTATCTTTATGTGCTTGTTTTGTGAACTGACTTGCAGGGAAATTGTTACTGGAGGACATACCATTGTTGCTGTCAGAAAATGGTTTGTTACTATTAACATGATAAGTGTAAGAATGCTAATGTTAAATATCAAGCTTCAATTTAAAGCCATTAAAAGAACAGGCAGGCCAAGGCTGCTGCTTCAGCAGAAAAAAAACGTTCAAAGCTGTGACCAGCAAAGCTTAAGTACAGAATTGGCTAAATGCCTAAATTAAATGAATACTTTTTGCTTAGAGTCATTATTAACAGCTCTGACATACATAATAGAATGTAACTATAATAAATATATAGTAACTTGTAAAACATTTAACAATAGAAGCTTGTAAAGAACTCAGAAACCGATGCTGATAAACCCAGTGCTTGGCAGGTGTAAGCAAAACTTACTTTTCATAACAAGATAACAAGGCAACATCTCGTAGCCAGCAGGACATCGCCTTGACAAGAGCAAACTGAGCATGTGTAAATAGTTTCATGAATATTATCGACATGTCCCCAAGCTCATTACAATTCATTTGCATGGTCAGACATTGCATGAAAGAATATGTAAAGCAATGGAGTTACATGTTTGGAGTTTTGTGTGAATTGGGTTTTCAAACTAAATGTTTTGATTTACTTGCTTTAGACCAATGAGCATAAAGTACGGGCAAACCTTTTAAGGGGTATAAATTACTGAACTCTGTAGTTAAAAGGTGTGGCTTCCTGCTTGCTGGAAGTTTGCCTGCCCTTTTCAAATGGTATTAAATAAAAACCTTTATCGTGCATCGCCACAAATTGAAATTAAGTGTCTATTTCTAATGTTGCTATCCCAAAGGTAGGAAATCCTTATTTTCCCTGTTCCCTGATACTTTGGCCCATGTTAGAATAAGGTATGGGTAGGGGGCATAGCTCAGTGTAGAGATACATGCTTTGCAGGTTCAATCTCTGCTATCTGCACTTTAAAGAATCTCTAGTAGCAGGGCTGAGAACAAGCCCTGGACTCTTCTAAGAAAGACAGTTTTGGGCTAGGTAGACTAATTGTCTGACTATATATTCCTAAGTTGACATATTGGAAAAGTGTATAGGCTCTAGTTGCTGTGTTTCTCAAAATAGCGGTCAGGATCCGGAGAACTACTTTAGGCACACCAAAGGCTTGGGCGTGTCTTGTGCGATTTTAAAATATGTATAGTATATCCTCAGGGAGTGAACTATTATGTAAGGGGGGAGGTAGTCCATCAGGTACCTATGGAATTAGGAATATAGATTTTTTTTTTTTAGGAATATAGATTTTTTATTTGAAAATTTTTCTTACTACTTCTTTGTTTTACATCCCCGAGCGCAAAAAACCGTCACATTTCGGATTTTCTTTACTCATCTGACTAATACCTATGGAATTAGCCAAGCAGCTATGGAATTAACCAGATGACCTTGGGTAAATCATTATTTCTCAGCCGTTCCTACTATTGAAGTAGACAGACTAGGCCTCAAACTTTGATCAAGGTATGTATGTGCGGTGGGGTAAGGGAGAAGTTGAAAAAGGAGTGAGTTGGGGACCATTTTAAACCAGAAAGTGACTGTTGACTACAGAAGCCAAATGTCAAGTACTGCTTGGTTAGTTTGTGAGGCAACTGTGTTCAATGTTTCAAACTGCAGCTAGCTATTATAAATGTATGTTGTATTCTGTTCAGAGTTTTTCCTCCCTTCATGTGCTTCAAAAATGTCTCAAGTAGACTTTGGTTCTACATGCAGAGTGAAGCTTATTGTCTACACTTACCTTCTTGTGTGGAAAATAAGGATAGCCTCCATTTACAGTAAAATGCTCCAAGGAAGTATAGGATCATACAAGTATGATCCTAAGGGAGGGCAAACTGTTAAGTTTTGCAGGAGCCTGAGCTTTGCTTTCTGAGCCACTAATGGCTCTGGAGGCGAGGGGCAGGGGCCACGTTACACAGGAGCTTAGAATCCTGCAAAACAGTGTTTTGCTCCCCTTATAGGAACACCACTGTTTCAAAAGTGGGTATTGAATTCCAAACATGTATTTAAAAACTGTCCAGCTCAGCATGATCCTTTCCCCCTTCCTTACACACACACATGACTCCTATCCAGAGGATTCCACCCAGGAACGTGGAGAGGACTGTGCTCGAAAATTGTATATGAAATGCAGGAGAATCTCTGGCTATTGGGAAAAGCCAGTCCACCTGACACAATGATAGTGAGACTATCAGAGGGCTAGAAGAGGTATCAATAGAAGCTGATGGGGACCTTTTGTGAGGGGACAGACCAGTGTGGGCACATAGCAGTCCATTGTTCCTTGCAGTCTCCTAAGAATAATCATGCGCAATAATGAGATTCAAAGAAATACTCTTCACATTTGTTTTTGGTCAGCAATCTGCCCTGGCGGTAAAACATGTCGAATTGACTATTTTCCAAGGAATTAGGAAACTTGCATGATCTCGCTGGGAATTTTACAAAACCATACTTTGATTTTGATTAGGAGTTTTATTTCTTTTGAAGACAGCTGATCAACGTGCAAGGTTCCAGGCTGCTATCAGGATATTGAGAACTCTTATTTTTTCAATATTTCCAAGGTTGTTAAAAAGTGTTTTGCGGGCATATTTTCTTGGGTGAATCTTGTGTTAATCAGTCACACAGTTATTAAATCAATCTTTTAATGCCTTACTTGTAAATTAAAATTATCTACACTTATCACTTAACTAGCACAGCAGGCAGAGATTTATTAACATCCAAACATCTTTAAAGGAGAAAGCAGCAAGAGGAAGGGAAAATCCCATTGTGTTTTGACCATGCTTTGAAAAATCTTGATTGATTTTGCTGACTTGCTAATCAACTAACTGAAAATTAATATTTGAAATTGCTACCTTCCGAAGTATAAAGCATATTAGAAATCTTTGATTACAAATTATTATCTTTAATCATTATTCCAGTTAATTTTGTCACTATGTGAACAGTATTGATGCTTTGTGTTCACTTTTTAATTATTTAGAACGGATTTTTAAAAAATAGATATTTTGATGCTTGAAAAAATGGATTATATTTTAATTATGCATTTTTGTTTTTTATTAGTTGGAATGCTAAACGTATTTTTAAATTGCTCAATTTGCAGTAGTGTTGGGATATTCTTTCCCATCTTGTAACTCAAATGCCACCACGATAATTCTTCATTCAAGCTGTTTTATTTTCAAGGAATTTTTTTTTCTTATAAATATTTTGGAGTACTAAAAGTACAAAAGTGATCATATATTTTCCCATCCTATTTACTGATTGTTATTTCTACTTATTAATGTCCATTCAACCAAAGGCTGAAAATACATTGAAATATTCATCAGATTCTTTTTTCTGTCCTCCTCCCCCAAATACCTTCCTGAACACTTTTATAATTTATATATAATTTTCTAGTTTTTTTTTATTTCCGGGCAAATTGTATTTTGGCCACTTTGGGCCTGTTCAGTCTTGTTATTTTTATCTCACTGTTTTGGCACAACAAAACCAAACAAAGGAAACTCTCACTTTGGAAGACTATAACATTGCTTGATTTCCTGCAAATGGATTGTTCAGGACTCATATAAGGGACTATACAGGCTGAGGGTTTCCTATGACCTACCCCAGACTGCATATGCTCAAGCCTTCTTCAAACATACTTTGGGCGTGCACCCTTAAGTCCTACACATAACTGCAGTACAAATTCTCTGGAATGGATTGGTTTAAATCGTAGGAGCCTGGCCTTGTGTCTTTTTGGTCTGGAGAATAGTATCTCCTGCTTATTGCACTACAGGCTCAAGCTTAGGTCCCCAAAATCATTTCCAGACGTGGTTGGAAATCATCCATTCTGGATCAGGATCATAGTAGGATCTTCCATGGCAGTGGCCTGGCCTAGATGCATTCAGTGGCAATTCCCCATGCTTCACATTGGACGTTCTAGTGCAACAGGAAGCATGAACTGTGTCTGGGGAAACACCACAAACTGTTTTTCACCAGCACATTTTTTTCTGTGGGTGAATAATACCATACTCATCACTGGAAGGCAACTGTATGGACTGCTCATTGCATGCTAAGCCCAGACAGCTCATTCTTACCCATGTGTGGATCTGAGTTAGCATGGGCTAAAGTTGTAGAAACGACAGTTCATTCTGGATGGACAGGACTGAAAAATGCCAGGACAAAGTTATAAACTATGGCTGCCTCTTTATGTTCAGGTTTTAATATCTGGAGTCACTTGTAATGTATTCCCTAATTATCACTTGGTTTACTTTCACAAGTACCACCAGTACCATCCATACAGCTGAGTGGACAACTTTCTCTAGAGCTGTAAAGCCTTGTACCTTCCTTTCCCAAATTGTGCTTCCTTTGAAAGGCCAGGTGAACTGGACACCCAGAGTTTTTACACGTGTGCCCCACTTCTCCAGCCATTTCCACTTCCAGGCCACACAGGCCTATGCCACATGGTCACAGTGCAGTGGCACCAAGTACCACCTGCCATACTGTGAAGTACCACTAGTGGTCCTATTACCACTTGTTGAAAAGAACTGGATTCAACCTCTGAGCATGTTCTCATTTAGCTTGAGCAACCATCCCTCTTCGTCCCAGTATGGTGTTGTCACTGGTGTCTCTTTTGCATCTTTTTTAGATTGTGAGCCCCAGGGCCCATGAGAGGGGAATGCAGGTGCAGGGGATAATTTGTACCCAGACCCAGAGTGGGCCTGGGAGCCGAAGTAGGGGGCCCAGAAATTTTCTGGGGTCATACATATTTGCAGTCTCACCTGGATTAACTGCCCACACAGGATTACAGGGCATTACTGCAAGCATGCAGCAGTTGCCATTGATGCAAGCCATATGCACCAGGCCAAGAAATGCATACATGACACTCCTTAACACAGTGTCAAATCTGGAAGGGTACTGGCCTGTAACAGTAGCTCTTTGGCTTGTGGAGCCAAGTTGTAGTATTTTTTTGAGATGATGGAAGAAATAATATAAATATGAATATATTATTCCATTCTCAGAGCTCCAACACCGATGATCACTGACAAGAAATAACTCAGAGACTTCTTTAACAAAACTTCTGTATTATTGTAGTTAATCTTCTTTACATCTGTTTCAGCAACTTCAGCAAACTCTGTACATAGCTTCTATAAATCAATGTTCAGCTCTCTTCCAAAAGACTTCTCTCAAGCACACACACTTCAAACTCTCTCTGTAACTGACAGTTAAACACTTGACAGTTAAACCTCCAAACTTTCCAAACTTTCCAAACTTTCCAAACACAACTGCTAACTTGTATCCCTGGTCTTTATATATTCTCCAGTCATCACAATCACATGACCTTATCACCAGGCAAACTCTCCGCTGTCTCTGGGCAAATTCACATGTTACCATTTTAACTCTTCTCTCCGGGCAGAATCTCACATTGCCATTCGGGCTCCATGTCTCCAGGTAGCAACCTACCATACAAGTCTGTAAATTTCCTCTGCCCCATTTCAATACCCCAACAAGTCACTTACCATAAAGGTATTTATAGGCGCTCAGGGATACTGCTGCAGGACTACGGCTGCCAAAGCAGTACGTTTTGGTATACACAGTACACACATTCCATTCTAGAAGGAGCCTAAATGCGTTGCTAATTTTCTGCAATGATTTTCTGTATTTAAAATATTTTTGAGAGACTTGAGCATGTGTTTGGTTTTCCATATTGGTGTAACTAGTTGCCGATGCCATGCGGGTGGCATCACTTGCCAACATGGCTCCCAACTCCCTGATAGGAGTTTGGGAACCACTGGTCTAAGCCATTAGAATAATGAAACTACAGTCAAATTCTAATTCTAATTCTAATTCTAATAATAATTCTAATTCTAATTCTAATTCTAATTCTAATTCTAATTCTAATTCTAATAATAATAATAATAATAATAATAATAATAATAATAATAATAATAATAATAATAATAATA
>JAJKFI010000032.1:12059327-12081580 GCA_029204185.1 Lerista edwardsae
TAATAATAATAATAATAATAATAATAATAATAATAATAATAATAATAGGATTTATATACCGCCTTTCTTAGGTCACCAGATTTCTCTAATGACTATAACTCAAGGCGGTTTACATGGGCAGACTTTATTCAGAAACCCGAAGGTTTTTACAATTTTTACAGGAATGTTCTATCTTGCAAGAACTACACACATACAGATGGATCTTTCTGGATTTAGTCCTTCTTTCTGGCCACCTGTTTGTCTTCTTGCTGGCTGATAAGTGGCTTCCCTGCTCCCACCAGAGAAGCGGCTGAATAGTCAAAGGGAACGTAAAATAGTGCTGCAGCAACAAACATTCGGACCAGATTCAGTTGATTTAACAGCCCAGTCCTAACCAACCTTCTAGTGCCAATGCTGCTGGGCTGCACACTGCATCCTGAGGTGGGGGGGCAGTCAGAGGGCCTCTTCAAGGTAACCGGCTTTGTTCCCTTACCTTGGGATTGTATTTTGACTGCATTGTTTCTGGAAAATCTGTTAGGCCTGGGCTATTCGCTTAGAATTTGGATTGAATCCGCAAGGGGAAATTTGGTTTTGTGAGAGGGATTTTTGTTTCCCAATCTAGCTGCTTCTCCAAGCGGAAACTTCGAGACTAGTAAAATAAAAGTTGCAGCAGCAGCAGCAACACACTACTTTGAGACGTCAGATTCGAAGGCAGAAGGAAGATATTTCCCATTAGCTTGGCTCCAGCTCATTTGGTAGAGAGAGAAGCCGTATCATCTGCTGGTTCCATTCACGCCTCATATGTCATCTGATTGTGCAGGACAACAATACTACACCCTGGTGCTGAAGGAAGAAAACAAGTTGGAGGAGTAATCCTAGCAAATGAAGACTTTCGGCTTCACTTGTTCTAAAGAGATAGCACCTCTCCTGTTATATCATCTTTCTCTTTTGCATGTATATGTTTTGAAACTACAGTAATTGACCACTAAATAATAGGCTACTTTGAGGGAATCAATTTATGAACCTCTGCTGTGGCCTTCACTTGTTTTGCTTTGAACTTACCCCCGACCCCGAAATAAGCACGCGAGACCAGGCTTTGGTATTAATGGGCCACTTTATTAACTATCAATATAACATTTTGCAGCAGGGCAACCATCAACTTACAGTGCGGGTCCTGGTTGGGGAAACGGCTCTAGCCGTCTATCTCCCCTGTGGTCTGGATGACCGACGGGCGTCCCACCTGGCTTTCTCCTGCAGTCGGTCAAAGACCATCCTGGGCTATCATTGCCGCCCCAAAGGGCAAGGTAGCCTGACTGCGCCAGCTCACCCAGGCCTCGCCTGTGGGCAGCCTTTGCAGTGCAAGCAGGGAACCGGCCCTGGCCAGCCACCGAGCCGGTTAAGCAACACATGGGCGGCCGAGCCAGCTCCCCACCTGTGCCACCTCAGATGGGCACCTAAATGACCTTACCTACCTGACCCGCACTGATCCTGCCAGTGTAAGTCACCACCTATTTAAACCATCCACCTCCCCACCAGTCTGGGGTAGGCAGAAAAACCAGCCACGAAGGCCAATCAGGTGGCTGGCAAAAAATTCCTACCCGGCCCCAAAGCGACCAGCTAGTCTCAGACTGGGAGATGGGCGGGCGGGCGGAGTTCGCCGGGCGGGCACCAACTGACAAGATGGGGCGAGCACGTATGCAATGTGCTGCTCGCCCCGCCCACCCGACCAGGCAATCGCCCAATTAAACAAGCCCGTCCTCCCGTGCCTCGGGGGGGGCAGGCAAACACGGCAATGCGCCATACAGCGCGTCACCGTCCTTCTCTTGAGTCTAAGAGAGGCGTTTGTGGTTTCCTTTCACTACCCACTGTTGCTTCTTGAATTTTTTTCAGTTCCATGTTTCTTCCTCTCTTTCACTGAAGCCTCTGCCTCCTCATCAGAGGAGCCACATGTGCAAATGTTATACATAGATTCTGGCACATTAGTAAACTCATAATATTTATTCTACTGATCATGCAGAATAATTTGGCAATGATTGGTAATAGTAGGAGATACTTTGACTATAGCTAATTGTCCTCTTTACTAATAATGTTGAACTCTAGCTTGCAATGATGATGTGAATATAGGACCGTTAGCATTAATCAGGTTAATTTTTTAATCAGTTTTAATTGAAGGACAAGTGTTAGTCGGGATGACTGTGAATAAAGGGCAAGTGCATTTGTTCATTTTTATTGGCTGCTTTGATATTGATGTACTACAAACATGTTAGGAAATGAGAAAAAAGGTCTTTCCTCTTAATAATAGCTTTTGTTTATTAAATTGTAAGTCACCACGCAGTGCCTTCAATATGTCATATGAAGCTGTCTTGTACTGAGTTGGAATCTAGCCCAGTATTTCATACCCTTGTTAGCATTGGGTCTCCAGGGCTTCTATCTGGGAATCTATATGGGAATGCCAGGGATTGAACCCAGGCTCCTTTGCATGCAGCATTTTTGCTATACCACTGAGCTGTTCCCATAGGTAATGGGCAATATGCAACCTTATTTAAACATGATCAGCCAATTAATTGGTTAAATGGGCAGATTAATCAACCAGAAACTCTCTAATCATTTGATAGGCCTCACATAATATATGTCTTTCATGTGTTATGGAGCCATTTACTCATGCACACAACGTAATGCTGAAGTATTCACAGAAGACGCAGCAAAAACTCAACACCAGGGTAAACGTAAGACCAGGGGGCTTTTATCTGGCTCACCTGGCAATTGGAATCTCACAGTGCCACCCTTTCAGCAGTGTTGCCTCTACTGAGGTGTCACTTTGCAGAGCACATCTAAGCTGCTGAGCTGCACAGTGAGACTCTGCAGTAGTGGTGATGCTGAACGGGCAACCCACCCGTTCATTGCGCTCTCTCGTATCTTGAAAATTTGATCAAGATTTGTGTATTTTCTCTTTAGTCATTTGCAGCTAATGAATTCCTATATGACAACCAAGTGCTTTTTTTTCTGGCCGTCATTGTTTAATTATGTCACTTCTAGTCCTCAGCAGGTGCTAAGAATGCTATTCGGTCCACTATATAAAATAAGGTTCCTCCCCCCAGCTTATATGAATGAGTTTTCTTGGGAATACAGACTTGGCAGCCAATACAACATCTCTTCTTTGTGTTAGCCTCTTTGATTTACTGTACACACAAGGGGCAATTCAGGGCTTTACCTCAGGGCAGCAGCACAAAGCTACCGCTATTCTACATTGTAATCTGTAAATCTGGAGGGAGGGGGGCAAATTATATGTTCTGCTAAATGGATAGTTTGGTCTTTATAAATAAAGGGGCACCCCCATATGACCCAACTCTAGGTTCTTTGATCCTTTCCCCTGCCACAGTTCCAGTCTCTAGCAGGACCTCCACAGCTGCTGTTTCACTGAGAAAAGGCAACACGTAACATATTGCTTGGTTCTGTGATTCATGCATTCTAGTACTGCCACCACATGTATCCTTTTAATCAATAGTGCAGCTGTTTGCCTAATGACTCTCTCCCCTTTAAAATGGTTGTACCTTGCAAACATAAGGGTGGTGCTGGTGGCAGCGGCAATACTCTATCACACCCTATGTGTTTAAATCATATTGTTTGTTCTCACCCACAGTGGATGGAGCAAACACTGAAGTTTTGTGTAATAGATGCCTTCTGTCTGGAGCATTCAGCCTTCTAACAGTTGTGTAGCAATAAAGACATAATTAGCTTTGAAATGATGCATGCTCTACTTTGCTCCCTTTATAGTATTGATCACCACTTTGTTCAAAATCCCCTAAGGTTTTGCTAGTGAAACACTTCATTGTCAAGTTATCCATTCATATTATGCATGTCAAAAGGCAGGCATCTCAAAAGCAAAACTGATTGTTTATTGTAAGGTTCTGGAAGGAGTGAAAATCAATACATTGTTTTCTTTTTCTACACTTCAGCCCTGAAGAATCAGACTGTCCTCAAAGGATCTAGTTAGTCACTTCCTAGCTCAAAAATGGCACACATTTTCCCAATAACTGTATCCACCAATTTTAGCAATCATAATTTTAAATCCACCATTTGCACAATGTGGCAGTAGAAAACTGGCTCTAGTACATCTGAATAACTGCAATTGTTTGAGCAAATTGAAGAGGTATAAGAACCCAAATGAAGAAAGACCAAGTGGCAGTAGATACAAACTCATGAAATCCACATCATTGCAAATTTAATAGATTGTGATCGTTTTATGGACAGCCGTAGTATAGAATCACAGTTCATACAAATGATACCTCTATACGAGAGCCTCCAGGTTTTCAGCCTGGTGACAGCCTCACACGGGAATTCCTGGGTGTATAAACTGGCCAATAGTTCAGTGGAGGCACACATGATTTGCATGCAGTCATAACCAATTCTCAAAGTTCTCAAGTAGTAGGACAAGGAAATATATCTGCTTACCAGCTAGATGGACTAATGATCTGATAAATATAATTAATCATCTGGAAACATTCAGTGCAGTTCAGATTTGCATCTACCAGCAAAAACAAGCTGGCCTTAGTGTCAATATTTTGTAGCAACTATGCATTTTTATGTAATAATCACAATTTGTACTCCAAATAAAAACACAGCTACTCTCTATTATATGGGATTGAATTGAGCACGTGAGATCCCAGAAATGTAAGTTTTCTGAGCCATGTGACTGTTGTTTTAAGTAGAAAAATTTGTATGCTTTTTGAATGTGTCCCAAATCTCATTTTAAAAATTCAGACAATGCTTCCAAATTCTCAAAAACAACAGTACAGAGTCCTCTAGCCATTATGCAATTTTCATTCTGCTTGCCACACACACTTTTTACAGAAATTCAGAAAAGAATTACAGAATTTAAGCTAAATTTCATTGAAATACTCTTATAGCGCAATGTTGTACATGTTTATCTGGAAATAAATCACTGTATTCAGGGGGGCTTACTCACAGGTGATTGTTTATATTTTTGTCGTTCCAGAATAGTAATTTTCATCTGCCTTTAGCAGCACTGTGTATACTACTTAGATGAATCCTCTCTCTCCATAACATTCACCACTTTCCCTTAAGTACTCCTCACAATATACATGTTTATGTTTTTGAATAGATGAGTGTTTAAATGTGCTTTTGGACTTGATAAGGCACTTCTTTTTTTACAATTTACCTAAACAACTAGCATTTGCCTCTGGTAGGAAAAGTGAGCTACTACACAGATGGATTTCAAAAATGGTCAATAAGCATATTGGCATTAAAAGTAGCTAAGTTTCCTATCTGCACAGTAATGATAAGCCTGTGAATGATGACTACCTGCAACACAAGTATCCAGGCTGTAAATTGCTGAGAACGTCAACAGTTTTAAAACCTGCTCTCCAGCCTTGTGCGAGTCCCACAGAAACCTCAGTGTAGTTTGCCATGAAAGCAGATGGCTTTGAGTGTCTGTATTATGAATGCATGGGAAAGAAGGGCAGCCCAATCCTAACCTGCCTTGGAGCAGGCCGTCTGGGGGGGCCTGAGCTGCATCCAGTGAAAACTGGGAGGCAGCTGGAGCTCACCTCGGGGCAAGGGGATTTTTTTTCACTATCAAATTTGCAGAATCCTACGCAGCAGAACTTAATTCAAAATGAACACGGTGCCTTACCTATTTTATATTTTCATTGCAAAAAGTACAGAAAACACTCACTGGTTCCCAATTTGCTACTCCATGCCTCGTAATGCTATGGTTTTATGTATTTTTTGTCAAAAGCTTTATATTGCACCTTTCCTCTTAGCAACTAAGATGCCCAAGGCTGCTCACCAACAAGATTCAATTAAAAGAAAAAGATTCAAAGCATAAAAATACAGCACATTTGAAAAAAAAAAACCCACTAAAAGCACAATCCTAACCCATACTCTGGTGTGGTAAAACATGTTTGCAGGTATTCAGGCTGCGCCGGCATAAGGAGGTGCACCAGCCTGCTCCTTCCAGATCCTGTCCCTATGTCACATTGAGGAGGTACATTTGTGCCGGCCTAGGGAAGTCGGCGCGGGAAGTTTGGGGTGGTGGGAGGGCATAATGGACATTTTTGGGTGGCGTGAGGCGGGCTGAGGGTGGACCAGTCCCAGGAGGAAGGTGGAACCGGCCTGAGTGACCTAGGCCATATCCTAACCCCACTCCTGAGCAGCCCAGCTTTGCACCAGGCTGCTCGGATTGGCACCAGCAAACAAGGATAGAAGGTATGCCCCCTCTCTATAGTAGCTCAACAGCTGCCTCTACAGTGCATTCTATAGCAGCAGGCTCACCTTCTGATTTCCTCTCTGTGTATGGCATGATCTGTGGCAGCTCTGCCTGCTGCCTCCCCAGAGCTTGCTGATGCAGATGACCTGCCTTTTTTCTACTGGAAGGTACACAACCACCATTTTTTTTATTGGAAGGCAGGCATTTCAGCCAAACACGATGGAGGCATTTCTTCCTACTGCCTCCCCAGAATTTGCTGATGGAGGCACATGGTTTGGCTGACGCCAAACACCCTGCTTCATTTCATTGGAGGGCAGCCCTGATTGTAGGCTAACTGATGGGCAGCCCAATCCTAAACTGCCCAGCTGCCTGAGCGAGAGTGGTAGATTGGTGGCTACTGCTGCATCTCGCGGCAGCCTGGCAGCTGCAGGAGGCATCACAGGAGAAGGGGACATTTGTCCCATTTCCCCATGGTAAGGGCATGGGCGGGAAAGCTATTTAACCAGTGCAGAGGCAAGGGCCATGCAATTCTACACAGAGGTTGAGATTGATGGCAAATATCAGTGCCGGTCCCACGCCTGGTCCACCTGTCCCCTGCCCAGGAACGCTTTCCTACACCACTCGAAAAGGCTGACCTAGTCAGTCATTAGATGGCATCACATTGCAGCATGCCAATGCAAAAGCCCTCCGCTCGGACGGGAGCTCCAGAAGGGTCAGGTACTTTGGCTGTTGCCCAAACATGCATTTAAGCTGGAAGTTTAAAGGGGAGCATGATTTTTATGCTGCACCCAAAATCTCTTGCCTTTCTATGTCAAATTGTTAATAGCCTACTCATATGCCAATTCATAATAGCCTATTCATAAGAGGGTGTCCCTTGTAGGTTATTACTTTTAGGTGTATTGTAATTAGCAACTGAACAACACAACAACAAATTATTACTCTTTAATACTCACTAATTTAATAGATTAACTGCTTGATTCAATGCATGTCTACTCACAAGTAAATCCTGTGGCATTCAAGGAGGCTTGCTCCCAGGTAAGTATGCATAGGATTGCAACTTCTGTTTATTTTTTCCAGAAATAAAGGAGCACTTTTGTTCATTTTGCTGTGCAGTCTCCTGGTTGCATCTCCCCTTACAATGTTCCACATCGATAAGTCTTTCTGTCTTTGCGCACAATGCCTGCATGCCTCCTCCTGGTAAACAGCTTCACCAGTCCTTGCAGCAGAGATTGTCATCAGCAAACAGAAATAGGAGGATAATTAATATCTGGGTTTGGGGAATATTGTACCTTTTGCCTTGGATAACTCCCCCACCAGTGCGCTTTCCTCCTAGGAGATGCAAAACTGGGGAAAACTGCAACAAAGGTGCCTAATTATTTCAGTGCCTTTCTCGCATCAGTAGCCAGTTGATCAGTAATCAGTTCCTTCCCTCTTCTCACTCCTAATAAACCAAATGGAGAAGTAAGTGCTGTGTTTCCCATGCTGCTAAAGTTGTCTAGTGATTAACTGACCATCCCCTCTATGCTACTCACATCTGCTGAGGTGAAAGCTAGCACTTTGGAAGTACTTGCCATGCAGAACGGACATTTGTAGGAATACATATGGCTAGAAACTGGATAGGCTGGATACTTTTTAATATGTTATTTTCCTGTCAAATCTACTTGAGGCAAGCTGCAAGCCTGAGTAAATCGATGATATTCACTTGCAAGCTGCACAATCTGGGTTAAACTGTTGTTTCTGTGTCAGAATAAGGCCTTTTCAGATATCTGACCTTAAAAGTGAACATGATTGGGACATATTGCCAGCAGGCTCCATTCCATCTTTGTACATTGATCTGTATGAAGAAAGCCTCTGTAGGTACATGAACTGTCTTCACATACTTTTAATGAACACAAGTAGATCAGGGTTAGGACCCGCCTCCCCACACATCTTCATTTTGTTCAGAATGAAAGGTTGAAAGGGGTTTATGTGTGTTTGAATCAAGAGCTTTTGTCAAGTTTCGAAGTCTTCGGAAAGATCAGAATTCATGAAATATGTGAAGTCCTATTGCAGTGGTGCCGACTTCCTTCTGAGATCATGGGGGCCCATGGCCACGCCCACGACATTGACGTGGGCATGCCCCATGTCATTGACGTGGGCATGTCACCATGTCAGGGTGAGCGATTGCGTGCCCTGGCCTTGGGAAGGGGGTCTGCCAGCTTGACAGCTGCCTCTCCCGAGACCGGGATGCGCAATCACGGCCGCGGGAAAGGGTCTACCAGGCCAACAGCCACCTCTCCCAAGACTGGAGCGCGCAATCACCACGGCGATTGCACGCCCCGGCCTCGGGCATGGGTGCTCATGCCACTGATTGGCATGGGTGCTGGCTGCCAGGGGGGCTGGTATTAATGTGGGTGCGCTGTCATCATGGAAAAAAAACAGTGGGTGCTGAAAATCCCACAGCTCCCTCTACTTGGCACCCATGTCCTATTGCAATGTAAGAATCTGGGAGCCAGGATGGATGTCTCCAGGACAGAACAATGCTGAGTATACAAGTTCCCAGCCCTGATAACTAGTGGCAAATTTTGAAACAGAGGACCTTGTCATGACACCCCCCCCTGTAGCCACTCTCTGCTAAGACTATACAAGAACAACAAAACACGGCTTTAAATGTCTTCCTTAGAATGTTTTCTTCGTCCACCAGTTATTTCTACTTTTGAAATTTATTATACTTCATTTAATGGTCTACTTCATTTTTATCCTGAACTCCTAAAGTGTATTGCATTTGTTTAAAACAAATCTATAAAATTTACCCTAGTGTGTTTATTCAGTAATACGTCCACTGTGTTTAATAGGATTTAGTCCAGGTAAATGTGCATAATATTGTAGTCTTAATACAACCTGAGCTATATGCTATCTTTCAGGCAATCCGTGGTAAAGATGGTGGCACGAACATGCCATGGTGGACATTATGTTATAATGGTGGACATTGACATAGGCCCTTAGGCAAATTTAGTGTGATTCCTGCTGAGTCTATTCTTTCTTCTCAGTTTCTTCTCAGCTAAGGCTCTTTGAAAAATTTTCAGAGTCAGGAATTTACCACTCCTGCTGATGACATCTCTATTCTTGCTGCAGGGGAAGTCCCAGAGCTCCAGTAAATGATACCTTCTGTTTTCCAAGCATTTGTCAGCAACTATCTACATACGTTTAGAATTTTCTCCATAAATTTGAGGTCTAGAAACGTATTTGCTTTACGTCTTTGAAATTATCAGCTCAATCCTATCTCCCGCCAGTCCACAGCATGCAGTGCCACTGGCAGAGCATGTGCTGCATGCAGTGGGGGGCGAGGTGGGGGGACCACAAGGCATGAGAGAGGTCAATCAAAATATGATATACTTACCTCTCTGTAGGCCTCCTGGCTGTCAATATGTCTCCTGGGACCCATGCCAGATCTTTTGCTAGTGTAAGCCAAAGATCAAGTGCTCAGAGAATCAGTGCTGGAGAATCAGGAGGCAGGACTGGGCCTGGAAAGGTGATAGGATCTGGTGTACACTGCTACTGCCAGGATCTTCTCAATTCACACCCAGACTGCTCCCAGTTCCACCATCAATTACTCTACCCCCCTGCCTAACTCGCCTGCCAGTGTGGCTAGGTGGGCCACTGGCTATATCCAGTAGTGGGATCTAAATGATTTAACAAGGGGAACTCACTTTTGATTGGCACTTGTGTCAGGACCCGCCCACCGGAAGTGATGTCATAGCCGGAAGTGATGTTGTGGGAGGAAGTGAGGTCATAGCTGGAAGTGATGTTGTGGCAGGAAGTGACATCGTCAAGCAGGAAGTGCTGTCATTGTAACACAATAAAATGATATGAACTGTAAATTGGCACCCAAAAAAACTAGACCAACCACTCCACAACAGTTTAAGTAGGCATCTGTGCATTTTTAGGTGGGCTAGCAAGCCCAAAAAACTAGACCAACCATTCCACAACATTCTTCTTTCGTACTGCTGCAGGAGGCAGGGGGACGGGGAGAACGAGGGGGAATGGGGAGAAGGCAGGCCACGCTGCGGAGCCAGCCGGCTGGGTTGTTTTTACTGATGCGGGAGGGAGGGGGGACGGGGAGAACGAGGGGGAACGGGGAGAAGGCAGGCCATGCCGTGGAGGGAGCCCAGGCCTACCTGCTGCCATCTCCCGCCACCGCCGCCGGTCTCCCGCTGCCTCCAGTTCAAATGTTGCAGAACTGGGGGCGGAGCGTGCGCACAACCGAAGAAAAACAATGTAAAAAAAAAAACACGGAGAAAAAAATAGCCAGAAGCCAGCCGATGTCAGCGAGTGGGCGGAGCCAGCCAGCGTTCCAACAAGTGGAACTCCGTCCCCCTGTGTTCCCCCTCAATCCCACCACTGGCTATATCACGAGATGAACGTTCAGTGGCAGGCACTAAGTTTTCTAAACTGATGCTAAATGCACATGCGTATGTAATGAATTAGACTAGAGAGAGAGAGGCAAGCCAAATAACCTTATTTCAGTATTCAACTCTAAACGCGGTCATGTATATATCACTTTAGCTTGATGGATGAGTTCTTAATACAATTATCCCCACATGCCTCTCCCTGCACATGGAAGCAGCTGAATGGTACTGCATTAGTATTTCCATCTGTTGCTCTCATTTCTTCTTGTTTACTGAGGCAGGGCAAGGGATGAGCTTAGCACAGAATAGATGTGATTAAGCATCCCTTCTACCTCTAAGGAATGTAGACTAAGAATAGCAAAGAATCAGCAAATAACATGTAAGCAGGCAAAGAGAACAGCAGCTGTAGAATAGCTGGTGCCCAGAGCCACAATTTGTAGTTGTGACCCATATGCCATGCATGGTTCTCTCCTTCTGCTACATATATAATCACCATAATTGGCGTGACATTTATGTGGAATAATGAGTGTCTGATCTTGACAGGAGTCTTTTTCCCCACTCCCTCTGAATTTTGAATGTATTACCTTCTGGCATGCATATGATCTGAAATAGCTTGTGACGTATCACCCCAGTGCTGTTTTTACAACTGTTTGATGAATGGGTGGCAATAGAGAGAAAACAGACTGGATTCATGCCATTGGCTGCTATTGGAGAAGACAAACTAGATATCAGTAACTGCATTACTTTAGAGAGCCAACAACTGACAAAAGCTTTGCTAGATGCAGCCAAATCAGCCAATGAGTGCCTTGGTCATAGTCATTTTTAGTATTAGGTGACTATATCCAGTAACCTGAAGCAGTACTGGGCTAGAAGGTGGTACTTTTTTTTTTTTTTAAAGTACGATGCCCCTTCTGCCATTGTCTCAGTTTAAAATTCAGTGGGATTTTTTCACTGTATCCAAGAAAGTGAGTCAACTTAGTATGTTGACCCATTAGCGTACGTTTGGTTGAACTAAATTGATAGGGATTAATGTACATTTGGTGGAATGCCTGGGTGGCACATTTGCAGATTCTCCTGATTCCGCCACATTGGGATGGCAGTGTTATGGTGCTGTATTGCTTGTATGTACCAGGCTCCTTGCAGTTGTGAGTCATTTAGATGCTATATCATAAGATGTGATGAGCAAATGGGAGATGGGGCAAGAGGTCCGAGAAATGAGAGGATCCCTGGGTTTTATTACTCACAGTTTTTTATACATTTGGTTGCCAAACCCTCATGGATAAAAAGGCCCTACCTGTATTTTCATTTTAATGCACCCCAGACCCTGCAGGAAAGGGCATTTTCTTCACCCCAAAATTCAAAGCAGAGCATCCTGCTTCCCACACAGCCCTTCATTTCTCTGAGAGGATGTAACAGGCGGGGGGGGGAGGGAGAGAAAAGTGCATTCCTGACAACATGTAAAATATATTTGTTCTGAATGCAGACCTGTACCATAGAGATTAAGAAAAACATTTATTAGTGCTTCCAGAGGCTTCTTGCTATTTTTTTTTAACAACCAATAAATATGTTTTAGACAGTATATTGCGTTTTTGAAGAATGTTGAATGTAGAATTATCCAGGAGGTAAAGATAGGGGAAAAATGTTTATAAATCAAAACAAACCTATAAGACTTTTTTTTTTTTTTTTTTGGATATGGTTCTTAAGAACATAAGAACATAAGAAGAGCCATGCTGGATCAGGCCAAGGGCCCATCTAGTCCAGCTTCCTGAATCTCACAGCGGCCCACCGCAGGTGCCCCAGGGAGGCAGGAGACAACAAGATGCTTGCATCCTGTTGCCACTCCCTTACACCCGGTACCTGTAGCCCACCACCTTTGTAAGGAGGTTGCACAATCCATCATTGCCTATAGCCCACAATGGATCTTTCCTCCAGAAATCGGTCTAATCCTCTCTTAAAGACATCAAGACCAGATGCCATCACCACCTCCTGTGGCAAGGAGTTCCACAGATTAACTACCCGCTGGGTAAAAAAGTACTTCCTTTTATCTGTTTTAACTCTCCCAACCCTCAGTTTTAGCGGATGCCCCCTGGTTCTGGTGTTTTGAGAGAGGGAAAAGAACATCCCTCTATCGACTTTATCCCTTCCATGCATAATTTTGTATGTCTCAATCATGTCCCCCCTCAGGCGCCTTTTTTCTAGACTGAAGAGCCCCAAACGCTGCAGTCTTTCTTCATAAGGGAGGTGCCCCAGCCCCGTAATCATTTTTGTCGCTCTCTTCTGCACCTTTTCCAACTCCACTATGTCCTTTTTGAGATGCGGCGACCAGAACTGGACACAATATTCCAGGTGTGGCCTTACCATTGCTTTGTACAATGGCATGATAATATTGGCTGTTTTATTCTCAACCCCTTTTTTAATTACCCCGAGCATGGAATTGGCTTTCTTAATTGCTGCCGCACACTGGGTCGATACCTTCATGGAATTGTCCACCAGCACCCCAAGATCTCTCTCCTGAGCTGTCACAGACAGCTCAGAACCCATTAGCCTATAGGTGAAGTTTTGGTTTTTGGCCCCAATGTGCATCACTTTACATTTGTTTCTTAAACATCATTTGGGTTCAATGATCACTGAAACTTAAAAATGAACACCATAACAGCAATCATGGAACACCAAAATGACCTTGGTAAAATTAATTCAATGGCTTCTCTTAGTTTGCAAATATTACCTGAAGTCTGCTGATGTGTTCTAAGGCTACTTTTAAGTCATCTGCCACAAAATGCCCAGAGAAGAAAATGGGTTAATCAAATTTAAACCCCAGTGTGCAAAAAATAAAATTTATCATCAGCACCTTTCCAGATATAGTTCATAAGCAAGTCAATACACACTGAAAATTCTTCCTGACAAGAAGTTGTAGTTTTTCTACATTTTGTCCATGTGAGGGGCCCAAGATAAAAATGTGCTTTCTGACTAAGCTTTCTACCATCACCACCACTGGGATGCATAAGGAGGGACAGAGGAAACTGCTTTTTTTTCCCCCAAATGATAATTTCCAAGATTCTCTGGCATAAACCACTACTCTTAAAGTGATATAAAGCTGATGTTATGTTGATACGGAGTTGTCCTGGTCCTTTTCCCTGTTTATCTTTCCTAGGGCAGGACTGTATATATGGGCTGCTCTTTATTTTATTCTTATTTTTTTTACAATAGCTCTGTGAGGTAGGTTGGGGGTGGAGAGAGAGTGTCACAAAGTTTTAAAACTTTATCAAGGAAAGAGAATGTGATTAGCTTGCAATTACCCAATAATCTCTGCGTCTCAGCAGGGATTTGGAATCTGGGTCTACTTGATCTCAGTTTAACCACTACGCCTTACTGGCTTGCAGGTGCAGATAGAGGGAGATACAGACTATCGGTACAAATAATGGGGGTTTGTTGATATGCAGCACATAGTTTGGGGAGGATCCAAAGCTGGTGCCATCTCCCGTCTTTTGTTTCTTTAAACAGTTCTATTCGTCTTGGCTGTTTTCATATGCCTGAAACTACCTTTCAGAACAAATGCATAGTGCACTCTCTTCCCTCTCCCTTCAAATCCTTCCTAAAAATATAGCTTTTCTATGAGGACTTTGGCTCAATCCATTTACAGCCTAATCCTATTTCCTGCAGGGCAGAGGCTGCTGTACCCATGCAACACCAGAAGACCAGGCTGGCTGGGAGAGATAAGAAAAGAAAAATGTTACTTACTTCTTAGGCCTCTGCCTGCTCCCCTATGGGCCTTCTCATATGTAGGCCAACACTTTTGCTGGCATCAATTTGTTATGCGGAAGAGGGGCATGTCAGGCCCCGGATGGAGCTATAGGATTTGGGTGCCACGAGTGACTCTAAGATCTGCCCCGACCCAATCCACCTGCACTGCCAGCTAAACTATGGCGGTAGCCAGCCTGCAGGATGCTGTAACACACAGCCTTTCAGGTCTTGCACTGGGGGCAGAGTTCTACATTTAGCAGAGGCTACCATGACAATGTACTATGGCATCTGACAAAGATGGGATTTGGGCCGCTAGTGTCCATGCCAAACCACAAGAAAGCATAAGCATGGTAGATTGCATTTGTGTGTATATCTAACTCATTACCCTTGTCCCTTCACTGCCTTTTACCAGTGGCATTCAAAGTTTCTTGGCAGCAGTAACCTATTCTTTTTGGCTCATGTTACTTTGCAAAGTGCCATGTAGATTGACAATGCTATGAAATATAATAGACAACTCATGAATTGCCGTTAGTGTTGCATGCCGTCTTTGGTTTTAACAGGGGACTGCTATGGAGCGCTGCATAAGGGGAAATGGTTTGGGTTTAATCATCTTGTTTACTCATCAGCTTAATCATCTTGTTAGACCATGGCCCTTGTCTAGTGCAGTTAAGTTTGGCCATTGATTGCAACTTCCTGTATGTGTAGATAATGTATAAAGAACTGAAAGTGGCAATATTGTGGTGGTGAAAATCCTAAACAGTCTTTATAGAGGACCTAGTTCTCCTAGCCACGTGACAGGTCCACATCATGCAAAAATATCCTGATTCAAAAAATTATATTTGCTTCCCCCCCCCCATAACACAGTTAACTGTTCATCTGCAGAATTAAGTGAAATCTTCTGGTGGGTGGAGTATACTGAAAGTTTTCTTCTAATAAGTCAATGGGCTGTTTTCCAATGTCATTTGCACACATTGTTTCTGAGAGATTGCGCAGAGTATTGAGCTTTCTACACAGTCCTTGAACGCCTTCTCCAGGTTGTTGTAATATCTTCTGTGAAGACATTTGCGTAGCTGAGCTCTCCACAAGTTAAATAATTTAGCCTAAGGCTTTTTATTGATCTTGAGTGTAACAGTTTGTCCTGCAGATCTTCTTTTTGTGCTTATTGTGCTATCTTCAGTTGGTTGGTTTCTTTTTTTAAAGGCAGACAAATGGATTTTTAGGATTCACCCCACAAATACCTAGTTCTGTAGCACTGCAAAGATAGTCTGCAAACAGGCTGCGTTCTGTCTGTCTATAATAGGGTATACGTGTTTGGAAAACACAGTTTTCCACCTGTTTTGAGGGCGCACATGCATGAAAATGATCTGTTTTATTTGCATTACAGTGAACCCTCAATTTAATGGATCTTGATTTAAGAGACTTCAGGAACAAACTTTTCTGCTTCATTAAAAAAAATTAGTCAGATTTTGTGTATGCATGTCTCTCTATTGAACTTGGTGCATTCTGATTTAATGCACTTTTTGTCATTAATGGACACCCCTTCCCCCCATTAATCCTTTAAATCAAGTGTTCACTGTAATAAATAAGTTTTAAGCATTTCTAATGTGATCAACATATGTAATGTTTTACAGAACAAAGGGAATTTGGCTATGTTTTTTTTCTTTTCTGCCATGTAAAGGTTTTAATAAATAAGTAAAGAAAGAAAGATTTGGCTTAGAGGCAGGATGCCTGTTCATTGGCTGGAGCCAAGAGCCGTAAGAAAGCTTCATATTCCTTTCATGGTTTTGGCAAAACTCAGGAACAAATTATTAACATTAACATTAACGCTAACGGACCAAGAATAAAGTCTGAAGGTATAAACCCACAACTGGAAGCCAGAAGTTGCTGATGAATTGAACAGGCCTCTTCAGAGTAGATCCTTCAGCTTCTGCAAAGGCCTTTAGAAAGGCCTTTCTATAGGTCTTAAGAAAGGCAACAGCACTTCTGCCATAATGATTAGAAATATTTAAGGGTTAAGTGATGGATGTAAGCCTTGTTCTGTTTATGTAAACAGAAGCTTACAGAAACAGAAACAGAAGCGTTTTTTCTTTCCAGTAGCATATGAATAGCATATACAGTCCTCTGTGTCCTGAGTGATGGTACTCAAGCACAAAACACAGTTCTATACACTGTATATTTACTCAGAAGCAAGTTATTTGGAGCTTACAGTAGTTCCTAGTAAGTGCATTTAGGATTGCAGCCCTAGACTGTTTAAAATCAGGCTAGATAAAAAACAAACAAACTACAAACAGAGCAGATATATGACTGTTCGTTTGAACTCAATGGAGCACTGATGGGATCCACAATGGTTCAGACAATACCATATTGCAAAGGTTCTCAAACTTTCAGGGAGAGTTTGAGAGCCTGTAAATCTTTGCCCTAGGGTGGAGGGAGCAGTGCCAGTACTCCCGCAGTCGTGCTGGCGCCAGGGGAAGCACGCTTTTTGCGCGACTTACTGGGGGTCACACTGGCCCTCTGGGGGGTGCAGAGAACCCCTCTGGTCACGATTGTGGCCCACGTCTGGGTTTTGTTCAAAGTCTGTGGGGACCCCTGTGCCCCCCAGAGGGCCAGCACACCCCCAAGTAAATTGCACATAACACGTGCTTCTACCTGCGCCAGTGCGATTACCTTCATCCTAATTACCTTCATTCCATGTACAATGGGGTCCTGCCATCTTCCCTTTTTCCATGCTGTGTGTGTGTGTGTGTGTGTGTGTGTGTGTGTGTGTGTGTTGGGAGGTTACATTCAGTTCAATAGGGCTGTGTATTCAATAATACATGTATTCAATAATACATGTTTTTGTTTAAAGAAGATGCTTCTATAAGGGGAGAGGCAGTAAAGTCTTCTCCCCTTATAGATTGACAGGGGTCAATCATCCTCCCAAAACATGGTTGATCAGCACTCTCACTATTTGAACAGCAAGCAGGGCTTTGAGAAATGTTGATTATGTCTAAAAATGAAGGCCATTTAAGAGATATTTCTAACAGAGACTGAGGATGAACACACTAAAACAATTCAGAAACAAAGGAAGGATGCTGAAAGAAATACGATGGCTTTTGTTTAATAGAAGCAAGTTAATTTGCTCAGCACCTGATCCCCAAAACATCTGTGTTTGTATATTAGAATGATCAAACATGTTGGCCACTATTCAGGATGTGAAGCTTACTTTTTGAATTGATAGCTTATTTCATTGCCCCTGACCATCTTGGAAATTGCAGGCCTTATTCTTCTTATATTCCTTTTGGGTCCCGACCCACAGTTTGAGTAACACTGATCAAGAGTGTAATCAAATTGTTGGGTGACCTGTATTGTTATATATTAAACAATCAATGGGAATTACACTAGTCCTAGTGATGCCACTGCATTTAGGTTGCGTGTATGATACTGAAATGCAGTGGTTCCCAAAATCCTCTGTGGGAGGAGGGAAGCATTTGTGGGGCCAGGGCTGCAGCAGCGATGGGATGCCCAAGATTGTGCCACTACCAGGACATAAAGTGCCACTGCTGCAGGACTCACCAAGCTTCGGATTAATTAAAAATTAACAAAAAATTGTGATCAGAACAAAACAGCTTTTTGTCTCAGTAGCGGCATGATCCTGGGGATCACATCACTGTCTTCCCCCCTCCCCACCACTTACAGGGGCATAGGCCAGTGCTTCCAAGCCTGGTGGGTTACAACCAACCTGTTTCGGAACCGCTGTTGTAAGGTATTCTGTACGGTCTGGTATGGGAGGAGGTCCATCATGGGGGGTGATGCAATAACTTCCACACTGGGTGACACAAACCCTAGGGACTCCTCTGGACCCGCAATGAGGCAAATCTGTGGATATAATATCTCTGGATAATTAGGGTACTGCCTGTACTGCCATTACATTTTTTCAAAGTGATTTATTTTATAACCTGGCAGCAAATTTGAAGGTTAGGAAATATATTAGCAAAAATGAAAAAAAATTAAAGCCCTGAAATTCAGTGTTTGCAGAGACCAGATAACTCTATTCTGAAACCTTTCAAAAATCTGTTGGCTTGATTTTGTGTCATCCAGCTCAAAGCTCTGTTGGATTAAGCCGCATGTAAAGTAGTATTTGCAGGTTGCAAGACGTCTTCCTATATTGGAAGCTTTTTCCCTCTGCTTCCAATCAGACGTGAATATCCCAAATACTGGCTGTACTAATGCACATGTAGCAGAATTGACATTCAGCTTAAGAAAACGGATGATCTGAGGAAAGCAGCAGAAGCTTCATCCTGAAAAACACGGGAACTTAGCTGTCTTCCAGAAGCATGAAGATTCATGTTGCAGACTCGCTGGAAATGCTAATAATGGACAGGTTGAATATCTTTAGCACAAAGAATTCAGTGGAAGTTCAGAGGAAAAAAATATGCTTTAATAAAGATTTTAAAACCCTATCTATTATCAGGAGGGGGAAAGGGAGAAGTTTTGACCTATTGTTGACTGTAGTCATTATTTCCCAGCCCCAACAAAGAGATTGGGGGGTGGGAGGAGGATTCAGGTTATATGCTTCTTTTTGCCTTTTATTAAAGCATTTGTCTTGAGGAAGTTATGGTGCTCCAACCTCAGGTCCTTGTGTAAATTTAGAACTTCTTTACATTCTGCAAACGCTCATTTTCATGCTATCTCTGATATAGGCTTGCTGTATTCTTGCCCCACTGCAATGCCTTTATTGAATATCCAAATACTCTAGTTAATTATGAGACAAATGAAGATGGTGATGTGACACAGGCTCATAGGGTTTACATTTTGCTGCATTCTATTTGGTCCCAATCTTATCCCCTGCCACATTATAGCATGCAGTTGCTCCAACAGAGGCTGTACTGCATTCTATGGTGGGGAGCGATCGGACAGCCTGTAGGAGGTACGTACTTTGCCGGATCACCTATGGGTCTCCTTGGATTTGTGCCAGCTATATAGCTGATGCAAATCTGATGAAAGCTGGGGGATGGCAGGCATCAAAATGGGGGGGGGTAAGGTCTGGCATGTATTATTGCCACCTTCTTCCCCTTCTTTTGTAGCTTGATGGCCCTTCATTGTTCATCCCTGGCTCTAAATGGGCGCACTATTGCTTTGTACCTTAGTAAGGATGCTGCTAAGCTCTGAAAGCCACTTGCTTCATTAGCATGGATTTAACCATGGAGTTAGGAACATCGTGGCACTGTGGGTTAAACCGCCAAGCTGTTGACCGAAAGGTTGGCAGTTCGAGATAATGGAATGGAGTGAGCTCCCATCACTTGTCCCAGCTTCTGCCAATCTAGCAGTTTGAAAGCACCTAAAAATGCAAGTAGATAAATAGGTACCACTTTGTTGGGAAGGTAATGGTGTTCTGTGCGCCTGGGCATACAGTCACGTTGGCCACATGACCACGGAAGGTTGTCCTAGACCTAGGACAAAGTCCGGCTTAGAAACGGAGATGAGCACCACCCCCTACAGTTGGTCATGACTAGACCATTCGGTCATGGGGAAACCTTTAACCATGGAGTTGGTGAAGATAGCAAGGACTGGAGACTCTCCTTTGTGTTGCTAAAAACTTTGCTTGCTTCAAGTGAGAGTTATTTTTTCTTCCAGCCTGGTTATTTCTTCCAGCCTGGGGGTGGTGATTACTTGGACAATTAAAAGTGCAATGTTCCTCTAGGCCTGTGGGATCTGAGGCCCCTTGCCATCCATCTAGTTTGAAAGTCATCATACTGGCCTGGGCCATGCTGTCCTGGCAGGCACCCACCACCACATACACATGTATGCACATACATCCCACATTACAGCAACACTTGTGCACATGCACCAATAAAGGTAAGAGAATTATCATTTCTTTCTGGGCCAACTCACGGCATTCACCTATAATTATGGAAACCCAAGCCATAAACTCTGATGATCTATAATTATAGAATTTGGAATGTCTCTTTTAAGATAACACATACACTCCCTACATAGAATCAATGTGTGCTTTTCCTTCAGATGTATAGTTTTAATCATATGTGGCCTATGCGGACTACTCCAGGAATACTGCAAGCACGAGTAATTTGTCAGCAGTGTGTATTCAGGGGTATTCTGAAGTGAGGAGGACCAGGGGCAGGGAACAGGACGGAAGAGGAGAATCCTGGTGCCAAAAGCACATGCTGGATCTTATCCCTTATTTGACAGCCCGTTCACCCCTTTCTCTCTTTGGACTTAGACCAGCTATATAGTGTATATGGGTCCAAGAAGACCCATAGGCCCTCAGGGGGCCTGTGCAGCAGTAAGTAGAAATATATCTCTGGCTGAGCTCCTGATTGCCTCCACCACTACCATTTGATGAAGTGTGTGCTCCACCAGCAATGCCGCATTGGAACCAGTGGTGGGGGATAAGATTGGGCTGTGGGAAAATGAAGGTGCACTATGCAACCACACAATAACTTCCTACTCATGTCTTGCTGGTTTTCTATGCTCTTTGTCATTTCTGGAAATCCACTAAAATTCTCCTCATATTCAGTGGCAGTGTAATATGTCTGTTGCTATGCATTTCTTTCAGCCGCAACAAGAAAAGATCATGGCATTTCAAATTATTGATGCCCATGTGGCTTTGACTGAGCTTTAAATATCAGCAGGCTTCTTCGTTTATCACTGAGCAAATATTTCTAGGCAACTTGAAAATAGTAATCTCTCTGTCCTCATTTTTAATTGTTGATTTAGACCTCTGTCACCTGTGCATGGTATCATTCATGCTCATTGACAGGATTTCTCCAGGAGACTTTGCTTGCTTCTCATCAGCACTTAATTTATATACAAGACTATGTTATTCCACAATCTCTGATGTAAATCATGCCATGTTTTGTTTGGTTTTTGTTTTTGCTTGTGGGACCCTCATAAACGTGGTCTGGAAATGAGCAGAAATATATCTCATTTTAATTTAAAAATTTAAGTGAGAACTTTGAATAAAAACACATTCTGCATTTTTCATTTTTTTCAGATCTGCCAAAAGAAAAAAATCAAACACCCCAATCTATTACAGATAATTGTTCTTATGCCCTTTTTATAACTAGTGGTTTCCTTGACCAGATTCTAAGGATGGGAATCTCTCAGAGAGAGAGAGAGAGAGAGAGAGAGAGAGAGAGAGAGAGAGAGAGAGTTATTGTCATAGAGTAGTGATGGTGAACCTGTGACACGCGTGTCACAGCTGGCACGCCAAGGCATTTTCACTGATACGCCGCCCCGCTGGAGCTGCAGGCACTTAAAGACTTGCTTCCGTGAGCCTATCAGAAGCAACCCTGCCCCCAAGGAGATCTTGCAAGCAGCTGGGAGGCCGGCAGGGGCTACGCTAAAGAAGTGTGGGAGGCTACACGGCCCTAGGGGGCAAGAGTGTGTTGCATCTGGGAGGGGGAAGGGGGGGCTGGCTATTTTTGATCTCTTCCGAATTGGCAGCACTCTGAATCCTGGGGTGCCTGAGTGTGTGCAGAGAGTCAGGGAGAGGCGGGAAGCAAGCACACAAGGCAGGGTGTCAACTGCTGCTGCTGGCCTCTGTGTGTGTGTGTGTATGAGAGTGCGCGCTGAGAGAGGGAGGGGGTGGGAGAGTGAGAGACAGCCATCAAGATAAATCCATTATAGAGATAAATCCAAGCCCCCAAACCTTCTGCCGGCACTTAAAAGACTTGCTTCCCTGAGCCGATGCTGGGTGGGAGACAATCAGAAGCAACCTCACCCCCAAGCCCTTTCCCCCCAGCACGAGTTGCTGCTGAGCTGCCAGCAGGGGCTAAAGAAGTGTGTGTGTGTGGGGGGGGGGTGAGGGGTTGTGTTTGTGTGTGGGGGGGTTGATTTGATATAAGTTGAACTGCTGCAGCTGGCCTCTGTGTGTGTGTGTGTGTGTGTGTGTGTGTGTGTGTGTGTGTGTGTGT
>JAJKFI010000032.1:12081590-12100224 GCA_029204185.1 Lerista edwardsae
TGTGTGTGTGTGTGTGTGTGTGTGTGTGTGTGTGTGTGTGTGTGTGTGTGTCAAAGACAGAGAGAGAGAGAGAGAGAGAAGTGTGTGTGTGTGTGTGTGTGTGTGTGCGCGTGCGCATATGTATAACAGCTCCATTATAAAGAGAATTCCAAGTCCAAGGACTCAAACCAGCTGTCAAAAAGGTAAGCTAGTTGTTATGATCTTCCAGCCCCCTCCCCGGTCATTTCAGCCACTGCTTAATAGGGACTGCAAGCTGCACCAGTAACTTACCAGGATGTAGGATGGGGCTGTGCTCCTTCCAATGTGGTTCACTGATCATTTATCCTTTGATCCTGGCAAGGCTCAGGCTGAACATCCTGCCATCTCTGTGTGTGGAAGTCCCAGATGTGTAGAACAGGCTGGCCATGGTTTTTGAATATGGAGGGAAATACACTCTGCAGGTCCTCAGAGGCACACTTCTGTCCTCTCCTCAGTGCCTGCCCCCTCCTGTTCCCACCTTGCCTTCACTTCCCCTCTTGTAGGTGCAATCCATGGCATGAAGTTGGCGTGAGTGCTGCCATCTTAGCTGTATTGACAGCTCCGGTGCATCACATTTTTATTTATTTAATGTTTCAGGCCTGTTATGGAGGGACCTCCAAGTAAAAAATCCCGGATGGGTTAAAAAGTAAGTGGTAGAACTTTTCAATAATTTTGGACAGAGAATTATGGAGTTATTCAAAGAAATGGGAAATCACTGTGCATATTATGTCATGAGAAAGTAGTGAGCAGAACTAGAGCACAATCCTGACCAACTTTCCAGTGCTGACATAGTTGTGTCAATGGGGCATGTGCTGCATTCTGCAGTGGAGGAGTAGTCATGAATGCTTGTTCCCTTACCCTGGTTAGGATTGCGCCTCTAATCTGCCCTGTGCATCCGTTTTAGAAAAAGCTGAAAACAACTGAAAAAGGTGGTCCCATCAACTCCATGTGGGTTCAGTGAGCCTTTGGTACAGCTAATATAGATGATCTCATTTCTAACATTATACTGGCCATGCAAGTCTTAGAAGCTCATTAATTACTCACATGAAAAGCAATGTGCTCCAATATGTAAAGAATTTTTTGTCTTTTGTTCTGGCAGCGGGGGTGGGGTGACACTCCAGCTGAGTTGAGTTACGAATTTTCCAAATTTCTGACACGCCAAGCCCAAACGTTTCGCCATCACTGTTGTTTTGGTTCCTTTGAAAGTGCTGAAATATTTTTTTTTTGGGAGGAACCTTGAAATTTGCTTGAGATCCTGCTTTTTTAAAAGTTTTGGTTCCAACCCTAAATCCTTTTGAGCCTCTGCCAGTTCATAATGTGATCGCTTCACAATCGATGTGAAGTGTGAAGAACTGTCTTCCATCCGAAGCTTCTCTTTCTAAAATGGCTCTTAAACTCTTCAGTTAGGTTGTCTGCAGTCCATCTCCAATATTAACGCTCAGGGTTTGCATAGTCCAGAATTAGTAAGGATATGTAGTTATGTTGCAGCCAACACAGGCAGGCAGCTTTAAGTCAATGATGCAGGTGTTGCCATGTAGTGCATCATGTGTGTTCACATCACACAGCTTGGCAAGTGAAGCCTTGGCAAGCAAAGTCAGCGCCTGGCCCCAACGCAAACGGGTGGAACGGCTGGCATTCCAGCAGCATCAGGTGCCAATAAGCCCAATCTGGGCAGGGGGAGTTGGGGAGGGAGGTGTGGTGGAGTGGTACGAACTAGGTGGGGAAGGACGGAGTGCAGTCGCAATGGAGGCGGGGACCGTGGCACCTTCCGCCACTGCATCCCAAATCTCCTCCACTCAACCATGGGCACAGGGTCAAGGAGACCCATTGTGTCTGGCTGCTGTCTCCCCAAGGGAAGGGAGCAAACACTTCCTTCCCCTGAGGAGACCTCTAGTGGTAACCTGGCAGGGCAAGGATCCAACAGTCACCATTTTGGCACTTCTGGAGCCCTGAGCACAGGCCCAATCCTGAGCTGCTATGCCACCACGTGAGCAGCAATAGCCAAACGGCTACTGCTACATCCCGCAGCAGCCAGGAAGCCACTGGAGCCATATGTTAGAAGCAGGAAACCTGCCAGAGAGGCGGTTGGCCCGCTGGATGGTGAGGGAGGGAAAGAGGAGATAAAAGGGGACTTGGAGATTGCAGAGAAATTAAATGAATTCTTTGCGTCCGTCTTCACAGCAGAAGAACTTGGGCAGATACCACAGCCCGAACAGCCCTTCCTAACTAAGGAATTAAAGCAGATAATGGTGAATAAGGAAGATGTTTTAGATCAAATTGATAAACTACATATAAATAAGTCACCAGGCCCAGATGGTATACACCCAAGAGTTATTAAGGAACTAAAGAACGAAGTTGCTGACCTCTTAACTAGAGTATGCAACTTGTCCCTTCAAACGGCCACGGTGCCAGAGGATTGGAGGATAGCCAATGTCACGACAATCTTTAAAAAAGGGAGAAGGGGGGACCCTGGAAACTACAGGCCGGTCAGCCTAACGTCTGTTCCGGGTAAGATGGTGGAAAGACTCATCAAAGATAAAATCCTAAAACACGTAGAGGAACAAGTACTGCTAAAGGAAAGTCAGCATGGCTTCTGTAAGGGTAAGTCTTGCCTCACAAACCTTTTGGAATTCTTTGAAAAGGTCAACAGGCACGTGGATGTGGGTGAACCTGTGGATATCATACACCTGGATTTTCAGAAGGCATTTGACACGGTCCCCCACCAAAGACTGCTGAAGAAACTTCACAGTCAGGGAGTAAGAGGGCAGGTCCTCTTATGGATCCAGAATTGGTTGAGGGCCAGGAAACAGAGAGTGGGGGTCAATGGGCAATTTTCAGAATGGAGAGAAGTGAAAAGTGGAGTGCCCCAGGGATCTGTCTTGGGGCCCGTGCTTTTCAACTTATTCATAAATGACCTGGAGACAGGGATAAGCAGCGAGGTGGCCAAGTTTGCAGATGACACAAAACTTTTCCGGGTGGTAAAAACCAGAAAGGATTGTGAAGAGCTCCAGAAGGATCTCTCCAAGTTGGGGGAACGGGCAGCCAAATGGCAGATGCGTTTCAACATAGACAAATGTAAAGTGATGCACGTTGGGGCAAAAAACCAAAACTTTACCTATAGGCTGTTCTGAGCTGTCTGTGACAGCTCAGGAGAGAGATCTTGGGGTGCTGGTGGACAATTCAATGAAGGTATCGACCCAGTGTGCGTCAGCAATTAAGAAGGCCAATTCCATGCTTGGGGTCATTAAAAAAGGGGTTGAGAATAAAACAGCCAATATTATCATGCCATTGTACAAATCGATGGTAAGGCCACACCTGGAATATTGTGTCCAGTTCTGGTCGCCGCATCTCAAAAAGGACATAGTGGAGTTGGAAAAGGTGCAGAAGAGAGCGACAAAAATGATTACGGGGCTGGGGCACCTCCCTTATGAAGAAAGACTGCAGCGTTTGGGGCTCTTCAGTCTAGAAAAAAGGCGCCTGAGGGGGGACATGATTGAGACATACAAAATTATGCATGGAAGGGATAAAGTCGATAGAGGGATGTTCTTTTCCCTCTCTCAAAACACCAGAACCAGGGGGCATCCGCTAAAACTGAGGGTTGGGAGAGTTAAAACAGATAAAAGGAAGTACTTTTTTACCCAGCGGGTAGTTAATCTGTGGAACTCCTTGCCACAGGAGGTGGTGATGGCATCTGGTCTTGATGCCTTTAAGAGGGGATTGGACAGATTTCTGGAGGAAAGGTCCATCGTGGGCTATAGGCAATGATGGATTGTGCAACCTCCTTACAAAGGTGGTGGGCTACTGGTACCGGGTGCAAGGGAGTGGCAACAGGGTGCAAGCATCTTGTTGTTTCATGCCTCCCTGGGGCACCTGGTGGTCCGCTGTGAGATACAGGAAGCTGGACTAGATGGGCCTTTGGCCTGATCCAGCAGGGCTCTTCTTATGTTCTTATGAGGCTTCTCGGAGGAAGAGGATGTTCATCCTCTTCCCCTGGGTAAGCCCGGAGACCAGCTAATGGGTCTCCTCATGTTTGCCCCGGCTATTTTACCAGCACAGAGGTTGGGCCACGCTCCGCTCTTCCACTTGCCCATTATGTCCTCTCACCCTGCCCAGAATCCGCACAAGGCCGGTAACCAGTTTACTTACCACCCACCATCACTGTTTCTCCACCTCCAGGCCAGTGGTGTCATCTAAATGATTTAAGAACAGGTACTCACTTTTGATTGGCATGTGTCGGGACCCGCCCACCGGAAGTGACGTCATAAGCCAGAAGTGATGTCGTGGCAGGAAGTGACATGAAAAAAGCCCTTTTTGAGGCCTCAGATGATTTTAAACTGACCCAACAGTTGCAACAGTATTCCACAGCACCACCAGAACATGTTAAGGAGGCCTGGCATCATGTTAAAACCCCAGAGCAACTCATTTTTCAGTGGCAAAGAAAGGAAAGGCTCCGCTCGCTGCCTGCCTGCCTGCCTGGCTCTGAGAACATGCAGGCAACTCAAACATGCAGGAAATTCAAACGTTGCAGAGGGCGGAGTCGACGAGTGGGCGGGCGAATGGGCGGGGCCAGCTGTAATCCTAGAAACCGGTACTCGCGTACCCCCGCGTACCCCCTGCATGACATCACTGCTCCAGGCCCTCCACTATGGCACTTGGGCAGCACAGGCAGTAAGCCCCTACCCCCTGCACTGAATGTGCCTTACAGCACCTTTGTGACACTAGCACAGGCAGTACACTTGTACCACCCATGCTGGAGGGCTCGGGCTTGAGCCTCCAGTGAAGCTTTCCTTGGCATGGAGATGAAATTACAGGAAAAGCTTTGCCTATTTCAGTTCTGACAGCAGGCTGCTGTTAAAGGCAAAGGATTGGGGTCAGGGGAAAGAAAGTGGCAAACCTACTCTCATGAGCAACTGATGACACATTCCTGGCCCTGGAGACCATAATCAAGATATTTAATTTATTAGCTGGAGAATTCACTGTGGCTGTGACAATTTCATTGGACCATTGAAAAGGTCTCAACATTTAAACTGGATTCAGTGCTGCAAGTTTTTGTTACAGTGCTGTAAGTTTGTGTTCTCTCTGTTGATTCAACTTGCCGATTTTGCTATCAAAATGCAAGCCTCGTTGGGATTTCTTAATGTGCAGTTCAAATGGCTTTATCATAACCAACCTTATTAATGCAGCAGGCGTATCTGATCCCCCAAAGCATGACATTTCTATGGAAACCCTGTAAAATGTCCTCATTTTGATTTAGCACCATTTTCTTATTATTTGGATGAACTCTGATGATTCCTGGGGCACAGCAGCCACAACCAATTCAACCTATTAAAAAAAAAGCCCAAGCTGCATTTAACAATGACTGAACATGGTCCAAACTCTAATACAAACAAGTTTGTAAAGAAATGCCTTTCCCCATGTTTCTTTTTTATCAACATCATTAACACTGCAATATATAATGAATGCTTCTCCTTTTTGTGGAGTGCTGAGCAAACTGGGAACCCTCAATAAACAAATTACCTTAATTACTAATATTCTCGAATACATCAACATTTAATTACCAGCCCGACAAACTCTGTCAATATTTAAAGGTCGTTTGGCTCTTGTAGAGCTTTTAGGAATTTGGGATCTCTATAGAAAAAATAGGAAGAAAGCCACACTGTAATTTTTGTATAAATTGTTTTGTGAGCCTGGTGGACAAAGCAGACATCATGCTATGGACAAAGCAGACATCAAAGCAGGCACCTGCAATCTTCAACCAGTATGGTGTGGCACTTTGGTGTGCCCCGAAAGGTCCATATGTGTATCTTGGGAGTTTGGAGCACGGTGTCGAAAATTGCTGAAAAACTCTTTTGGGTTCTACTGCTTTGTTTCTAGGGCAACTGTCTATAGTAATTAATTGTCTCTCTTCTGGAGGAGGAAGAGGGACAATTTGTTACTATAGCAAGTAGCCCTAGAAATGGAGCCATAGAAGTTGGAAGAGTCTCTCAGAAGCCAGAAGTGACATCACAAGAGGAGAAGACCATAGAGTGTCATGAGAAGAAAAACATTGAAAATTCCTGCTCTAGAATTTTGAATGTCTTGGTCATTCTTGGAAAACAGTGAACACTTTTGGGGTGGAGGACGTTGGCTGTTCTAAGCGTTTGGAACGTGAATTGCTCCCACCTGCAAAGATGGCTGAGACCAAAAACTGCTTTTCCCAAGTTGAGGAGAGAGCATGTGTGGTGAAGTAGTCTTGAGATCACATTGGTAGGGAAGTAATCTCATTTTTTGAAGAGTAGGTATTGCTTTAGGACTAATACTTGCCTTTGTGCTCTTGTAATCTGTGCTCAGTCTATGCATTCGTCAACAGATTTTTGTTACAATCATGTCATAAATTCTCTCACAGGAAATTAGAGATGTCCTAAAGTTTCCAGCACTCAGGGAATGAATAGAATTAAGTACTATTTTGTATGCAATTTCAGTGTTTTCCACCTTAAAATATACGCATGCAGACCTCATCATCATAGGTATTTTTCACAATTTTTATATCACCCTTCCTCCAAGGAGCTCTGGGTGGTATACATAGTTCCTCCCCTCCTTTTGTCCTTACAACAACCCTGTGAGGTTGGTGAAGCTGAGAGATAGTGTGTGGCCCAGGGTCACCCAGGAAGCTTCATGGCTGAGTGTGGTTTTGAACCTGGATCTTCCAGGTTTAAATCCTGAATCACGACACCATCCTGGCTGCCAGGATCATTGTTAACCACTTCTTTTATTGCCCAGAGTAATATCAATGCAAATGAATGTGCTTCTGCAGCACAGGTAAACCCAGAACTCTGCCTTGTGCCCTGAGGTAATTTTTTTACCCAGAAGCCAAATAAAAATGTGATCCCAGGGCACAAGGCATTACTGTCACTACTACATGCTATACTCTCGGTAAGTATATTATACGAATATACTCAATAAAATGGGAGGTCCAGCATGAAATGACACAGGCCATATCTTGGATAGTTAGTTTTATGGTAGAATGGAGAAGACGTGCATGTTTGTGAGGTATCTTTGCAGCAGAAGTCATCACAATGGCCATATCCATTCTCAATTCTCAGCAGAGCTATTTAAAAAGTCTTTTGTTTTTGGTAGAAGTGTGTATGACAGACAGACAATGCATTTCACCTGAAGTTATGACATTACAAAATAAATATTTGAACATGGGACAGCTGGCACATTTGAGGGGGAGATGAATGCCCTCAGCACCACTTGACTAAATCCTGCATTCATGTTTTCTGTAAGTCTCATGGAGGAATGTGTGGAGGCCCTTGAATCACTGAGTCCCTAGGATATTTCACCCAAGCAGGGCCTTTCAAATTTGTCTCAATATTAAGCGTTGGGTGAAATTCTGTGACAATTCTATTCACAATTTTTCAGGCACAACATTTGATGCAGTACTTTTATCATACGATTCGGTGGACTGCTGTACCAGGAAACAGCAATAATAATTTTTGGCAATCCGAGCATACTGATTGCCAGGTGATTTTTCTATCTGTTACCACTTTGAAAAAAATTCAAAAGTATTCTGATACAAGGCTGCATGGTGTCTATGCATGTGGTGTGACTGTTAAAAGTGGTACGTGCAACCTCAACCTGCTCTCTAATTTAGCTGTTTGCTTTTCAGTATGTAACCAACACAGGATGACAATGCAACAGCATACCATTTGATCAAAAGTTATGTTGTTACATCAAACACAGGCATTTCTTGCTCTGCTGGTCTTTGGGGAGTGACAGCAAAGCTAATGGCTGTATTAACTTTTCTATAAGTTGAAGTATTTTTACGTGAGCACTCAGGCTTAAAAGGAAGAGGGGTTTTTTTTTTACATTGTAATGTTTTTTTTTTCTTTGGAGAGCAAGCTGTGGACAGATGACAGAGAGCTAAACGAAGTGCTGAACTTCTTCATGAGCACAGAATTTCTAATGCAGTTTTTCCTCATGTGAGTCCCCTGCCAATTTCCAGGCCACCTATGCGGGTGCAGTTGTCAGTGGCAACAGTGTGTCTGTGTTGGAAGGAGAGCCTAAGTTGTGCTCACCCATGTTTAACTGACAGTGTCACAAGATCCTTTGGGACACCCAGCTGAGTGATTTATTGCAATTCATCTCATGATTTGTGTGGCTCAATGATTTATCTTCATAAACGGCTCATGACAGCCGTTATTAAGCGTCAGGATGTTGTTACCATGAGTAAAGGATGATACAAGGATAATTTGTTTTCATGATATACTGACGATGGTCTCATAATTAGTAATTGTGTATATGACAGGGCACCTAATGTATATAAAGTTCGGAACAGAATCAATGTTAAAAAAAAATTATAAGTGAAAGGATAGTGTGAGTTCTTGCCAGAAGAAGACTATTGATAAGGTTGAAATTTAGCAGAACTACCCAAGAGGGAGCCAGTGCACTCTCCAAATGGCTACAGCAAGCTAAGTCAGGTTGAAGGGAATTGGCCAAATGGAAACAAACCAAAACAGGAAGAACCACAATTTACCCTGACGGTGGGCCAGTCCTATTGGGCTTACCCAGTGGTGTCATCCAAATGATTTAGAAACCGGTACTCACTTTTGATTGGCACTTGTCCAAATGCCAAACAAATAATGATTTAGGCCAGCTCAACTTCTAGAAACCGGTACTCGCGTAGTGGTGCGTAGTGGGTGCATGACATCACTGGGCTTACCACAGGCAGTACGAGTGTACTGCCCTTGTCTCTGTCATGAAGCCACTGTAAAGCATCTTAACTGCCAGCAGGAAGGCCTCAGGAAGACCTTACCACTGGTGCCTGGCCAGTGCAGTCTTCACATCGCCCATAGGCGGCAATGCAAGCATGAGGGCTAGATAAAAAGCTTCTCCGGGCCACATCCAGCCCCTGGGCCTTATGTTTGATACTCAAAGACAGATCCCCAGCTGGATGAGTGAGTAAACCAGCCATAGTCCATTATGAAATGTTCCTGTGCAATGTTCAAACGGCCCCAAATGCCCACGTTTTCATTTTCTTTCAAATTTTTTTTGCAAAATAGAACACAGATGCTGACCCCTTACACTTGTATCTCCAATTTCTTGTTACAAAAACATAAAGCTTTGCTGGGGGCGGGGTGCACTGAAAACAATAGCTTCATTGATATCCGTTTATATCAACCGAAGCGCTCCAAATTTTCTGTCTTATTACATTACAAATATCATGACAGCGGTGATATTTCTAATATATGGAGCCAGCTAACTTAAATAGAACAGAAGATTTTTGTATATAGTAGATCAAAAAGTTTTGTAGTAGTAGACAAGGGACTGAGACTGCAATCCTATCCACACTCACCTGGGAGTAAGCCCTATTGACTATAACGGGATTTATTTCTGAGTAGAGGTGCAAAGAACTGGGCTCTGCGCTATGGTCCAGACATGCCCTAGTTCAAAGTTTACCTCAACCATGAATTTGAGGGCCCAATCCTGTGCTGCTCTGGTGCAGTGCGATATGGTGGTGCTGAAATGGCCTGTATCCTGCTGTGCCAGAGCAGCAGTCGGCGGTCTCCTGGGAGTAAGAGAACATTGGTTCTCAGTGGCTCCAATGGGTCTACTCTGATCTGTGCCAGCTGTGTCAGACTCCAGGGCTTGGAACAGGGTATAGGATTAGGCAGCAGCCTCTGCCACCAACTTCACCCCCTCCTGGGTCCAATCCGCCCTCTGGCCCTCCCTCCCATTTCTGCCCCCCTCTCCATCTTTTCCCTGCCCTCTTCCACTTCAAAAAGCTTTCTCGCCAGTGGTGAAGTACTTTAGGGCACATTTGCTACAGCCATTGCCGGGGCAGAGAATGGACCACCAGCATTGCCCCAGCATGGAATCAAACTGTGAGTCCCCTGAAGGAAGCTGCACACTTTCAGTCTCAGCCTTGTCCTAAATAGGGGGATAAAATTTTGACAACCGTCTAAGATACGCTCCCCAGACAGGGATTTTTTTTTTCCCCTTCTTTTCCTCTCTTTCTTGTAAGACAGAAATGTTCCAAAAAATTTACATTTCCCTTGGATTTTACCTGTAATGCCTGTAATGTTGCATAACTGAAACCCTTACAGGCGGGCGGCATCAGATTTAGTATAGAGCCTGAGCACATGTTAATGGTTCAGCTCTAGAGCAAAATTTACTTCTCCAGACTCTGGCCCAGAGGTCAGAGCAGATTAAGGGAGCAATCCCGGGTCGGGCGTAGCACCAATGCAACGTGATTGCTTCGGTGCTACACCCTTAGCACTGATGCGGGGGCACTTAGCGAAACCCCAGTGTCAGCGCTAATGCTCTGAGACCAGCGCTGCCTGCAGTGCCGGCCTGGGAGCGCCCGCGCCGTGCCTCCTTTGCACGAGCCGAAGCCGGCTGGCACACAAGCATTACAAGGTGTGCCGAGGTGGGTGGGAGCGTGGGAGTGGGTGGGTGTGGGTGTTCCTGGGTGGGTGGTAGGCGCGCCTGGGAGAGGGCGGGCTTGGGATTCAGCCATAAGGCCAACTCCTAAGCCTTATCCTCAGGCCCTGCACCTATTTAGCAGGTGCAGATCCAAGGAGTTCAAGGGCCCTTGCACCGGGGAGGCTTCAGTCTCCCTCTGTACTGTGCTAGATACAGCGCAGGCCTGCCTGTTCCAGCGCAGTATAGGATTGTGCCACCCCTCAAGTCCCAAACGATGGCTTGCAGTAAACTTAATATAAAACCCACACAATGGTTTGAGCTTCGAAGCAGGTAAATCATGCTTTAGAACCGCTTTCATTTTCCTTCTACTCAGCACACTGGCCTCTAGGTACAGTGGCTTCCAAAAGCAGAGCAACCACTGTAGCTATGCTTTGACAATGCATACACTAGTATTGTCATCCTAAGTGTTGCCGGTCCTAGTGTAGCCTAATCCCCTAATTTACGTGGGAGTAAATTTCATTGAACTCAATGGGCTTTGCTTATGAAAGATGTGCATAGGGTTGTAACTCAAGTCATAGCTTGCACAAACCATAGATTGAAAACCAACTTCATATCATGGTTTTGAATTCTGTTTTGCTGGCTGATTGCAAAGCCTTGCTTATTGATTCTTCAGATATTACACCAAACTATACAGAGCTTCTGTAGCCTGAATTCTGCTGGGATCTCCCACAAGTCCAGAAATTGGCCATCCCTGCTATTCAAAATCCGAATATACAATGAACCCTTAATTTAACGGACCTCAATTCAATAGACTTGAAAATAAAGGACAATTTCTGATACCCACAGAGGCCTATTAAACTCTACATTGCAGACTTCCCTAGACAGTGTTGGGGGAGTTAAGTGCCAGAAGGTGCTGGGGCAGGCTAATCTACCTTCCAGGACTCCCTTGGCACTCTCTCCTTTTCATTCTAGCAATGGAGACATTTCAGTGTTCCTGCTGCATTCCTAGAACATCCTCAGGAATAGAATGTCTCCATTCCTAGATTGCCTTGCAAGAGTGGAAAGGAGTGCTAGCAATAATGTGAAGGACTATTGGACTAATAGGGACTTGGGCTAAATGCCTGAATTTAACAGACTTTTGGCGTGAACAGACTCCATTTCCCCCATTAGTCCAGTACATCAAGGGTTCACAGTACCCTCTTTACAATTCCACAGAAACTTCATTTTGCTGATGGATAATATTACCTAAATGAGCATAATCTTATTTGCCTTGCAGGCAATACAAAGGCAGACTTTTCTTCTGTGGGTTGATAGTTTAAAACAGATCATTTTAAAATAAATTACTTATGAATAAACAGTGGGGCAGATCTTTCGTTTCATTGATTGAGTCATCGCAAAGGTTAGGACACCTCGTGTAGCCTTTCTTCACATCTCCAAGTTGGTAATTATACTGCATTAATTGTCTATGCAGTCCTGTGCATGCCACTCCTTAGAGCTGTAGTAAAGAACACTATTAAAATATGCACCCAGGCAGAAGTTGTTTTAAGAGAGGCACTGCCAGTGGAAAGATCTAGGCATTTGGAAAACACAGCTAAGTTTTTTGGCTTAAGTCTCTCCAAAACAGCATCCATCCACTGAGATGTTGCTTGAAAGCTTTCTTTTTATTTCCTTCAAGTGCTTTCAGTTGAAAATCAAGTTTAAAAGTGAATAAAACAAATGCATTTGAGTTTAATTATGAGCTTGGAGGGGCCGCTATTTGCAGGGCTAGAGTAGATATCTTTTAAGCAGGAGCCAAGGCAGGGGGAGGAGAGCTCCAAAACTTCTCCTGCAGCAAAAGTGTGGACTTCAGCAGCAGGAGTGTTTAGGTGTTACCTTTGAAACTTTTTTCAAAGACCTTAGGGAAGAAACATCAGCCTCAGCAGGATATATATGTGCCTAGTGACACATGCTAATGTCTAAGCAGTTGTCTTTCCCAAGGGCTGTCTGAGAGACCAGATGCAGCTCAATCCCAGGTAAATTTACCTGGGAATAAGTCCTTTTGTTCCTTATTTCTGAGTAAATGTGCACTGCCTAGCATTCTAATTTTAGCATTTATTATGGTATTTTTAATCTCCTTTTTACTTATACATTTGTTTTAAAACTATTGCAGTTCAAGAATTTGGGACGGAATGAGCTAGTTGTTTAAATGAAGAATTAAAAGTTTTGAAACAGAAATAAAAGTTAGGAGGAAAAAAACACTCTAATGAAGACATTTAATGTTGATCTTTTTTTGTTATTGTCTTAATGTGGCATTTCTGTGTATGTGTGTTTTATGACAAATTTATGACTGCACCACTGTTCCTAAGGATGTGCCAATAGTACATTTTCATAATGTACTATGTTTGATGCAAAACCAGATAAGTCAAAGAGTACAAAAAGTCCTGCAACCCCTTCCCCCAACCCTATTATCATTCTTTTTTTTCCCCAAATGCATTAATTCTTCTTTACAACCGTGCCCTTCATCTGCTTTTGCCTCAGAAACACCATTTTTACAAATTGAAAAACTTTGGTCTAAAGCTTGTGTGCACTCTTCCCCCCACCCCCAAGACTCACTAAAAGACTTTTTTTTTACCCTCCCCCTTTTCAGTGCATTAATGCTCATTAAAAGACTTTAAAGCTTGTTCCTGCATGTGGAGGCACATAAATTACTGGATTATTTTTTTGAAATCTAGAAATATGCCCATGAACATGTTTGTCCCTTTCAAGTGCCTCACCTAAATTGTCAAAGGCTCTGCATGGGCAGAGTTGCCAACCCTCCATGATCGTCTTGGACTTTCCAGAAAACAGTGTTAATCCCAGGCTATTTCTGAAAGCAATCCTAGAGATTTCAACAGGGTCTTCAGAAATTTCCAACATTGTCAGGTTGGGGGAAAATGTTCAGGAAAGCTTCAGTCAGAGTTGGCAACTCTAAATGTGGGGTAGTTTGTGAGGGGAATGAAAATGACCCCTCCCCAGCTTTGCTCAGAGTTCCAGAATTCCTGCTTGAAATTTGAGCTTTCATTGCGCAACAAAGTACATCTCCCTTACACTTAGGGATCTGAAAGGAGGAAATGCATGTGCAGAATCCCAACCAACTGCTTTTGCCTTCCAGTTTGCTGGCACATTAGCAGAAAGCACACTGCATTACAGCTAAACAAAGCAGTGACACATTCTTTCATTTCCTTCCATTGAATGCACAAACTGGCGGAGAAGAAACATCCATGTATTTCCACTTCTTGTCAATACAGCTGCATTTTTCACTTGCCTGTGGCTACATTGTTTTCTTGTCTGGGAGATGGGCATTAAATTATCTTGCTTAAGAACAAATTGGTGCTCATTGTGAGGGGCTGCTACTTCAGAAACACAGGTTCAAGCTGAGAAGAAGCCCACCTTGCTGGCAGATCAGACTGTGTCCTGCACCCCTCTCATCCACCTCCACACACTTTCACCCCCACCCCCTTTTTCTATGACCCAGAAGTTAACACCCCAATAACCCACTCTACAGATAAAATTCCAAATCCTTTCCACTCTATATCACAAGCAGAGACGGCGCAAGTGCTCCATAGAAGGCAGTCACAAGGTTGTAGTTCTGTGTGGCTAAATGAAAGGAGCCTGTGGCAGAAGGCTAACCTGTAGGACTCAAAGTTAGTATATCAAAAACTCTTTGATTTTTCTAATGTGCATCCTTTCCTTAAACTAAAATGACAGAAGGAAAGAGAGAACTGTGTGGGATTTATTTGCTATCTCAAATATGTGTATATTTGAAGATTAAAAGGGCTTTGAAAGACTTGTTTTGAATTATAGGATTAGCTCATAAGAGCAACAGCAGCCATGAAAATTCCTTAATTAAGCTTCCTCCCAGAATTCTTTGTATCCCTGAAATGGAAGCACCCATAACACTAACTCAGCAGTTGCCGATTCAAAGGGATTACCAAGTGAACAAAACTGAAACTCTGTTTTTGAATCCCTCTCTTCCAAATGAGGCTAGCACAATTTGTAGCCCCATCAAACCAAGCATAGTTCTCGAGCCAGATGCTGGGACCTGCCAGAGGATGAGAACCCAGGTTGGTTGGTTGGTTTTTGTTTTGCAGTTTCAGGCAAACAGCAAAGACTGTTTGAGCGTTGGTGAGCTGCCAAACATGGGTGGTGATCTGTTAGCTTTTGACAGGTCACATCTAGGTCTATTCTAAATACCATTTTAAGGTATACATTTTTTAAAAAGGAAGGTGTTTTCCAGCCATCCACAAATCTACAGTACTTTCCTGCTTGAATAGGGAATGAGTGCTCCCAGCTCCTAGCAGGGACACCCACCCCACTTGAAATGTCATATCTGCACTGCCCATTTTGTGAACGTGGGAAACAACTGGGGTCTTTTCTGAGCAATGGGGAAAGGTGCCTTCTGGTTTTTATTTTATTTTTTGCTATATATCCCAGTGCAAATGGGAGATGATCCTGCCTCTCTCCCAAACACTTGACACATGCCAAAAGATTTGAGGAGAGTGATGGCACGCACCAATGATGACTGGCTAGGGAGCCAAATCGACATTTCTAGACCTCTGGCATTTTCATTTAGATAATTGCTATGATGCTTTGGCTGTTGAACTGGACAGGTCCAAATAGTTGGTTATCACCACTAATTTAGGGCAAAATGTATCAAAGGTGGGTATTTTCAAGAGAGAATTGAATGTGATGATGGAAGTGAACATACACTGGCAAACCATTCCCCTACACCAACATATATCAATGTTTGTATCCCGCCATACCACTTTGCATGATCTGCCTATTGAAAGTACCCCCAAAAGTAATTGGCAATGAAGGCGACAAACACTGGTGAGAGGCTCAGGGCAGATGGGACGACTTCTTCAAGCTTGCAAAAAGTGCATGCTGGAACTCTGTCCACTGAGCCGAGCCCCTCACTGCTGCTTGTCATGTTGTGTCACTGCCAGGCATTGGGGGCTCTGGAGGTCCTGCATGTACCACTAGACACCACCTCAAGTATCACTAGTAGTACAAGTACCACTACACTGGTTGAGAAATGTTGCCCTATAGCAATGTGCTCCTTGCCTCCCACTTTTCCTATAGGAAGTCTGTGTCTGCAGTAACAAGTGTTCGTCACAGGGAGAGAATCTCCCTATGATTACAAGCACAGGAAATCTGAAGGATCACTGCAAAAGAGTGCCCAACATGGAAAGGGTGAGAGAGGTGTGCTGGGGAGTGCATTGATGTGGTTTGTCATGTACTCTTGCTCCTCCCCTTCCATGAACAGTGGTGATGTTATAATCAATTAATAGGACTTTATTCTCTGCATTATTATGGCAGCTTGCCGGAGGATGAAGATGCTAGTCTGTTTTCTACCATACTTCAGGACCAGCTTTGCAAATGGCAAGAGATGGTATTGCAGCTATCAGCATCAAGTGACACAATCAGCTTGTGTGTATATGTGTGTGTGTTGTAGGGGGTTGTATCCTGATTAATGAAGCCTCTTAAGTTTGGCCTGGCTCCTAACTTTGAGCTATTTGTTGCTCAGGTATGGACTGCTGGTATACAGTTCTTACTGCCTGCATGCCTGCTTGACATGCTTACAGGACGTCTAGGACGGAACTCACCTCCAGCTCTGACAATGAGCATTCTTCCACTGCACCATTCAGCCCTTAAATATACAGGTTTTGAAATCCATTTAACAGGCATAGTCTAGCACTCATTTACTGCAGTTGCCCAGATTGCTCCATTCTGATTTGATCTCTCAAGATCAACTATAAAGACATTTGAGAATTAGCTGCTGTAATGTTGTTTGAATAATAATTAGCATATGGCATCTTTTGCTATTTCGTACTTGATTTTTTAAGATCTTGCAAAAAATTTTCCGTACTCATTAAACCATTTCTTCCTCCCTGCCTTTTATAACAGAAACATCTGTTTCTTCTTGTTCAATCAAAGTGACAATCTCAAGAGTTCCTATTTTAAAGTAATGCCATTTAAAAGATTAGCATTAACATATCTAATTTGCACATGAAACCAGAGTTCCTACAACTCACAAGAGGGTTGTGGTTGCATATTTTAAATAAGCAAGTAAAGAATTTTCTAAAGTGATGTATGAAAAGAATAAGGGTCAAAAAATGCAAATGCAGAATGAAGCACAATATTATTAGGAGGCTTCCAAATATACATTTATGCCAAGAGCATATGTTGCTACTTAAAACCAGGCACATTTTTATTTAGCATTCTTTTTTCCACATGGGATTCTAATGTGATCTGTAATACTGATGAGACATTTTGCAAATTTCATATGTTCAGAGTTGAGGAAGTCTTGCTCCAGTATTTCTTGTGTGATGGAAAGGAAAAGAGGGAACCGGAATTGAATGTCAGAACTGACATTTCACTCTCCCTTTGAATCGCCATTCATTTATATGCGGAAATTAAGGGCTGGACTAAAGAGCACCACTGGGAGGAGGGGGTGGGAACTAAACCCAGCCCCCCTCCCCGGTTCCTGGTGACTTCATTTTTTTGGAGGGCAAGGTTTTTGCATGTCTCTGCCTTCACAGATGTGCTACCTGTTGTCCATTTGTTGTCCCATCGAAGTCAATGAGTATCATTGAAAACCAGGCCTGATCCTGTCTTCACAGCCTCACCCTATCATCGACTAGCCTGAGCCGGGTCAGCCAGAAGCAAGGCAAGACAACCAGCTGCATCCATTGGCCACCTTTGTGGCCACCTCACTTATCCCCCATTTGCCCCTTTACCTCTTCCTTCTTGACTTGTTGCTCTAGGTTTTGAAACGGAGTGGTAGAGACAGAACAAGGAAGTCAGGAGAAGCACCGTCCTTCTTCTCCCAGTGTCCTCGTTCTTGCTTCATTTGGTTGCCCTGTTTCAAATCATAGACCTGCAAACTGGGGAGGAAGAAACAGGCAAGCTGGAGGGGCTGGTTGTTTGTTTGTTTGTTGCATTTCTATCCTGCCTTTCTTCCACACTGAAGGGGACCCGAGGCTGAGGTACTGCTGGACAGGAGGAGCTGGCAATGGCGTTCCTGTTCCTTGATCAGAACAGACATTGCCTCTTTTCTTTTTCTAGACTTTTTGCAGCAGGAGCAGTGATGTCATTCAGGGGGAACGGACCAGAACGGGCGTTCCGGATCCTAACGGGCTCCGTGGCTGCTTCCGGGTTTGTTTTTTTCAACATTTGAATTTGAACTCAAAAGTGAGTTCCTGTTCCTAAATCATTTGAATGACACCACTGAGCAGGAGCCATTCCATTTGGGCCAGGCCTGTACATAGATTTACCTTCAGTTTAATTTCTTCCTCAGACTAAAGTGTGACAAAAAAGAAGTAACCCAGAAGCTTGTGTGTGAGACAGAGAGAGCTTTGTCTGCAGGACTAGAAATTGTAAAAAGCTGCTCAGGGGGTTGGAGTTTTTCAGAAGTCTCTTCTTCTCAGGGGCAGGTCTGCTCCTCCAGTAGCTTACTCGCTTGCCCCTTCAGTAAAAGCCAGTGTGTATATCCATTGTGGCATGCGGGAAAGCAATGACCAGATTTAAGACACTGTCTTGTAAACTAGGCAGATTCTTTAAATCGGCACCCTCCAAACTACATGTTGTGGTGCACCCAAAAAATACTTCCAGGCATGGCACGGTGGTGGTGAAGCTTTACTGTTCTGCCCCGTCCCGCCACTTCTGATCTTCACACTAGTCTTTGCAGCAATCTGTGCTGGGCAACCACTTAGGCTGCCAATGGCCCCAGCAGGCTCTGCGCCTAATTTCCCAGGGAAAGCTGCTACCTGGTGCGAGTTGCTGCAAAGATCAGGCATGAAGAAGGAAGGCGGTGAGGTGGGACAGTCAGGCTTCACCACTGCCGTGCCCAAGATGAGTTGTTTGGTGCACCACAGGCCCTAGTTTGGAGGTTGCTGGTTTAAACAAATCAGCCAGATGCCATGGTACAGGTTTATGCTTGGATGTTCACACTATTGCCCCAGAGATATTCTCCCTGTCTAATAGCCATTTCTCAGCTGCAATGAGACCTTGTGATACCACTTTTCAGAAAATAAGCAGAAGTCAATTTTTTGCTACAAAAGATGGCATAGTTCCACCTCACGGAACTTGTTAATAGATATGAGTATGTCTAGTCACTCAAAGGCTTTCTTTCTTTCTTTCTTTCTTTCTTTCTTTCTTTCTTTCTTTCTTTCTTTCTTTCTTTCTTTCTTTC
>JAJKFI010000032.1:12100234-12128070 GCA_029204185.1 Lerista edwardsae
TTCTTTCTTTCTTTCTTTCTTTCTTTCTTTCTTTCTTTCTTTCTTTCGGCACATGGGGCACAACATTTTTTAACACACACCCTACGACGTTGTGCCCTTGCCAGGCCTCAGAAGACCTTCTGGAGGCCTCCAACCGGCACTGGCAGTTTTAAGCAAAAACCAGAAAAGCCTTTCAGAGGTCTCCAGTAGGCCTTCTGAGGCCCAGGGAGGCCACACTTGACACCCCCCCTCAAGGGGTGGTACCTGAAGCAATGTAACCCCAGTAGCATAGCTAGAGCTGAGTCATAGCACTAAGTTTTGCATGCCATGCAAGCAACCCCTCCCCTTCAAAGCCATTTGATGCAGTTACAGCAAAATGGAGGCCCGGAATGCCTCCAAAGGGGAAGGGAAGGGGCTGCTTGCACGTCGCATTGAGGTGCCATGCAAAACCTAGTGCTGTGATCTCCTATAGCTATGCTATTGGCACCCCCTGCAGAGTTCTCCTTGCAGACAAATCTACCCAAATGATATAATTATATTTTCAGCGTGTGAAAATGATTTTCTGCTTGTGGTTTAATAAGCATCAGTAGATAATGTATTAACCAATCATCTCTATGCATTTTGGATAAGTGGGGAATGTATATGCTCCAGATGCTGTCCGAAAACTTAGTGAAGGCTGATAAACCTGTATGAATGTTGATAACCCTGGGTAAGCAATGGCCTCCAAACAAAGATATAACATTCCACCACTTTGCAGATACACAATGAAATGCAGACACAAATGAAAGCAGACAATCCCATTTGGCTTTCAGCATTCCCTTGGGTATTTCTGTGTTTAGGACATTTGCAACATTTGTCTGAGAGTGTCAACATTCACCAAATTTCAGATGTCCACCGAAACTTACATATGACAAAACAAAGCAGCTGTTTGCTTTTATATGTTAAATATTTTATGTGCAATATTTATCTTTCTTTGTGATTCTCTGCAGAAGCCATTATCACTAGATCTCAAGGGATTTAAAAATATAAGAAGATAACCAAACTACAGCCAGCTCTCCTCTATTCTTTTTAGGTGCTGGACTCAATGATGGACAGTGGCATGAAGTTCGGTTCTTAGCCAAAGAAAATTTTGCAATGCTTACCATTGATGGTGACGAAGCCTCATCTGTTCGGAGTAACAGTCCTCTGAAAGTCTTGACGGGAGACAAATATTCATTTGGAGGTAAACAATTTTCTAGTCTGTGGCATGCATTCTTGAGGAAGACTGTTTTTGAAAGACAAAAATATATTTCGCTCATGAGAAGGTTTTTCATTTGCCTGCAAGGCAAGTCACATTACCCAAAATGTCAGCCCTATGTTTAAGGGTGTGTGTGTGTGTGTGGGGTCTTTACAGATGTTTCCATTGTTCCACTATAAATCTCCTGTCAACCAGCATCATATCCAAGGTGTATTTCAATTTAGCATAAAAATTCTTTTGTACAGTGGAGACATTTCTCCCTAGGTTTCATTTTCATTTTCACGATAGGATCATCTGCACTAATGTTGAGATGAATATTCATTAGTTTTGGATTAGTAACATATTTTTTCAATCAAGGTAGGACTCTTTTGGTGAAATTGAAGGCAACCTATGTGAAAAGTCGATGTCTTTGAGGCAGTTTCAAAGTTAATAACTTGCCAGCTTTAGAGGTATGAACCTCTATTTTAGACTTTTTAATTACTCTAAGCTGGTGTGACTTTTAATAAACTGAGCCATCAGTGTTTTCTGGGAAGTCTGATTGCAACCTTATGTTTGTTTTAGCTTGATTCTTTGAAAAATATAGGTTTCTGCTTGGATTAAAAAAAAAATTCTAATCTAGTCTATTAAATTAACTGCAGGCTTGAAATGTCACATGTTATGGTATCTCTGACTAAATAAGCATTTTTTTTTATTCTCCCAAGGTTACCTTCCTTTCATTATTTTGCATTCATAGAACTATTAAAAACACTTATGGAAATTGATATTTGAATAGTGTAAGAAAAAACTAATATGCACTTCATTAAGAGTAGGTTCAAACTTCCTTAATAGTCATGTCATAGACACCTGGAAAACCTGTAGTTTTGGCGGTGCGGATCATGAAAAGCACTCCTTCTCCATGGTCAGTGCTTGCCTTACAGAAATGCTGCCAGGTAATGAATGTTCCAGCGCCAGACAGAGCCTTTGTTCTTCCATGTCAGCTTTATGGACCTCCAGCATTCCCCTTGCCTGGTTTAAATGCAACTAGTTTCCAAAAGGACTCTTCACATACTGTTGACTTAACTAAGAAGTTTGCAATGTGTGCTGTTTTCTCTCTATCCCTCTCTCTTGAAGTCAGCAGCCATATTTCCCCTGTGCAAATGTACTGCTGTGTCAATAATGAAGTGCCAACCTCTTCAGTAAAAGCAAGCCATGACAAAAAAGAGGGAGAGAACTGGAAAATAGTAATATCCATGAATTTCAATGTGTATAACGTTTTTCCCTCCCACGGTTTCAGCATGATAATTTTAGTTCAGCTGAAATGAATATTCACAGTTTGAAAGTTGCATTTTGAATGTGAAATTTTACCTAAAAATTTGAGTGTTTGACTTTTGGTTGATATCTCGGGATTGCTTTGGTATCTTATCAGCTGTCAAATACAAAGTACAGTTGAATATCCGCTATCAATTACAGGCAAATACTATCACATGCCAACTGTGATATATGAAATACTGCATATCAAATGTTATCAAGCATCAGCTCTCAGCTATAGAATATTGAAATCAAATGTCTAAGGCAGTGGTTCCCAAACTTTTTAGCACCACGACCCACTTTGTCCTCCACAGTGGGTCTTGACACAATGCTGCTTAAAGCATCACAATGACTTATTGGAGCCCCTGAAGGCCAGTTCCGGATCATGTTAGGCCTGCAGCCCACTCCATTGCCCTCTGTGGGCTAGAGAATGCCACTTCAAACTGACCAGGAGCAACTTCTGGTTTGTAGAAGTTGCATCCACAAAGTGGAAATTGCTTCCGGTCACTACTGAGGGGCATTCTGGGACGCTCAGAGGCCACTGGAATAAGTTGTGGGCCTGGCGGAATCCAAACGTGGCCTTCAGGGGCTCCCAATGAAGAATTGCCGGAATCATTGTGTTACAGCCTAGGATTGATTTCTTGATTGTCAGAAACAGATATCAAACATTCATATGTCAATGATGTAGGAAATATTCTATACACGAGACCCTTTTAATAGGAAAGCCTAGGATTTCGACATGGGCCATTTGTAGAGAAAATCAACCATGAGTAGACTCAAGAGACAAGAGACATGTACAAGTTGAGCCTGATCATTCACGGATTTTTCATCCGCAGATTTGATTCAACATGGGTCCCCCAGCCCATGTGTTGAGGCAAATTAAGCTCAACCTAAAGCCTCTGAAAGCAACAAGACGCAACAAGCAACTCTGGTCACATCCAGAGGATCTTCTGAGGCCTGCTCAGGCAGCAAGGCTGCTCCCACAGCTTCAGCGGGCCTCAGAATGGCTGTTTCAGCCAAAAAAAAATCACCTCCCAGTTTCTGGGGGAAACGGGAAATAACGTTTTTAATGCCTTATAAGGCATTATGAGGCCCAGGAAAGCCCTGTGGGGCTCTCCCGCGCCTCGCAATGCCTTATAAGGAATTAAAAACATCACACACCCCTCCAGGCAGCAGTAGAGCACAGGGTGGTCGGGGGGGTGGGATGATCCCCCATTCTGAGCCCTGCCCAGGCTGCATGCAGATGCACAACACAACACAGTGGTGATGAGAAAGTTCCCATTCTGACCCCCATTGAAATTGCATGCAAATGCATGCAGAAAGCCCTCCGCACAACAGCAGAGCATAGCTCTGCTGTCTGGAGGGTGGGGTGAAGGATCACCCATTCTGAGCCCTGCTCAGCCTGCTTGCTGACATGTGCATCCTTCATGGGGCTCAGTAGCCCTCCAGACAGCAGCAAAGGGCAGAAAATCTGTGCATTTAATTACCAGTGGATTTCTTTTATACGCAAGCGTTCTTGGAGTGGAACTTCACGGATAAAAAGGCCCCACCTGTATATTGTCTCTGTATGCAGGTACCCAGATATATTCAAAGGTAGGGCAATTTTTTACAGGCCCAACCAGAATTTTAAAATGTCGATCACCGTTTTAAACCATGATTTTAATATTAAGAGTGCAATCCTAAATTGCGCTGGATTGGCGAGGCCAGCGGGCCTGTGCCAAATCCAGCACACCTTAGGTGTGCTGGGGAGCCTCCCCGGGGCAAGGGCATGTTCCGCCCCTTTCCCCAGAGGTGGCTCCGGCCACTCCGTGGGGTTCCTCAGACCTGCACCTGCTATTTAGCAGGCGTAGAACTGAGGAAGCCGTGCAGCCCTCCAACGGGGCCTTGGATATGGCCTAACAGCCCCAACCCATCCCAGCCCCCTCCCCAGGCTAGCACGCCCACTGCCGAATTCAGCGGGCACACGGGAGGCTCTCCATCAGCACTCTCAAGCCAACACTACTGGTAGCGTCGGCCCGAGAGCTCTAGCGCTGATGCAGGGGTGCCACTCGGTTCTCCCACGTTGGTGCTAGTGACATAGCACCAACACAACAACATTGTGTCAGTGCTACATCAAGGGTGGGATTGTGCCCCAAGAGCAAGAGTTTTGTAGCAGCTTAAAGACTAACCGCTTTATTTCAGTATTAGCTTTTGTGGACTGGAGCTCACATTGTTAGCTGCACCTGATAAGGTGGACAAAAGATTACGCTATGAAATAAATTGGTTAGTCTTTAAGGTATTATGAGACTCTTTGTTGTTCTTGCTGCAACAAACTAACACAACTAACTAGCACTGCAACAAACTAACACTTCCCTCTGGAAGTTGTTACCATAGTTGCATGCATTTTAAGCACTTCAACACAGCCATCTCACATTTGATGATATGCTAATAGCCCAGTATAGCATAAGTTGCATGCTGCACCATGAATGTGGAAAAGGATACAGTCGACATATGCTGGCCTCCAGGCAAATGAATGAAGTAGTACTTTTTTGAGGGGTGGGGTTTGATAACTTTACTCTGATAGCAACCACACTGCCACCTTGAGAGCTCCCACAGCTGCTAGGGACCCATTATGGCATCTAGCCACCTTCTATATCTCACAGCACAATCTTTACCTGGGGATGGGCTGGCACAAGTCTCCTGTGCTGGCCCAGGAGTGTTGCAAACGCACTGTAAAGCACATTTGCAACAACTCGGGAGGAGGCTAAGCCAGTGCACTGACGTGGTGTGTGATCTCTCTCATATAGATTAAGGGCACAATCCTGACTCGGAGAGTGGTTCAAACTTACTTTACAGTGTCCCTTGTGGCAGCCAAACTTTGCTGGCCTAACTGTGCCAGCCTAACTCCAGGTTAGGATTGCGCCCTGAAACAGTGCTTGCTCATTTGCTTGCTCGTTACACATGCACACATGCAAATGTGCTTAGGAGCATAGTGAATACAAAAGCAGCAATTCTGCCCTTAAGACAAAAAAATGTGACTTCCTCTTGACAATCTGAAACTTTAACAGCACAGTCCTATGCAGGTCTACTCAGAAGTAAGTCCCACTGAATTGCATGCCCCAAGTGCTCTGGGCTGCAGTCCTATCCACACTTACCTGGGAGTAAACCCCACTCACTATAATGGGGCTTACTTCTGAATAAACATGCATAGGATTGGGCTCCAAATGATGTGTAAAACCCACATGATACAATATGTTGATTAGATCAGTTGTATGGTATGAATGTCTTTTTAAAAAAACTAATATAATTTTGGGTTTTCATACATTTCATAACTTAAAGCCAAAATGACTAAAGCCAAAATGCTCTAGAAAGCTAACAGCTGTTTGAGGGCCCTGTGGAGCTCGTTGGGATCTTTTGGGCAGAAAGGCAGAGTAAAAAAGAGAATATATATAAATAAATGAAATTTATCCCGAGGGCAATTTGGCTCATTAAGAATGAATTCATTTAGAGTTTGTGTATTTTTAGAGTATCTGATCACACATGCCATGATCTTTACTCTTCAAAACCTGTTTCTAAGAAGGCTATATAAATGTCACATCTAAAATGCTACAGGCTTTTTCCCAGCAGGATTTCAAAAACAAGTCCCTGTGTTTGGAGTGTCGTATCCTCAAATCTTTAACAGCATATACTGTAAACATAACCTTTTCAATTCTGGAGTGTTCCACTTTTTGTGAATATCTCTTGCAAACTTTGTGGTGAATTTTATGTTGTCTATGTGTGGGATCACTTGCATGGAATGCTGGGAAAAAATGGATCAATTCCAAGTGATCAGCAGAGGTTCTGTTTCAGAGCTGCCCCCCAAATAACTCTGGTTTGTGGAGAAATTATCCAAGGCTTAATATGAGCCAAGCCTTGAGCCTTGAAATCTGAGCTCCAGCTCTGGAACTTGTGAAATAGGATATGAGTGCCTTCTATTAAAGTATCTTCAGCTAAAGCGATACAATCTCATAGCCTCAGCCTTTGCTTGTACATTTCCTAGAGGCTGCTACTTTGCTTCTTCAAAGAGGATGCACTTTTGGAGCTATAAACGTATGAGAATGTGTTGCAATCCCCTGGCTGAATGACAACTGACCCACTCAGCCAAACTAAAGTAAGTTTAAAAAAAAACCCTCCCCAGATGAGACCAATAAGGCACAGAAGCCAACAGTTCCTACTTGGCCCCAAAAAGATGGACAGGTAATTGCAGACCAATCTCCTTAACGAGTAATACCCAGCTCCAGCCCAATGAGGAGCAGATACTGAAACAGTGTTGCTTAAGCTCCGCCTCTTGCCCCTGCAGCTCCAATGAACTTTCTTCCCTTTGCTTGCCTGTTCTATGAAAGAATTAGGCAAAATGCAGCCAAATCAAGCCCTTGCAGTCAGCCCCATGTTCACATATTAAGGACCCACTTCTAGCCAACTTTCCAGCCCTGATGCAGCCATTCTAACAGGTTATGTGGTGGGGGAGTAATCACGGAGGCCTCCTCAAGGTAAGGGACCATTTGTTTCCTTACTACGGGGCAATCAGTGCTGGAAAATTGGATAAGATTGGGCCCTTTGTCCTGTAAATGCTACATGATTATCTTTCTACATGAATCTCTCGCTCTCAAGCACACACACACACACACAGAGTGAACTACCTTTCATCAGGGTTGAGCTGATTATTTCTGTCAATCTTTTTATTTAATTACCGTTGTGATAGGGCTAGATGAAGGACAGCATTCCACTGAGCTTTTGCACTGTTGAGCTCTCTATACCATGTAGCAGGTCTCTCCTGGACATTCAGGCTCAGAGCACAACCAAATTAATAGCTTCAGCTTACTGTCCCAATAACCCCAACCTGGGTTCCAGTCTTGGTTCTGTGCTTTAACACGCTGCTCCCATGCAAGAATCACAAACCAATTCTTTAAGCAGAAACAAGCTTTTATTTAGAATAAGGCACAAGAGGAAAAGTCACTCTTGCTGAAAGCCAGCAGAGCTCTTCAAGGACTTCCCCCAATTAGTACACACATAGCACTAACATAACAAAACCTATTCTAATCTTTGCTCAGCAGTTCTCACCATCCTTGGGTTTCTCGAATGGCCGAGGCTCGGCGGCCCATTCTCTGCTCACACTGCCAACTGCAGTCTCCTGGCCCTTGAGGGATTATAGGACCTCGAGACAAAGAAACCTTCCCCAATTATAGAAACTCCACTAGACCCCACGAGGGACATCCACCAATGAAATATATGTATTATTTGAATCACAATCAATTAACCAATCCTCTTTCATGTCACGTATACAAAATGTTACCAGTTCTGACCCAGGTGTGAACAATCTACTCTTTCTCTGATACCTGCTACTCCAGGATGTTCCCAGGAGCCTCTTTTGATTTAACTTATGCTTCAGCTGTGAGCCTCCGGCCTTATCTGCATTTCAAGGTTGTCTCCGCACAGCTCCGGCCTGCAAGTGTGAATCATACCACTTCACTAAGAGCCTAGCTTCCTTCCCTGCATTCCTTTGATCTATCTCTTCCCAAGGATGTGAGACCACCATTTCTTTCTAAATTCTCCTAAATTTTCTGTTTAACCCAGTGGTTCTCAACCTTTTTTCCACCGGGACCCCCTTTTTATTATGATAGTCTGTTGGGACCCCCAACCATAAAATTATTATCATAGCTACTTCATAACTGTAATTTTGCTACTGTTATGAATTGTAATGTAAATATCTGATATGCAGGGGGCATCCGCTAAAACTGAGGGTTGGGAGAGTTAAAACCGAGAAAACGAAGTACTTTTTTACCCAGTGGGTAGTTAATCTGTGGAACTCACTGCCGCAGGAGGTGGTGATGGCATCTGGTCTTCATGCCTTTAAGAGGGGATTGGACGGATTTCTGGAGGAAAGGTCCATCGTGGGCTATAGGCAATGATGGATTGTGCAACCTCCTTACATTGGTGGTGGGCTATTTCAGAGTACCGGGTGCAAGGGAGTGGCAACAGGATGCAAGCATCTTGTTGTCTCGTGCCTCTCTGGGGCACCTGGTGGGCCACTGTGAGATACAGGAAGCTAGACTAGATGGGCCTTTGGCCTGATCCAGCAGGGCTCTTCTTATGTTCCCTTCCTCCTGCTGTTAGCCCTTCTTGAATGATTGCAGCCCAGACCCAGAAATTTAGCAGCAGGCAAGACAGCAAGGAACACCTTGAATAATGCAACTGTCTGCACTGCCTGTGTAAGAATCTCTACAGGGCAAACATTTGGGGCTTCTCTTACCAGTTTGGTTGCTTTGGGGGGTTGTCGTTGTTGTCCTCAGCAACTTCTGAGCAGAAAACAGAGCGCTGAAAACATCAGCTCTCTAACAACCAGTGCTTTTTTTTGGGGGGGGGAAAGGTGCAGGAACAAACACAACGTTGCGGGGTGTGGCTTCTGTCCAGAAGCCAAGCCCTGCCTCCTTGTTTTGCCGGTCGGGCACTTTAAAGAAAAAAAGCCCTGAGAAACAGTATTCATAAAGGCCACAGAACTATTTCAGCTAAAAAACACACAAATAAGCAATGTTCTTATAAGATGAAAAGTGTTCTGCTCATGCAAAACTGTTGGAACAATTCCCTCCTTTTTCAGGGCTCAGCCACTAGAACTGAGTGGTAGCACAATAACATACCTAGAACTGCTGACTGCACTGACAGTGGAGGTTTTTGGCTTTTTAATAAACCACACATACTTTTATTTAGAAATGGAGCACTGTCATTTTTGAGGCTGCCCCACTATTCTTGCCTCCTGTCTTGGTTGGCATTGAGGCTGCAATCCTATACACACTTTCTTGGGAGTAAGCCCCATTGGATACAATGGGACTTACTTTTGAGTAGACATGCATAGGATTGTGCTCTAAGGCACTTAAGCTCAGAAATTCACAAATTCCTAGCTTTTCATTTATGGATTCTTATCTCATTTTTGCACTTCTCTCTCTCTCTCTCTCTCTCTGTGTGTGTGTGTGTGTGTGTGTGTGTGTGAGAGAGAGAGAGAGAGAGAGAGCGCGCTTCTGCTCCTTACAGCACTAGATACAAATTCATATCTTCTTATTTCAGAGGGAGAACAGAGGAAGCAAAGATTGCAATTGAGACAATGACTGAAACACGGGGGGGGGGCAGTTTTCCAACTCTGGGAGAGGAGGCAAGAAACCAAACTAGCAGGGGAGAAGACAGAACTCAAAAGGATATTGCAGAACAGGGAAAGGGAAAGAGCCAGCTGGCAGCCCCTTTAAGAAAAGCTCTCCGCAGCCGCAGCCCCCTCCAGAAGTGCTTCCCTCTCCAGCGTTCCAGTGCTCACCTCAGGCCATGGAGGTTCTCAATGCAGGCAGCTGCATCCAGGACTAGCCACAAATGTGTGCACGCTGTTGCAGCCCACCACGAGGCTGCACAAACTGGCTACACGCGGGCACCTTACTGGGCCTGCGCGTCCAAACTCTCCCTGGTCTTTTGGCTGAAGTGCTGCTGCCGGCTAATGCAAATGAGAGACTGGGGGGACCTTGCATTGATTGCAGGAGCCAATGGAGAAGTAAGAAGGGCAAGGAGGAGGTGGAAGAGTTTGAGGCTAGGGACAGGGCTCAGCTTGGAAGACAACAGCTGCTGGCTGCCGGCTGCACACGTGCATGCGGTTCCTCCCGGCCGGCGGGGAATCAGGCGGGGGAAGACGCAGCTCTTCCCCCTGCCTGATTCCCCGCCGGCTGGGACGAATCGCGCACACACACACACACACACACACACACACGGTTCCTCCTGGCCGGTGGGGAATCAGGCGGGGGAAGACGCAGCTTCCCCCCCGCCTGATTCCCCGCCTGCCGGGACAAAAAAGGTGGCGGAACATTAGAAAAAAAGCCCTGCTAACAACCCCCCTGGATTGAACACAGACACAGAAAGGATCCTTTTCAGCTGCAAGCTCCAGCCCCCTTTACTATGATTTTTATGCTACTTGCCTCAACTCCGCCCCTTTCCGATTCGCCCCGCTAGGAATCCGGAGTTGCTCCTTTTAACCCTCAGAGTGCCGGTCAGCTGAGAGAAGAGCCTCTTCTCGACCCTCCCACTCCCGGGAGGGTCTCCTCCTCCGGGCACCGCCTCCTCCCCCCCCCGATTCAACCTCCGATGCGGCGACCCCTTTCATATGGTTGATCGACCCCCACGGGGGTCGCGACCCCCAGGTTGAGAACCACTGGTTTAACCCATTTCCACCTTGACAACCGTATTTAAGCATCACCTTGTACATGGACTCAAGACTTTCAGTCTCAAATCAGTTTACAAAGGCAGGTTGACCATAACCCCCTTTTTTTCAAATTGGGCTTTTACACGGTTTAGTCTATGAGAGAAACTCATAGGATCCTCCATTTCTCTTCATGGTACAGTTGTCATCCTGGCTGCACAGCTCTTGCACTCTCCAGGCTTCCACAGGCAGCTGCAAAACATGCCACAGGCTGGTTCTCAATGTGTTACCCATATCTTGCCTTTAGCCAGCAGCTTGTCTCTTCCTTTGTCTCTAGCCAGTAGCTTCCAGTCACTCATCCAAAGTGAGACTCGAGCTGATCGAGCTTAGCTTTTTCAGACAAGGCGGCATCTCAACCTCTAGACCTCAACCCGTGCTTGTGAAAGGAGGCATAACATGTTCCATAATTAATAGGTGGACAAGAGGGAATTATACAAAAGGGAATCACCCTGTGAGCAGATGTTTTCAGTTGCAATGTATAGTATTGAGCCAAAAGAGAATTCTTTATTTCTATGCCTGTGAGTGAATCATATCCAGTGCTTTCACTGTCATATTTTGTACTTATGATCCTCCCCCCCCCCCGATTCAGCAGTAGTCTTACGGGATTTTAAACCAGGAGAAGGGGAAACAGGAGCCAAGATGCATTCTATGAGTTTGAAAGAGTGCATCCACCCAGATTGAGTAACTTTGTGTGCTCATAGGCGAGGCACTATAGATCTTAGTTTAAATATCCATTATCCTAGAACAGCTCCCCTCCCGCTATGCACTTAATTCTCCTTACTCTTATTTTTCCAGGAATTGAGAGTTTGAAAGAAGTGAGCATCTTCCCCATGGGGCCTTTAGAGAACTGGATTGCTTTTGTTGCTTTTGCAATTATGTACATAAAACAAAAGAGCCTCAGAGCAAAAATGAGTCCATTAACCTCATCATCAGAAAGTGTTTGGACATTTAGATGTGAGAGTTTTTATATGACTCTTTGATGTTTGCACCAAGCCATGCCTTGTTCTGCCCAGTGCCAGGGGAGTGGGATTCTTCAGATGGTTCCATCTTGGCCTGCTTATCATTGTTCTGGGTTGTTTTCTTCAGCTCAAAAGTAGTGTTTTAATGAGACACGAGCTATTTCATACCCCAATTCCCTAAATGGTGAGAATGTTCTTTTTTCTCTTTCCTTTTTTTTTGAATATACAGATATCAGCAGATAGAGTGTTTCAAGGGAGATCTTACAATGGTTTTTGTTCCATCTTCTGTCATGGCTCCATGACCTGCCCACCAAATTCCATCCTGCTCAGCTCTTTACCTGTCCTGTCCCACGCTTGCTCTCCCTCTGGCCCACCAGATTCTGCCCTAGTTCTGTCTGTGAGGCAGTGACCACAGTATTTACTTGAACAAAAACTGGCATGGCTAATTTCAGTCTTAAGGTTGAGCCCTTTTAAAAGCCCCATCAACTCTCAAAACAATGAACCAAGCTTTGTCTTGCTCCTGGCCTTGTGGCTTCAAATTATTAACTCTCCCCCAAAGTATCATGGAATAGTGAGTCACTTGTTAAAAACAAATAATGTCAACAAATAATGCTTGGAGGAAACTAGTGTGATCTGTGAATATGATCAGTGTAGCCCTGTCTCCATTGGCATCAGTGATAGATTTGTTGCTCCCTGCAATACAGCCTTTTTTCAAACTACAGATATAGTTTCAAACTTAAATTACCTTCTCCGGGGCTTGAGGTTGGAGGGAGTATCTTAAAAACAAGCTTTTGAAAGTGTCTTCAAGTGTTACCAGAAAAGAAGATTAATTATAGTTATTTTGATAGCAATTTGTTACCGTCCTTCTTTTTCCCAACAAGGGGTCATTTTACATGTCCTGCCTAATTGTGGCTCAAGAAGCAGCTCTCATCCCTGACATTAAAATATATGAAACCTGAGTGGTGACCCAATTAAATTTGTAATTGGTATCTCCTGCAGGTACCCTATAAACAACTTATAGGTAGTTGTTTGTGTCTAGGACTGGGAGCCAATTAAATCCTAGTGTGCTTAAAGTCCCAGGTCGCTTCTAGCCCCTGGCTCTGTGCACAGTAAATCCCATTATATGTAAGTAGTAATCTAGGGCTGCTACAGAAACATTGATTAAAATTTCTTCGATAAATCATGGTGTCACTTTTAGTGAATTTTCCCTTGAAAAATGGACATTATCTAGTTTTGTAGTCAGTGAATTAAGGCTGATCTGCCAGCTGAAATTGGACTATGTAGACAAAAATTGAATGTTTAAAATCCCATATTACTTTTATCATCTGTAAAGCATCGAGCTTGCCTGACTACTGCATCATCATTGGAAAAACATATTGTTGCTCTTTGTGTCCCTTCATGTGTCCCTGCTGATGGCAGTTTGGTTTATTGCTATTGTTAGGCTACATATTGGCAATTAACAGGCATAAAAAACTTTCTTCAAATTACCATGTCAATGGAAGGGTTTAGCTTGAGGTGGACAAGTTTTGTGAATGTGTTGATAAATGAAATTGAGTATCCCTTATCGGGACAGGAAGGTGTCTGGTTTTGGATTTGTCTGGATTTCTGAATAATTGCAGAAATATAATGAGAAATGTGCCCTGTTGCTCTTTTCACTTACCCGTATTGGAGTCTACTGGCCTTTTTGACACTTTTCAACAATGTCTGTATAGGCTCTACACCACAGAGCAGAGAATAGAACTTACAGCCTGTACCTGCACTATAAGTGGGAATGAACACAAGATCTTCTATTGTTCACACTACAGAAAACGCTACTTGGACAAAACGTCCAGATTTTGGAATAGTTTTGAAATTTCGGATTTCCGGGTAAGGGGTAATGTAAGCCACTGCAAGTGTCGAGTAGCCAGCTCCATGCACCAGCCAAGTGCCCAAGAACTGTAGCTCTAAAATCTAGACTTGGATTTAAAGGAAGATAAATTGATCTTTTTTGTTAGTTTCAGTCCCTTCATGAATAATTCTAACTGCTTCCTAAAACTGAAGCAAACATTAATATTACAGCTGCCTGAACTCTATAGTGCAGCTGCCAGTTTGTTTGTATCCATTTTTCCCACTGATTGCCATTCTGTCAGTATCAATCTATTGTTTTATTTTCTTCTGCTTCCCAGCATTCTTTCTGGTTTTTTCTCTCTTTTTAAATTGTGATGTTGACCAGGGAATTGAACAGGACCTGAATTGTCAGTCCCAGCAGAACAGGGGAAGAGTTTGTAGGAACAAGCTGGGCAGTAGTCTTAGGCAGAACTAAGAATGCAGACAGATATGCTATTTGTACAGTACATTAAATTGTTCCCAGGGACAAGTTAGGGCCTGGATACAGTTATTCTCATATGCCATTCAATGCCATGAGCATGGCTTGTTGATCTGTAAAATTGAAACTAGATCCCGGAGAAACCAATACACAATAAAATTGGAAAGTGCAGGGGATGGGAAGCCTTTCAGATTGGCTCAGAGTCTGTCTTTTGCCTGGGCAAAGACCCAAGCCTAGCCTGGAAATGTTTACAGCCAGACAAAGCCAAGAGAACCAGTGGTGGAGGACGAGGGGTGTCTCCTACTAGTAGTGGGAGGCCTAGCTGGGACCTGGAAGGCTTCTCTCTGCAGCTTTGAGTGGTTTGCCACAAGGGCAGGAAAACACAGATCAAGAGGTTCTAAATTCAAATTCCACTTTCTCCCAATACTCCTGAACTCAAAAGGACAACCAGAAGTTCTGTTATCAATACAGACTAAGAATTTATGTCAAAATAAACAGCAGTGGGATACAATCCCAGTTCTTCTCGTGCATCGGGGAAATATCTGGCCTTCCCTGATATCTTTTTTTTTTTTTTTTGCTTAAAATATACATGTTTTCCCCCTATGTGAGGCCATTCAAATTCACAATCTCTCACCTGCAGCTTGACATGGTATAGTCTGCTATATATTCATAACACCTGATTGTACTGATTGTCCTCTGCTGTACTAAATTGTGATTCTGGAGTATGACATTACTGGTTATGATGTAGTGACATATGCAGCCGAAGACTAAGGAACTCAGAACCAGAATGTCCCAGCATATGCTACAGAATAAGAATTTCAAATGACAGTAATTCAGTGATGCAATTTCCCAAACTGCAAGTCTCCGTTATCTTAATACATATATGATTAACCTTCAACATATTAAATCAAGAATGTTTAATTTACATTTTATTAATTTTTGTACATATTGACCATCCAGTAACATTGCCTGTTGGATGTGTAAAAAACTAATTAAAAATCCATAGTAATTACTTTGGAAAATATTTTACAAAGGATTTGAAATTGTGAGAACTCTACTAAACATGAGGGAGAGGTTGGGGAATTGAATGGGGGTGAAAATGTATATATATGTAACAAATCAATGCTTTAGGATAATATTCCAGGGACGAAAAGAGGTGGCAGGAAGCTATTGAAGAAAAGTTTTGTTAAACTTTATTTTCCTCTCCCTCCTGATTCCCATTTAATAATAAATATGAGCCTCAAAAACCTATTTGCAGACTTGCTTAATGAATGTCTGCAGTGTATTTAGGATTCATGAAACAGAAGGTACTAAACAAGTTCAAAGTTTCATTATTATTTTATCTTATGCCACAAGGAAAAGGCGATGTATTTACATGGGTGACTTTTACAGATGCGCTGATAATGAAAGTGCATGAAAAAGCTAATATGAAGCATATATCATGTGCTAGAAGTTAATTTTGAAGGGATTCTAGAAAGATTTGTATTAATAAAGACCATATTGATGGGGAAAATGGGCTCTGTAAATATACATAGTGCACTGATCTTTGCCATGTTAATTGACAATAAGGTTCAGGCAATCAAAGCCATCTGTGGTGCAAGTCCCAGCAATTTCAGTGAGACTTCTATCATCAGAGCTTATTAAGAATTGGACTTGCATTGTAAGGAAATGCAATTAAAAAAAACTGGTGGAGGTAATATATTTTTTAAATATATGCAGGAGTCATGTCTAGGAGCAAACTAGTCTTCATGGGAAGGGGAAGAGTTGGCATGGGCCTCAATAGTGGGTTTATGATGCTACAAAATTAAGAATATCAGAGTTGCCACCTCCTGGATCACTGAAGTCCCTAGGTGAAGAATATTTCACCACCGTGCTTGACAAATGACCTGGATGAGCTGCGTCTGTGGCAACAGTATGCCATCCTCCCTTATCCCCAGAGCAGATTTGATGTCTTCCTTAGAGACAGGTACGGATGGGTGAAACCCACTGTTCTGCTCCAGAAAAGAGTCTGGTTAAATTGGAACACTTTTCTAGAATTTGACTGAGCCAAATGGATCCCATGCTCCTCTTGATGCAATCCGCTAGATTTCTAGCCATAGTGCACTTGTTGATTTTCTCAACAAACTCTGGGATATTTCATTTATAAAACTGGGTCTGATTTGAGGCAGCGTGTTTTAAGCAGGGCTAATGAGAGCTGGCATTGAGCCTGAGGAAAAATGCCTGATTGCCTGCCCTTCCTAAATTTTCCTGAGGTTCAGTAATAAATTTGTAATTTGTTGGTAATAAATTTGTTTTTTTTTTACTGTATAGCTTATTTTGCCATGGCCAGGGCCCCCTGGAGGCTGGGGCCCTGGTTTTTTGCCCCAATTTCCCCCTTTGCCTCAGGCCTAGTTTTAAGAAGATCATCAATATACAGGAGTAGGTCCAAAGAAGGGCAACTAACATGATGAAGGGATTGGAAACCAAGTCCTATGAGGAACAGCTAAAACAGTGGTCTGTTCAGCCTGGAGAAGGCTTAGCCCAATCCTATTCTTCCCCAGTGCCCAGGGCTGCAACAGTGCTGAAATGGCTACTGCTGAATCCTGTGGGGCCAGGGAAGCAGACTCTATGCAAGCTGCAACTGCACAATGCAAGTATCTCTCAGCTTCACACGGTCACTGCTACAATACAGAACTAAGAAAATCAGCCCGTGGACACCTCTTCAAGGGTCTAGCAACACGGCTCAGAGGTCCTAAGGGGAAAACCAGGATGAGCATCTGCATCTGCATTTCATCTGCAACCAGACACACCTCACAAGATCTTCCAGTAAGCCAGTGCAACCCCATACATATGCATATGCGTGCACACACACGCACATACAGGGTCATCCAAACTCATCTCCAAATCCTCTGCCAACTTCTAGTTACAGCTGGAACTTATTTGGCAGTGTCACTAACATCAATGTGGGTGATACGGTCCATGCAGATAAAGTTGCACGAAATAGCAAGCACAGCATATTCATTTTCTTCAGTCACTGCATCCTGCAGATACAGTTGAACGCTAAATTGCTGAGCCTGCACAGCAGGGAGCACTCCCATGCTGGTATGCCCTTCTTCAGTGTAGAAGAGTAGGAAGGTGCTTAGATATCCATCTCCCCTTGTCCTAACATTCCAGCAACCTTGATGCTGAGTCATTAACTTAAAGATATACTTGGAAGCGGATTCAGGACCTCCCTGCCATGATTGTCACAATCCCCGTCTTGATTGTCACAAGGACAACATTCACCTCCTCGAGTTTGAGATTTGACAACCCTTCTACTTCTTTGTTCAGTTGCACCTGAAACTTTTTCCAGCTTCCAAGAATCATTTCATATTTATACAAAGTGTGCTTTCATTCTAGACAGGATCGGAGTGATTCATTTGCACAGTATGGTCTTATTTGCAGACTTAGAGGCAGGTGGTTCTGCCTGGCATAAAGCATTTGAAATTCACTGTTTTGTGTGCATCAGGTGTCAGTCAGGCTTTGGGGGCTGCAGACATTTCTCTAGAGGGCTGCGGCTAGAATTTCAAACGTATTAAGATTCTCACAGTTTGTGGATCAGCAGGAACAGTTCTTCCAGCATTTTGCAGAGGGTTTTCAAACTTAAACGGCATAAGGAAACAGTCTGTGATACCGACCAAAGAGAGCTGGTAGGAAAACCTTAACATTGGATGATTAAAAACAAAAACCAAGGCAAAGAAGAAACTAGAAGAAAAGTGAATGGTTTTCTGAGCATCAGCTGGTCTCAGTCGAAAAGCTTCCTTTTGCAACCACGCAAATCTCAATAGCTTCCACATAAAGCTTCCACGTGGTGCTCATGTGGAAGGAGGAGGAGATCTCTTCACTCAGTTCTCACACCATCGTAAGCTCCCTTACAATACCACAAGCTCCCACTGGTGATCACGCAATGGGTCCTGAATGCACACAATAGGTCTTGGTTACCATTTCATATACAGGCATAAAGGAATTTGTAAGCCTGGCTGGGGCATAGTGCCTAGTGGTTAGCCCCTAGTATGCAGCTTCATACTTTCCACTGACCTCCCTTAAATGAATAAACTGGTAGTTGAGTCACCGCCACCATCCAAAGCTAACTTGGAAAAGCCCCTTTTTCAAGTGAATAGAACACTCCCAAATCAAGGGGATTTTCTGAACAATCCAACAATAAATAGCGAAATGTGACAGTTGGAGAGTCGTGAAAATCCTGCTTGCTTCTGAATGAACAAGGCAGGATATTCAGAACAAATACTAAGAGTTTATTGAAAGGGGTTACAAGGCTTTGGAACCACACAACAGATAATTCCAGATGATGACAAGGCATAGATCTTTTGGCAAAGCCCAGGATGCAAAGATTGACCGGAAGATTACAAAGCAAGCTGAAAATAAATCCTATTGAAGCTAAATTAGATATGTTTCCTATCTCTGTTTGTTCACACAGTCCCACATTCCTATTCCTCTCTTCCCAGGGCTACCAGGGGAATCGGCACAACTGCACAGAATTGGGTTTTTTTTTTCATTCATGGTTTTACTAGGAAGTGGGCATAAACCCTGCTTTACCATATGTGTTGATCTTTTGGGGGGGGGTAGGTGGGTCACTTGTTTTTTTTTTTTTTAATTTCCTGTTCCTGGGGCTTCAAAATCCAATGAGCTAGCTCAGGTTCAAATTCCTTTTGATTACCAGTCAAGGAAATAGTGAAGATGCTAATTAAAAAGACTGTAGTAAAAGAAACAGGAGGATAATGGCTAGTGTCTTGGGGAGGCTCAGCTGCCTCTGGAGGATGCCAAGACATCACGAAAGCCTTTGGGATGCTAGACAATCTATCGGAGGTAGAAAATTTTTTTTTAAAAAACCCTATATGAAAATCACATGATTATTCTGGTTTGTCACACAGAAAACTGAATTTTAATTTTGCTGTAAGGTAGATGCTACACTGTGATTTAAAATCATGTGTACTGTACCAATGGTAGATGCAACAGTGTGATTTTGTTGCTACTTTACCATTGCGCTATAATTTATTGGGACAGGAGCGAAAAGGTTAAGGCTGCTACTGTGTGTAGTTACATGTGTAAATCCCATTGGAGTCAATTGAACTGGAGTACCTATTACAGCTCCCACAAGGGTTCCCCCCAAATCAGCCTCTTTATACGGAAAAAATTCTGTGCTGACAATGTCTGAGGAGTACAGTACTCACTTCGTGGCTCCTATGAGTCTTCCTGCCAGTAATCTCTGAGGATAGCAGAGGAGAAGGCAAAGGAACTCGCAAGATAATGGCCCCAGCTGAAGTTGACAAGATATTTTGGTGCCTGAGCCAGAAAATCGAATGGCTTACATTTGTTTAAGTGTAAGGATATACTAAATAATTGACAATTTGCTGCCCATGAACATGACCCCCAAATCTGTTGTCTAAATGGGCCGTCTTATCCTGCTTAATGGTAGGGCCAGCCCTACAGCCAGTTCACAAGGCAAGCACTTCTACATGTAACAGCCAGAGTTGGGAAGATTCACCACAGGGGAGCCATTTTGGGTGACATCTCTGTGACAGGTGTAATCTGTGATCCACTTCCTAGGCATGCGTAGTTGGGCACAGGTTAGCAACTTCAGTCCCTTCCTGTCTACCATAAACTGACTGCTCAGCAATGTCCATGTAACACCATTGACAAAACCAGAATGTTAGTGCTGCTCTAAGTCACCTTATATCTGAATATTGTCATCATTTCCTCCCTTTTTGTAGCCTTGAGCCACCTTCCCTTGCTGCTACACACTATCTCTCAGTCAAAGGACCAAGATAGATAGGCCCTATTTCAAGAAGAAAGCGTGAAGCCCCAGCAGAAAAGCGTTCAGTTTGTCTTCTATCTGAATGTAGAGCAGGTTCTATCATCACGGATGCCAGGAGAAATTGAGGGATGGAAGCTCTGATAGGTTTATCATGCAGTCTCATCTTTTTGAGAGCTAAATGAAAACATAAAACTCCTGAGCGCTGGATGGGTGCCTTCTCACAGTGTGTTACTGTTGGTAATATGAAATTTGGATTTTCAGAAAACTGTCAGTATTATGTACTGTTTTTAAAAATGAATAAGAATGGGATCTTTAAGGCAAGAATTTGGAGATGTTGCATTGCATATCACAGTGAAATTAGCCTCTTTCAAAGAGACTTTTACCGCTGAATATTAAAACACCTCTGTCATTATCAGGCCTGTACAGGAACCTGCTTTATACTGTGTCAGATCATTGGGGACAGGGGCTCTCCCGGGGTTCAGATAGCTTGCCTAGCTATTCCTAGAGATACCAAGGGTTAAATCTGGAACCTTCGGCATGCAAGTTCTACTGCTGAGCTATGGTCTCTTGCTTCTTTCTTTCTAAGAAATATTTAGGTATATTTGGAAAAAAAATTATCTGCTTCCAAAGCCATATGGTTTACATTATTAGAAGGATACCCACAATAAGGAAAAATAGCTAGCATTTTCTTCATTGCCCAAAGCATTTCATGTACATTAACTCAGTCATCCTTATAACATCCCGGTAAGGGAGATAAGTATTGTTACCCTTCTTTTTTTATTTTTTGCAAACAACTGTGGGGATCACATTACGCACTCTATACAATGCTATACCAGATCGCTTTTGTTCTTTGTATGCTACCTTCTCCTAATAAAACGGTTTTTAACTTATCTAATCCATCTCCTTTCAAAACTCTTTCATCTCTAGTCCTTCCTTAAAGCAGTGGTTCTCAAACCTTTTAGCACTATGGCTCACTTTATAACATGACTATCAGGAGACAGCTTCATGAGATTTTTTTTTAATAAAGGTATCTAGAAAGAAATATTTTTTTATTTTTTTATAAGTTATTTATTTGCAAAAAAGCTCAATCCATTTCTCATAGTGAGGCAGCTCTAATGAATAGCTTCAAGACTTGAGGGGCTTGCTTATGTAACCCAGCCTTCACCCGTGTCCACTACCTGTCATTGGCAGACTTGGGGAGGGGGAAACACATCAGAAAAAAAGATGCTCAAACATTTATCTTCCTATATTTGCACAAACTTGCGAACTGCAGGATCTCAGCTGTCTGCAAGGCTGTTAGCAGCTATCTGGGGTTTTTTGTTTTGTTTTAACAGACACAGGCCTTCTATTCAGGCAATTAGTTATTTGATCTTTCCATCACCCTTAAGTGCAGGGCTGCAATTGCTGGGACAACATAAATAGCTACCATTAAGGTCTGTATTTTAAGTTGAACACATTTAGGGCCCAATCCAGAAAACCCTCATCGCTGGCGGTACTGGCAAAATTGCTGGCAGCCATGTTGCAAACATGCTGTAAAGCATGTCCACAACACTTCTACGCTCATGCTGGGGCAGTGCTCATTTAGAGCCAGGCGCCACCGTGAGCGGGTGGGCAGCCAGTCCTCCAGCGGCTTTGGCCCCACATTTTTTTTTGGAGGGGGAGGAACCGGGTGGGGGAGAGGAGACTTCAAGGGGGTGGGACCTGGCGGTGGCTTCCACAACCAGATCTTACCCCCAGAGGTGGCTCGGGCAGGCAGCCCAACATGGGGTTGCTCAATACACTGCCGGCGATGGGACTTTCCCCAGGGGAAGGGCACTAATGTCCCCTTCTCCTGAGTAGTTTCCAGCAGCTGCCCAGCTCCCGCAGGAAGCAGCAGTCACCATTTTGGTACCGCTGCTCCTGCAGGAGCAGGTCAGTTCAGGATTGGGCTCTCAGGGAGTTTATTTCTCTGTTTACTCCAAGACAACCTTGAAAATTCATTGGTTTAGTCATTGGGGCTTTCTGAGCTTTGCTGCTGAATTCCCTCTGCGGAATGCGACTATGTGTTACTAGTCATTTGGTCAAACTATCTTTTTCCATCCAGGCATTTTATATCAATCTGGTGGTTGAACTTTTCTATACTCATTATAGAAAAGGTTGTCTTGGAGTAAACAGAGAAATGAAATTTTAATTCATTTTCCCTTTGGGTTTTTAATTAATTGTTTTCCTTCCTAGGGTAATGTAGTGGGTTGCCACATCTGATCACTCACAAGCACTACTACAATTTGATTTTGAATAAGGGCCCCATGTACTCTAGAGTACTCTTCTGTACTCTACTTGGAGGTGTGATTTTTTTTCCCCCAGGCAGCCCCCCTTTAACTTGTCTTCTTAATTTGGGATTGTGGCTATGGATGGATGTATTAGTTCCCTCCAATTCACCTGCTGACTCTGTAAAAAGGGAAAACAGAAAGCACTAGCCACTAGACATTACTCCCCTCAGTCAGCCTATAGCTCTCTAATTCATTCTCTGATGCCCTCTCTCTGTTAAATAGGGACATTTTCCTGTCAGGGTAACTTCAGAGTACAGGTAGCTGAATACATGACCAAATATTACCATATCCATGCAAGGTTTTGTTTTTTTCCCTTGTCATAGGGAAGTATTCAGACCTAATTCCACCAACTGTAGCAGTTTGGAGGGATACACTTTAGGGAGAGTTTTACTATGTGATCTGCTGTTTGTTGAAGGTGAGATTTTTCAGTGTTGTCAATTGTTTTATAATGCTATGCTACTAGAAGAAGTCTTTGTGCTTTTATTTTTGGAATGATGTGCACCAGATTGCTACTGAAACACTTTCAGGTTGCATGTTCTGAATGCCTCTTCACTCTTTCACCTTTACTGCCGATGAAATCACAAAGTGCAGAGCATTTTGACTAATGCTGTTAGGTATTAAACGGTGTTAGGTGCAGCTGGGGGCCCCGATGCGCACATCTTGTGATTTCAAGAATTCAACACCCAGCAGTATTTAGCATGGGATATGCTTCCTGTGCAGGTTTTTCTGAGTTAAATTACCCCACTTAGTTTTAAATGTGGAAGCAAAGAATTGGTCCACAGCTGGCGAACATGATTGTGGCATTTACAGATAGCACAGCTGAAAAGAAGAAAACAGATTTTCCTGTGCTCTTTATTGTGCTACAGCCCTGGCAGGTTTTTTTCCAAGAGCTGATGCTCACTTTGTATTTTGTACTGAATTATAGGGAGATGGTAGAGTATGGTGGCTATAGATTCTCTTTAAATTAGAGGCCAAACAAGTTTTTTATATATATAAAAAGCTTTTACATAGCTAGTGTTATATTGAAACCAGGCGTTAGCTTCTGCACTGCACAGAGTATATTAAATTTAGTGCATAATTAAAGTCAGAAGATCTCAGTTAAGGGGGAAAAAAAACCCAAAACACTATGCTAGGGCTGCAGCTGAAAAAACAACTCAGAAAAATGTGTTTTCTTCTTGTCAGTAAATGCACCTCTTGCAAAATCAGAGGACTAGGCATACATACAATTGAGCAGGTGTTCTGTGGGCAGCAAAACTCTCTTATATATTCCATGTGATTAACAGGAAACAATATATTAACTTGCATTTTCAGGAAGATCCAGAAAAAAACTCGCACTATCAGAGAGCAGATGCTATCTTGAAACTACCTGGAAGCAAACATGTCTGTAACCTGGATCTACCTGTCTTAAAGCTCTATGTACTTGTCTGAGTTGCTTCAAAACCTGGAGTAAAAGGGCTGGAGCGGACCACTGTTCAGCTCTTGTTGCAATGACACGATGCTGAAAAAGAAAAGGGATTCTGTTGAGTGTTTGGGCAGCAGTAACAATGATGGGAGTCCCTTGCACTTGCCAAAAGGGAGCAGATACCTCCTGCACTTATCTCTTGCAAAAAGAAGGGATGGTTAAGCAACACAGTTGGTAGCAAAGACAGATGTAATAATCCAGAAGGGTCAGAATTGGGGTGGTGGTGGTAGAGACATGAAACACAGATGCAGCATCCCTGTGGGGTGACATAGGCTTCCCTCTCTATTTCCTGAACCTGTGTAGGGTGCTTTATCCTTGTTTCCCCTGTTGGGGTGTTGAGGGAGAGATTCTAGTAGGGTGTTTCTGTGTAGAGTCTGCCCGGGACAGAATTTCTGCAATAAGAATTCTGAGAAGGCAGGAGTTAATAAAATATCTTGCTAGACATATTGTGAGGGGAAGAGGTTGTTGGTGCAAAATGCTCTCTTTGTGTCCCTTTCACCATGGTTCCCATCATCGTTTCCTTCTGAGAGCCCAAAGAGGTATATCCCCTGCCACAAATCTGATAATCTCTCTGTCTCTCTGGCAGGAGCTGTAGTATTGGTGTTGGTGTGCTGTGATTGGGTACCAAATGTACTCTGTATCCAATTTTCATGACTCAAGAAAGTGGGAAGGGCAAGGGGTGGCGGGAAGTGCAATTTTCTGCCATTTTTTGCCTTCCTCATTTTTTCTTATGAGGTTACTCCTACCTGCACCAGCTGTGTCATTGAGGTCACATTTTGCAGATATCAGGGCATGTGCATTGTTTGAAGGGGGTTAGGATATGGTGTATGTTGACTCCTCCTTGTCCCTCCCATGTCATGCTCCAATCTCCTCCCTCTTTTGGCCTCTCCAGCGGCAAAGTTACACTGGTGTCAAAGTGACATTGGAGCTACGTCAGTGCAGCATTTTCCCCTTGTTGCATCAACATCCATGGCACATCCGTTGGCAGTTGGGCTTCTGCACAAGTTGATCTGTAGTTGCATGAGCATACATAGAGATACAAGCATGCCCCAATATCTGCTGGGGTTCCGTTCCAGACCTCACCATGGATACCTGAAACCGTTGATACTGGGGATGCCTTTTTAAAGATAGGGGAACATAAGTGGTTATACTGCAACAAGTAAACATAAAAGAGTTGTTTAACGTTCTCCTATCTTTTTAATAGGTGTCCCAGTATCCATGGTGTCTGTGGATAACTGAAACCATGGATCCTGAATCAGTGGATACCAGGGCACGCCTGTATACTTGTATATCTCAAGGATAGAATTGGGTTGTTGGTGCACCATGGGAGTCAAACTGGACTCTCAGGCCTACGAGGCAATTACATGAAGTTTCCACAAGGAAATTTGCAGTACAGAACCACAGTTCTGGTCTGAGAGATTAGGCGATGCCACAGGGCTGATCTGGTGTCATTGGCTGACATACAAACTGCCAGATCATCCAGCTACTCTCAGATCTAAGCAACCTGTTTTTGATGGAAGCCACAAGGTTCTCTCCCTGTGCTGTGCTATTGGCCTCCAGCCTGATTTTGGCCTGCTTGATTTCAGTTTGTTTTCTGCCATACTGCCCTCCAAGATGGACCTGTGCAAACCAGAGCATCTAATCCTTAGTAGTGCTGTTGGCAAAAGTGCTGAGCTGCTCAGTATGCTGGTTATATGAGAGACAACTTACACTGCAACCTTATGCAGGTTTATTCAGAAGTCTCACTATTTTCAATGTGGCTTCCTCCTGGTTAAGTGTGTATGGTGTATGGTTATAGCTTTAATTTTGCTTCACCCAGAAGCTGCCCCTAAGGACAGGGAAATGTAAAATACCCGCTTGTCCTTTGCCATTCCTGACTCTACTTGAGAGAATGAGTTGTTGACTAGCAGAGATTTCGTCTTCTGTTCCTGTGGATGCAGCCGATCTGCTCTTGCAAGCTGAAATTTGGATAAGCTGGGCCCCTTAATTTTATTGCCGAGGAAAATCTGCCTTCAGAATTACTATTTTCCTAGAGTTGGATTCATTTTATCCTGCAGTGAAGAGGGGAATGCCATAATATACTTTTAAAAATGGCCTTTTATGTTAAAAGGCCTGGGATTATGTTAAAAATGGAAAAAAAATGGCTCAAACCTTTCTATTTCTTGAGCTGAGACAATTTATTTTTCTCAGTTTGGTTTTAACATACAAGTTCCCTTGTCATAACATCTTCCTTGTTACACTCCTCTTGTTTGTAGTTTGGGCTCACCATAAGAATTCAGTCAATTAATGTGAGTCACTCTTTTAAGGGTCAACCACAACAACAGAATGATGACCCAAGCAATTTAGCTGCTCATTCCTTCTCAGTTTGGAACCTGAGCAGAAATGTATTCTTCAGTGTTTGAAGAAATGTGAATATATCCAATCAGGGCAATTGATGCTTAATCATTAGGCCTTCAGGCTTTGCCAAGGTCAAGAGGGTCACAATGGCAAGCCTGTTGGTTAAGAACAAATGTCTCTGTTATTGTAACCCAGTAGAACTCTTGGATATAAGCATATGGAACCTGATCCACTAGGGCACCTCTCTTGCATGTGTGTTGCTGGCATGAAGGGGAGCTGTACAAGTGCACATTTGTGTGCCTCCAGTGAAGCTGCTGATGTGCTCACCTGAATTTTACAAGTTGACATGATGTTTATTGTTTTAGCTGTAAGCCATAACAGTGCTATGGGAGTTAATGAAGATACCACTACAACTATAACGAACAGGACCATGAAAAGGAATCGGATTTATCAATGAATGTGCACTTTCACTGCTAAAATTCATTCAAATCTGTTTATAATTGGAGAAATTAGGTTAGTCAAATACAATCAACACTTATCCTGAGATTATTTTGTCTGGATGTTAAGACTGCCTCTTCTTGGGATTCTTGCTGATTTCAAAGGTGTAAGTTTTATGAACTATAGATTTTGAACATTCATTTAAATCCCTGGCTGCACATCTTGTTTGTTAAAGCCATGGATCAAGTCAACGTCAGATTGGATTAAGGAGGAATGCATTTCTCCCAGACTCATGGGACTGTTGTATCTTCTCAACAACTCTTTGATGTGATTTGAAGAATTAATAAATAATAGGGAAATTGACAAGACAGAGAGAAGATACATAATATGTCTGTATTTTACAATTCCACAGATCAGTTACTGTCTCCTGCCAGGGGAAAATCTTAGTGCCCTGCTGTTCTAGCCAAATGAATCTTTCAGAGACTGGAATGATAACAACTAGATTTTTCTCTGAGCTTCCCATACTGGCCAAAGAAAAAGACTTCTCAAATGATAAATAAGCAGATTCTTGTCCTTTAGTGAACATATGTATAATTAAGGCCAACATTAGACTTCAAAGGGTTTAAGTCGCCAAGCATTTGATGACAATTTTATAGCCTGACTTTGCACATGATAACTACAACAAAACATCTGAATGGAAAGGGCCAATCTTTCCATCTGTTGCATGGCACATATCTGAAATGGAACGTTCCAAGCAGCGCAGGCACAGAGCCAAGCAACATCTACTGTTTTCAAAAAACAGCATGCAACACTCACTTCAACATCTCTTCAGGTTGTCTCTTGAAATAAGACTCAGCAAAAAAAAAAAAGGCATTGAACTAATTCTGCATGTTTGCATCTGTGGCTCAAATTTTACATTTTCAACTTCCATTGCCAAAGTTGCATTGTTGCAACATTTTTCTTAGGTTCCCTAGAGGAGAGAAATGCATTGTAAAAAAGTTCAAGGTGTTTCCATATACCTGAATCAGAGGTGGTTCAAACGCGAACCACTGGTAGAATACGAGCTCCCTCCCTTCCAGTGCTGTCCATGGTGCTTGTCTGTTGATCCCAGTGTAAATCATATGTATTTTACTTTTGAAAGGCACAAACGTAGCTGAAAAAATATCCTTATGTTTACCATTGAGTTCGCTGCAAAAGCTTATCTCAGCTTCATTGTAGCAGCCTGAGAGGAGAGCAAGGGCATACCTGTTCTCACTCTCTGATTTTTTAAAAAGTGAAATAAGACTCAATGACAGGAGCATTTTGGAACCATGATTGCCCAATGGACAGCCTATGGAAAATACCACATGCTTTCCATGAGCTGCCTACAAGAGGCATCTCATCTTCTTTGCAGCCTCAAAAGAGAAACAGCAATCCAGTACCCCTCCTGGATGGGCACATTCTCTCTCTCTCTCTCTCTCTCTCTCTCTCTCTCTCTCTCTCTCTCT
>JAJKFI010000032.1:12137466-12203045 GCA_029204185.1 Lerista edwardsae
GTGTGTGTGTGTGTGTGTGTGTGTGTGTGTGTGTGTGTGTGTGTGTGAGAGAGAGAGAGAGAGAGAGAGAGAGAGAGAGAGAGAGAGAGTATGTTTTGGATTTTGCTGCTGCCACTGGTGCCACCAAACATGAATAAGTGATGTGTTTGCAATGGCAGCATAACCCAGAAGTGCTGTATTAATGGCAGCTATAGGTCCCCAGTCAGGTTGCTACCCTTCTAAAGGGGGTACCTTCCCCACAAAAGGTTGGGAACCACTGGTGTACTCAGATGTGGCATCAGAGGTTGGCTAGATTAGGTGCTAGCCGAGGGCCTGAACCATCAGAAGGCCAACTTGGCCCTGGACCCCTGTAGCGGTGACAGTGGGTGCCTAACAGACATGGGTGCCATCGGAAGCAGTGCATCACTTTACCCCATAGTCCCTCATAACCTTGCACCAACTCTGATTTTACTGTTAAACTCAGTGGATGTAGTGATCAGTTCCTTCATAGATTTTTATCAATTCCCAACTGAGGGGGACCTAACCAGTGTTTAAGAGATTATTTCCAGTTTAAGGTTTTTTTTGTTCATATTTCTTCACTCCAGCTGAGTGTATTTAATTACACCTTTCCCAAAAACACCAGTGAACTATTTATGTAATTTATTTCAATTTTCCATTAAAAAAAGGCCAGAAATGTAATCTAAACAGGTTCCCGCCATACTATAGTCTTTCTGACCGCAGCACACATAGCCAAATGTGAACACGTCCTAAGATTTATTATTGGGAGCACGGGAGTCTAATTGAAGCGATTACTCTTCCAATTAGTTGTGTGAGTGTACTGTGAGTTTTATGTGCTTAAAAAAATTGTATTGATGATTGAAAGAAACCTGCAGTAGAAATAATGTGTCAGTGTTAGATTTATTCCAGGCTTCTACTCATGTGATCATCAGACTGAAATAAGTACACATTTAATATTCCCAAGTCTGCTTGTGTCTCTCTCTGTCTTCTCCACTTGAACCATTTCACTTACCCAAGTGGGTGAGGTATATTCATAAAGCTGAGAAGGAGGGGAAGGGGAAAGTCTGTGTTTGGCCTTTTACTTGGGGAAGAACCCCCCAAATCTCTTTTCCCCTTTGGAAATACAAAGGAAAGAAAACCTTCCCGAGAAGACACATTTTTTGGTATCCACTAGATTAGGCTTCTCTTATTGATATGTGTTTGCAGGAATGAAAAAAAAATTGCAGTGCTTTATAAATATAGAAATGCATATCTTGTGAGTCCATAGCTAGGCAGTGATAAATTTATTAGCCAAGCTCATACATTCCTATTACTGTTCAGGATGCCATAAACTCCCATCTCTTGTGCCACTTGTGGCACACATACCAATCGAATGACAGTTTTAGTGGGATTGTAGTAGGCAGGACGTGATGGCGTAGCAAGTTAATCCGCTGTTGCTGGGCTTTCGACCGCAAGGTTGGGAGTTCAAGACTGCGCGACGGAGTGAACCCCCTTTGCTTGTCCCAGCTCCTGCCAACCTAGCAGTTCGAAAGCACCTAGATGCAAGTAGATAAATAGGGACCACTTCGGTGGGAAGGTAACAGCGTTCCGTGCGCTACGGCGTAGAGTCATGCCAGCCACATGACCACAGAAGCTTGCCTCGGACAAAAACGCCGGCTCTGAAACGCGTTTGAAACGGAGATGAGCACCACCCCCTACAGTCGGTCACGACTAGACCATTCAGTCATGGGGAAACCTTTACCTTTTTAGTAGGCAGGCAGCACTGACTTCCTTCAAATAGGATGTTACTACAATGGTCACCACAGGCAGCTCCCCTTTATTTTAGAAGACATAGCAAGATAACGGAGAGCACAATCTTATACTCCCGTTGGCGCTACACTCTTGCACCAGCCGAACGCTGTCGCAAACGTGCCATCAAGCACATCAGTGCCGGCAGTATGGTGCTGGACCGGCACAAGCAGCAACACCAACCCTTGGGCGGCACCACAACCACCAGCAGTGCTGGCCTTGTGCCAGTTGAGCGTTGGGCGGCGTGCAGGCGGCACTGGACTTTGCCGAGGGCGTTCCAGAGACATGCTGGGGGTGTAACAGGGAGGCGCAGTTGGCGGAGACGGGGGTTGTGATGCAGGATGGACATAGTGCCAAATCCTAAACCCTAAATCCTAAACTCACTGGCCCTGATTCGGGCTGCTCCTGCAAACATGCACCTGCGCCTGGAAAACAGCAGGCGCAGATCTGAGCAGCCCCATTGGGATAACTGGGGCTTACGCTGGGGTGTAAGGGGAAAACCTCCCCTTGGCCTGCACTTTGCTGCTGCTGCCTCCTAATGGGCTTTAGGATACAGCCCTGTCATGTTGGCCTTACTATGTCAGCCTTATTTAGGATTGGACTGTGCAGCTCAGTCAAAATATGATGGAGTTGTTCATGAATGGGCACTCCAGCCCAGCTGTGAGGAAATAGCTGGATTGCTTTGGATGGGATTACACTCACCCTAAAAGATCAGGTCCACAGATTGATGATGTCCCAAGATCCACCTTTACTGCTTCACCTTGCTGCAGTCCCTCCCAAATGGGAAGGTTTTGGCTACTCTGATTTATGATCTAGTAAATTGAGATTAGATTACTGCAATGCGTTCAACATAGAATGCCTGTGGAGAGTATTTGAAAGTTACATGTTGTCCAGAATGTCATAGCCCAGCTTCTAATAGGTGCACATCATAGGAGGTCGTATAACATTCCTGTGCAACTGCACTGGTAACCACTTTCTGGGCACAACACACCAAGTAACTATTTACTCCAATTCAATTATTATTGGACTCCTTTCAAGTTCATGACTTTCTGGGTGCAGAATATCTGAAGAAGTACCTTCTTTAGGTCCTTCCTTATATTCCCACAGTGCCTTAGGACTATCCAGGGGACCCTATTCAAATTGTGCCCACCATCTTCATTCAGCAAGAGATTTTCTGTACCCAGAAGCTTTTTTATGATGGTGCCCTTGCTGAGAAACTTCTCACTGAAGCCCATCCTTTTGCACATCTGCTGCTTTCACTGACTTGGTGTCCTTGAGCCATCATCAAGTATCTGGTTTTTAGAGGCCATCCAGTGGCTGGTACGAATAGCTGGTAGGAATGTTTCATGGTTATCTTTTGCCACTGTTGGCTTTGCGACACTATGTGAGCAGGCTGTGCCAGTGGGGAGGCTGGTGCTGCAACACTGATTGAAAATGGAGCCTGGCTCCAGGTCTGGCTCTGCCTTTTAGAAAATGGCGGCATGTTGGTTTTGTCACTGGTTGGCTTTCGGCTGCTGATACTGTGTTTGGTGCAAGGAATGTGAACTCTGCAATTGGACTTGTAGTGATTATCCACATTACTAATTCTTTCTTGCATTTTATTGTAAACCACAGAGAAAACCCATTGGTTCAGCTGGTGCAATATCAGCATCTAACACAAAATCACCTTTGTTTGGCTAATGAGTTTTTCTTAGAAATCTATTTAAAGCTGCATATTTTAAAGTCATGTCACCAGACCTGTGCTGTGAATGTATGAAAATGAAAGGTTCCTCTTGACTCTGTGTGGTTGGGAGCTGTTATTGCAACAGCAATTTTCTCCCTCTTTCTGAAAACAATTTTTTTTTGCCCCCGTAGATTTTTTTTCAAAGGCTGAGAACTTGTGAAGAAAACATTAGAGATTCAATTAAATGGTATTCAAAAACGTTCCAACTGCCAGCTTTTTATTATACTCGGAAATAATGGTAGCGAGGCATATGTTTGTGATAGATAAGGTGCTGGTTCAAGGGCTGCTGTATAAGAAATTAGTCAGAGCAATGCCCTCTATGTATCATTAAGGACAGTGTCTATAGGACATGTTTAGAGGCTTCCTTTCTCTTGCACCACCTCCAACTGCTACCAAGGTCAGCCATGCCAGTTAAGACTGATTAATATACTTTGTTTTTGTGCAGAAACACCATCTAAATTCAGTTTTGAAAATTGTGTGCATGCTTATGTTTCAAGGTCATGGAGAGAGGTTTTGAGCTTTACGCTTTGGAATTTGCAGTGGTATGTGGCAGCTAAGCCATGCTTTTCCTCGAAATGATATGGCCATTCTTAGGTTTGAACCTCCAGACCGTTCTGTTGCAGCACAATCCTAACCTGGAGTTAGGCTGGCACAGTTAAGCCAGCAAAGTTTGGCTGGCACAAGGGACACCATAACATATTTGGACCACTCCCAGAGTCAGAGAGTCCAGCACACAGACGTGCACCATCCTCCCTGACTCCGAGGGTGGTCCAAACGTGCTTGTACTGACCAAACTTTGCTGGCCTAACTCCAGGTTAGGACTGCACACTTATGATCCACCCTTCTAATTCAAGGGTTTTGCGAGAATAAGTTTATCATATCCACTAAACCAGCAAAACGTTTCTATTGTAAGGGATCAGACCAGAAATGTTGAAAGTGACACCTGATCCAATTTTATGCACATTCTTTTTAACTTAGAATTTTTATTTTAGATGCTTAATACATTTTGCAGAATACAAGAATGTTCTGCACCACTTGGGCGTGCCCTCCCTTGAGATGCTCAGCCCTTGTGATGTTCAGAAGACTGGCAACTTTCAAGGAATGAACCTGACTATTTATCTGGATATTTTAGCGTGTTAATGGTTTGATTGAAATTGTACAGGTCCAGTCTTATGTTCCAAAGGGGTTCCATCCAGTGATGTCATTCAGGGGGAACGGACCAGAACGGGCGTTCCGGATCCTAACGGGCTCCATGGCTGGTTCTGGGTTCCCGCCAAGTGCCCATCAAAAGTGAGTTCCTGTTCCTAAATCATTTGAATGACACCACTGGTTCCATCCCACATGTTTCATTAGTCCCAATTTTTTTTATCTATTTCTTGAATGATCAGCAAACCAACCACCACTACCTCATGTATGCCAAATTCTGAAGAGCAAATAGAGGCCAAGTTTGTACTGAGAGGATTCTGACTGAACCACTTCAAAGGTGGGCTGGTGGCTCACAATTTTGGATGTTCCTCCATGGAAAGAAAAAAAAACCCTACACATAATACCATTGAAATATCCATGCCCGTGCCACATATGAATGGCGACATGCCTGAAAGTTCTTGTTGGTTATATAAATTAGCTTTTTCTCTCATAAATGTGTCTAGCTGGTGTTCAGGTCTTTGCAAAGGAATGTCTTAGGAGCAAGCTGGCAGCAGCGTTGTCCTTGTGGCACTGACAGAAGCCTGCGCTGTTCCTGCCCCAGCTGAGTTTGGCTGGCACAGGAGTGGTTCCAGGTGGCGCAAGGAAGGGCGGAAGGTGCAGATTCGAGGAGCCCATTGGGGCAACTGGCACCTATCCAGGGGTAAGGGCACGAACCTGCACTGGATGCACCGCAGGACCACTGGATTGCACCTCAATTTTGAAATAAGTGTCAGTGCTTCTGAGTATAATCAAACTAAAATGGCATCACCATTTAGTAATATAGCCAACCCCAGGTCTGAATTGACAAAGCAAGGCTTTCATTCAGAACGCACAGTGTCCATTATGAAATGGGCTGAACTTTGTCACTTTTCCATTATTAACAATCTTTTAACATTAGAAATTTAGTAAACAAAACCCACCTGATAGTAAGACACCAGCTTGCTTTCATCTGAGTTTCTTTTGTGTCTTTTATTAGGTTCAATTTATGCTTCATCTTTCCAGAAATCATCTTTCCCCTTTCCTTTTTTCTCACACTGCAAACCCAACTGACCTTGCTTTAGGTGAGAAATATTGCTTAGTCATGACAATACAGTTCACTGACCTGAATGCTGTTGATCACGTACTCAGCCACAGTAATAACTCTTTGATCTCCCACATGAAATACTTTTTCTCAAATTACAAAAGCATAAATTTCACATTTTCAACAGAACAGAATTACTCCACAAATTATGTGGGATTAAAATGACAATGTGAGTTAAGTATCAAAAGTTTAGTGTGGTTTCATGTGTCAAAATGGAAGTAATAGATGGAGATGAAAAACTAGCCATGGGGGAAATGTAAGGCATCATTCCTGCATGTTGAGGCATCTCTGGGCCCTTGATGCTCAGTTAGGTTTAAGGTGAAGAGACAGGAGTGCAGCTCCTGTGGTCTCCTAATCAAGGCATAAGCAAAGAGAAATGGATAGAAACAAAACGACTGGTTAAGTGGTGGGATTTGTTACCCAGCAACACATGGGAGGACGGCAGATAGACATACAGGAAAGCAGGAGCCTTCCTTCCATTAACAGCCCAATCCTAAGGCTGCCTTGCACAGGGTGAAAAATATCGTGAACATGCTATAAAGCACATTTTCCCTGAGGGCTGGCTGGCTACACAGACCTAAAGATGTATACTGGCCTCCTGGCACAAGATCCAGTCCCTGCGTAGGTAAGATTGTGTCAGGCAGCACAGAGGATGGCAGGAGAGCAGTCTAGGGGTGAGGAGAGGGTCTTCTGGGCATGGGGAGAAGGAACTGGGGAGGATCGGGCCCAGGAGGAGGGTGAGATTGGCGGTTGTTGCGCATGTCACATGCTGGCGCAGACCTGAGTAGCCCCATAGGGCAGGCTGGGGCTTGACACAAGGTAAGGGGAAAATAGGTGACCTCCAGCAGCCTTCTGTGTTGGATACCTGCACTGATTAGGATTGCCCTCTAAATCTGTTTTATTAAACAGCCCTCCTAATGCCTTTTAAAGGCATACAAACATCATTTCTGGTTTCCCTCGGAATAACCAACCAAGCAACCAACAGTATTTACATACTGCTTTTCAATACAAGTTCACAAAGCAGTATACAGGATGATGATGATGATAAATGGATGATAAAAGGGGTTGCGCCGCACAGTTTGCGAACCCCTGGCTTAGGGAACGTGTAACACATGCATACACCTTGAGGAATTTTGCTGGACTCCTCAAAATTCTTCTTGTTTTTCTTGAAGTGCCTCCTACACTTTGCTCTAGCACAACTTCCAACTTTAACTCCCCCCTCCCATTTTACTTTAGGAGAACTTCAACAGCAAACAAAAGGCATTTGGATTTGATTCCAGTGTCAACTCAAAATTCTGTCTGCTGTGTGGAATTCTCTAAATACGGAGTAGTTAGGAGCAGATGACGCTACTTAACAGAAAGCACAGGTCGTATATATGTGACCAGCAGACAGCATGTTATCCCAGGAACATTCAAGACTAATTTGGGCTAATGGGCAGAAGTGAACCATTTCTTTCTGCAAATGATAGCAGATTCAATGCACTGTGCAAATTTGAGAAACATCTGCAGCAAGCAATAAAAACGATTGTATTCAAGTGTAACAAGGTACAGTTAAGAAGCTCCTAGCCTTCAGGGCTTTTCATCTCATCTTTCAGCATTTATTCAAAGAAAATAAAATGATGGAAAGGAAAACAAATAATGCATTTAAATTTCCTTCAGTTATAAACAGCAACACTTTGGCAGCTATGCTTAACTGTTGCCTAAATTTAATTATGAATTTACCTAACCATTTGGCAGAGTCTACCTCATTGGAAAGAAAGGTTTTAAATTAAGACCAAAGGATGCTTAACGGTCCAGCAGAAGTTATGGACTTAATGGACAAATTTCTGGATTCAGTTCTATGGCCCTGAAGCACAATGGCTGCAGTCCAGTGTTTGGGTTGCGGGCTTCAGTCCCATTGAATCAATGGGATTTATGTAATCATACATAAAATGGTAAGCTTGCATGACTGTAAACTGAACTTCAGCCAACAGGATGACAGTAACATCTATGGATAAACGCTGGGTTTAACAAAAGCATATTTAATACCTATTCAGCTATTCAGTATATGATTATCACTATTTTTAATCAGTATGCTGTTATTATGAGATCCAAATTTCTCAGAGCATCAGGAATTCCAGAGTAGGTTTGTAAGGCCAAATTCCTCGAGAAGAGAAAAACTGGAGATGTCTGTTTAAAAAAATACACAATTCAAAGTTCAATACACAATTCAAAAATACACAATTTAATGGACATGAGAATATTTGCTCATTTTGTGTTAAACAAAAGCATGAAATCAAATAGTTTCTTTGTGTGTATACTGGGGTTGGGCACTGATTTCTGCCTATACTATTGGAAAATCCACATTGGAAGCTTTCAAATGGGGGGGGGGAGGGTACAAAATTGGTGCCCCTACCACCACATGAGCAAAAGTGCCTTCAGCACCCAACCATTTTATATGGTATCGTATTATCTTGTATCTTTTCATTCCAAAACATTATTACCTTCTTGAATCCACCCAACAGTAGTCAATTTAATTTTAGATATAGTGCCCTAGTTTCTAAAGATTTTAACAAATCACCTCCTTGTACATGAAGCTCCCGGAGCACTGAGGGCTGCTCCCTGTTCCCCCCACCAGCAGGGGACTCCAATGCTATGGAAAGACTTCCCTTGGGGTGTGTGTCTCTGGCTCCATCTCTGCTCATCTTCTCAGGGGTATTAAAAATATAGTTATCGTGGGCACAGGGGTGAGTAAAGAGGCAAGGCAAAAGCACTGGAATGAAAGTAGGTCGCAACTTTATGTATTAATTGGGTCGGCAATGAAATATGTCTCACCTCACAAATAGGGCAGGTGCCCTGGTGAAGGATAACAGAGCAAATGACCTGGCCTCTCTCTAACATCTCTGGTGACCTTTGTGCCAAATCAGAAGCACATAATGACTGCTCATATTTCCTCCTCACTCGAACCCAAATGGTGTGATGCACGAAGGGCAAAACAGTTCCCCAACCCAGCTAGCTCTGAATGGGAGAGCCAGACATGCCCCAAGGAGCATCATTCCAACTCTTGAGGCAGCAATTCCTGTGAACTGATCTGGATGCCCCTTCAGCCTCCATTTGATGCCTCAGGTGCTCACCAAATGTCCTCTCTTGATGTTATTTGCAGGTGGGCAAAGTGGACACCCAGCTAAAAGGCCCTTATCCCTACTAAACCACTCCTAAACACACACCAAACTCCAAAACTGATGCTGGACAAGGGGAGAAAATTCTTTCTTGGCTCGAAAGCAACCACCAGTTCTGTGCTACTTGCCAGGAAAGGCAGTTGAGTGGGTGCCACGTGGAATTCAGACAGAGCAGTGAGATGGGCCAGTTAGCCCATATGCTGGCTTGGCATCATTCCTGTTGGCTTAAAGGCATTAAGGGCTGATATAGCTGTTACAAGGGGGCATGTGCTGAATTCTGCAGTGGAATAGTAGTCACGCAAGCCTCCTCAAGGTAAGGGGACGTTTGCTTCCTTACCTGAGCTGCATTGCCCTTAATCCTGCGCTGGAAAGTTGATTTGGTTTGTGCCCGGAGCTTCTCTTGGTCCTGACTGCCTAGTCACCCCCTCCCCCTCCCCCCAGCAGCCATTGAGCATCAACTGGAGTGACACGGCAATTTCAGCAAGTTTTCCAAGCAGAGCCTATAATATAAAAAGGGACTGCTGAGGCTGCTGTTCTTTTTGTATTTCTATTGTGACAGAAGGTTGCTTCTTATCAGGTGCTGGTTTGTGTTTTTGTAGTTAATTTCAGTGTTGTTTTAGTGAGCTGTTATTTTTGTTAGCTACTGTGAGTATTTGGAAATAGAAAAGTGGATAGGATACAAATGCTCAAAATAAAGAAAACAATAGATGCTTTATCGGGAAGTTGGCAGATCTGGCTTTTTTCTCTATCAACAATGGCTATTCTGGCTACTGTGAAAAAACTGTGATCTTTTGCAGGCGTTATCCAACTGAGCTATAGTCCCATTCCTTAAATAAAATCAGAAATGGGCCAAACAATATTTGATGCCCAGCCATTTTTCTAATATAACTTTGAACTAATATTTCAATAATCTTAGGCAGTTCAATAAACACGAAACATGAAATAAACTATCTCCAGGTAATTACCTCCAGATCTTCCAAACCTCCAACTGATGTCATGTCATACAGTGTGTACTGCAGTGGTTATTCCCACTTTTTAGACCGGGACCCACTTTTTAGAATGGTACTTGTGTCGGGACCTACCAGAAGTGATGTCATTAATCTGGAAGTGAAGTTGTAGCAGGAAGTGACATCATAAGCAGGAAGTGATGATGGTGTACTGTATATAGTGTTTTCAATCTAGATGAAGCAGGGGCAGCACTGGTCCTTTTTTTGTCAAACTGTCAGGTTTGGACTATACTGCCATAAATAGGTTCTAATGTGAAATAATGGTGCCAAAGTTCCATTTCCCTTAGGTATTGTTTCAAGTCTCACCATTCTTTTGTCCAAATTACTTAGGAGACTTTTTGAGTTACTACAACAGTTTAATGCTACAAAACCTGACTTAGTCCTCAGTGGGCTATACTTTCTTAATAATACATGTTGAGCATGGTGAGATACTGACAGTCAAGCAATCTGTGCCCCCTCCCCCAAATAAATTCAGGGTGCAATCCTAATCTGGAGTCAGGCTGGCACAAATCACTTATGCTCGCCCAGGAGTGTCGCAAATGCTCTGTATTTCATGCTTGCACCATTCTCTGAGTCAGGGAGGCCAGCACCTAGATGTTCGCTGTCCTCCCCGACTCCAAGAGTGGTTCAAGTGGCATGTGCCAGCCTAACTGGAGGGTAGGATTGTGCCTCAGTCAATTAGTTTATATGATTTGACAGTACTATCATGTGCTAGTGATCGTATCTCAATATGAAGTATTCCTCCCAGACATGGAACATGCATTGATTTTTTTTAGCACTGATATTTGCTTGTATACAAATAAACAGAAAAGGCAGCAAGAAGGCATTGCAGCACACTCCCCAAGAAGAATGTCCTAGTCTTTCTTGCCTTCATTCATAAAATGGAAATATTAATGAACATCTTGATGCTGCGGCAACTGTTTATATATGGAAGATAATGCATGCAGTTCGTCAGTGTAGCTCATGTGGAGCATAAGAGACAATTGAAAGTGCTGCTCTCTGTGGCTAGATATTGGACATGATTTTTTTTGTTTTTTGTTTGTTTGGCCTGTAAAGCTTGTTCATATTTTGCTTTCATGTATGTCCTAGGAAAAACTGAACTGTGAGAAAAAGAGAAAGGAAGAGGGGAAATGGTTGTGTCAGTGGTCAATTCACTCAACTGTACTGGCAATCATTATTATTAAGGCTATGTGATTTGTGTGAATAGTGTTTGACTTACATTAGGGACATGATTTTGTTATCAGAAGAAAAGTGCACATTCTTGTTTTTCCATGTAATAAACTGCCAGATCCCAACTTCTGCATAGGGCCTCGCAGCCTATTTAGCAGGCGCAGAAGTGAGGAGACCCATTGCCCACCCTGAGCCCTTACCATGGGGAAAGGAGATGAACATCCCCTTCCTCTGCGGAGCCTCCCACAGCTGCCCGGCTGCTGCGGAATGCAGTGATAACTGCCTGGCTACCGCTGTGCTCCCGGGCAGTCGGGCAGCATAGGATTGGGTTGCCCTATAGGCAGTGGTGCACTTCAAATGAATTAACAACAGGTTCTATGATGTCATAGCCGGAGCCAAAAAAAACCCGAAGCCAGCCGAGATAAGCGAGTGGGCGGGGCCTGGCCATTTAACAACCAGTTCTATAGAACCTGGGCGAACCCCCTGAATTTCACTACTGCATATAGGCACTTGCAATAAGATCAAGTAGAAGCATGCACTAAACGTTTTTTTCAAGATACTCTCAATTAGATTTTACACAAAAAAACCTACTTATACCACACAATTCTTCAAGCAAGGGTATACCTCTAAAGAGATAGATTTGCCATGCTATAATAAAGCATTCTGGAAATAGCAACCCAGACAGAAGTGCAGGTGTCTGGATGAATGGGCAGTAGATACAAGACAAAAAGTCAAAAGGAGGATGACCAGAAGGGAAGTAGGAAGTATCCATAATTGAACAACAGCTGCTTAGTCTCTGGTTTCATCCACACCCCAATTGGCAGGTCCTTGAGAGGCCATTTGCTGACACCCATATTGCTCAGCCCCAACATGGCAACCTGAGCTTGTGATTCACAGACAAATGAGAAATCAATTTTTATAAGAAATCAGCCTTTTTCTCCCACAATCACATAGCTTTACATTGAAATGTATTACACTTGGGACAGTCAAGATTTGCCATGGTTAGCACATATGTCAACCTGGAGAGAAAGACAGGAACAGCACAGCCAGGGATGAGCAGAGAGGGAAAGTGCTGCTGCTGTGCTGACATTCGACTTGTCAGAGCTTGCAGCTATCTTTGCAAAGAAACCAGGTGTTATTGGGTCCAGGAACAGCTTCTATCAAGGAAGCTGCTACTGCGGAAATAACAAATATCTGCAGCAACTGAGGGTGGACAGATTAAAGCAGGAAGGGTAGAGAGGAGGCTTCTCCTCTTTTTCTGCCCTGGACAGATCACCAAAAGTACTAACACCTTATCCTGTGATCCTTTGTACAATTAAATAGGATCAAACACTTACATACGTGTCTTTTCTTCAAAGCAGAGATATATGTCTGGTATGCATATTTAGTCAATAGGCAAATTTTATTTTTAATAACAATAATCACTGGTTGTGGAGACCATTTAGCTGGCCAGAGATAAGTGCCAGCAAGACTGGGATAGCATCCAGAGTAGGGTTTTTTCTCCAGAGTAAGGGCTTTTCTACTGGATCAAGAGTTCTTTTCTCCCGAGCTGGCCACTGACTGAAAAAATAAGTGGATGATTATCCCACCTTACTTAGCTAGTACTCCTGGGCAAAATGCAAGTTGGGGCTTGAACTATGAATATAACACCTAGATTTCCAATAGCAAAAGAAGCAGGGCCCCAATGTTTTCCTAATCCTTGCTTCCATATCGACTACAAGGAAATCTAGCCATTTAACTGCCGTACACCATTTGCATTTGGTAGCACCATGTATGCATTTTGCTGTTTATAGTCAGATACTTCTGTATACAGCCGGGCTGAATTTGGATTGGATTTTTTGGATAAAAAAGAAATGTTTCCCAACAAGCACGTACACTGTGCAAATATTCACTTGTTTTATTGTGTTCAGCATCATTCCTCCCTGACAAGGCACTAAAATTGTCAAGGCACACCATCAGTTGTTGTTTAACAATTGATAAGGTACACTATTCTGCTCACAGGGGGCTCATATTTCCCAAGGACTCTACTAATAAATGACCCATGCCAAATTCCCATGGCATGCCTGTTAGCACAGACTACATTAATCCTCTCTTTTAACGAGGTCTATTTCAGCCACATTCTTATCTGTATGAGTGACCTGTCACTCCTGACTTGGTACGAGGCACATTCTGTCCATAATTTATAACTGGCCACCCAGATGTTCAACAGAATTTGAACTTCTAGAGACTGTTTTAGTAAATCATATGTATTTTTCCCTTTCACTTATCATTTTCCAGATACCCATCTGTGTGCAAATGCAGCCAAGACACAAATCAATGCTTTCCACATTGGAAATTATGAGATGAATATCTTCCCCTACGCAATGTATTTTATTCCCTGAATATATCTACAGAGCAACCTTACGAGACCACTTTGACTTCTTTGACACTGCAAGTTAAGCAGCATTCTATATGGGACAAAGCCCCATTTCAACTGACCCAGCCCGGCTATTATATGTATTTCTCCTCATTGTGATAGTGAGTCATATCCTCAGATCACAATACAGGGAAGACAGGCCTATTCGAAAAGTCCTCTGGATTGTGCATAAGGTAGCCATCCCTCTCTGTTCTCCTTCTTAACCAAGCTGCTCACAGGATTAGGTTGCTGATATTACCTTTAATTATCTCCTCTTTCTGATCCACTTTTGAAAGGATAGGAATATCCCTCAAACTTTCTCAGGCAACTGGAGCCTTTTAGATAGGATATGAGGTGCAATTCTCCCTCCCCCCCCCCCGCCCCAGCACTTGGTATAAGTATGACCTAGCATATACAGCCTTTGAAATGATGTGGCAAATCCAAGTCCTATTGGAAACACATTTGTACTGGAAATGAAGTTCTAAAGACAAGAGAATAGCAACAAGATGCTCAGACTGGAGAATGTGTTGAAAGGTTTGTTGTGGTGAGTCCAAAGACTACAATGTTTTTAGCCATATCTTAGTTTGTCTCCTAAATCTGCACCATTTCAGATTAGTGTTGTAGGGTTTGCATGCCCCAATGCTCCCCATTTAAAAAAACAAGCACACACCATATTGTGGAAGAAAGCTGAGATAGACCCCTGCCCATTTGTTTACAATGATAGATTTCCATATACTATTTGCTTTCTGAACATATTTTTTAAATGCCCCCCCCACCAATATTTTCCCCGCACAATTACAAGGAGCCCCTATCCAATTTGCTGTAATTATGCCTAGTGGTCTGAGCAGCCTGGTGGTACGTGCTAATGACCTGTGTGCGTCCCTGCACCACAGTGCATACAAATGAATAGGATGAACTGAGCTCATCCTTGCCTGTAGTCAGCCACTCCTCCCCTTAATTACTGCTCCATGATGACAGGAGGATATGCAACCTGCACTTCTGGAGCCAATAGTAGAGCTCTTAAAGGTACAGACTCCTTTCTTTGCTTGCAACATGGCAGTTCTATTTGGCTGTGAGCTATCAACACAGCTATATTCCTATATATCCACTTCAGACAATGGAGAAAGGAAATAAAATCTGAAGAATTAGAATAGAAATTGTCATAGTTCTGTGTGCCAAACTAATGTATCATATAAAGCAAACAATGTTTCCTTTCCTAAAATAACTGCTTAGCGGAAACATTATGTTTAAATAAAGCAATAGTATTCTACTGAGCACACAGTTCAATAATCAAGCAAAATTAATGGCTCCCCACCATTTCATTCAAAGTAAAGTGGAAACACTTTCTGTCATCTTCCAATAACTATGAATTCTGTGAACAAAGGTAAAACAGTACAAGTACAATTTTGTGAAGTGCTGCTCATAAGGCATTTGAAAATGGAAGGGTTATCTGGCATTTATGTATTATAGAGAATGTATTATTTTCTCAAAAGAAGGAACTGCTCCAGAATTATTCATACCGCCTGGAGTTTTAGAAACCTATTTTTCCCCTTTGATATACTGCATGGTATTTGTGTCCAGCATGGTTTTGATGACTATGTAAAGACTGCATGGTTTTAGAACTTTAGATAGAGTTTTGCCGGTATTTATCCATACAGTTGTTTTATATTTTACTATAAAAGCAGAAACCAATAGATTCCATATCGGCAACCCTTCTCCAGTATATGTGTGTGTGTGTGTGTGTGTGTGTGTGTGTGTGTGTGTGTGTGTGAATATATATATTCCTTTTGACTGTTGATGCCCATCAATGGGACAGAAATGGGTTGCTTTCTCCCATAGAACTGAATGGAGTGAATGGAAGCAGCTCATATTGAGAGAAAGTGAAGGGGCAGCGATTAGGGCCACAGTCAAGATGCAAAAAAATCTTCAAGTGTGAGGGAATTTTGCAGTTGGGAAGAAAGTTTTGGCCCACCTCAGTTGTGGTCCTAACTGTAGCCATGGATGCCATTTCAGGTTACAGTTGCTAAAGGCAAGCAACATTCAGCGTAGAGGACCAGTATATTGGACATAGATATTTGGAAATGACATGGCAGGAAGTGGAAGCAGCTGCCATCTTCTGCCCCGACTTTATACATAAATGTTAAATCAAGGGTGAATTTCGATTTAGCTTAATTTCTGTAGAATATTATTTATGCATAATAGGTATTTCCTGCCAACATTGGCTTCTTTTTATTTGGAATGGGCTGGATCTTTCCAAGGACTGTGTGAAAGCCAGAATAGAACAGAACATGCCAGAATGGGCCATTAATGTATTAAAGGGTTGCAAAGAACAGTCAGATGCATTAGAGACACATGAGAACAATATTTTAGACCAGAAACTGTTCCAATATTGTGCTTTTATTAACCTGTTCCCAGGCAAAACTCATGTGAAACAGCCTGGAGCAAATGTTCCATAATTCAGCACTGTGCAAAAAACAATGGCAAGTATTAGAGATGCATGAGAACAATATTTTGAAAATGACATCCAGGCTGTATTGAAATTGTGCAGTATTAATCACTTATCAATCAAAAGCTCAATTTTAAACATCAGCAGCATTGAATGACCGGTCTTCCAACATCAAACAAACCCAAGCTCATACACAATAGCAGACTAGGTCATACAATGAGTCACAACACAATCCCTAATTCCACTAATTTGGAAATGAGCATTCTGGCCTCTTTTTTTGAAAAGTGGTTTTATAGCGGGCCCTTTTTATCCATGGGGCTTCCATTCCAGGAACCCTCGCTGATAAGGAAACTCACAGATACTGAAACGTGCAGGTTTGGGGGGCCCTTAAAACTTCCGGAGAGTTGTGAGGAGTGTTGTGCTCTCTCCCCCTGCAAAGGCTCTTCTGCAAAGGCTCTCCTGCAAAGGCTCTTCTCACAGAGAGACCATGCACATCTGCCTTCGTGGGCCTCAGAATGACAGAACAAAAAATGTGGTTTCTGCTTGTGTGTGTGTGTGTGTGTGTGTTTTGCAAAACTGAAAGTAATGCTTATATTATATGCCTTTTAAAAGGCACTCTGAGGCCCAGGGAAGCCCCAGAGAAGTCCTGGCTTCCCTTATAACATCCCTTATAAACATCCCTTCCAGTTTTGCTGAAAACTGGAAGTGACTTCCAGTCTTTTTGTTGTTGTTCTGATAGACACGTTAAGGCTGTGGAGGTCATGGGTGGAAACACATAGCTTCTGTTGGGCTCAGAAGAGCTCCGGGTCAGCTCATGCATTGAGTTTGGAACCTGTGGGTATAGTATTCAAACCTGCAGATGCTGAATCCACAGGCAACATGGGCCATCTGTGTATTCCAGAATAGATATCAGAACATGGAATTTGGGGGTCTATTGTGGCTTCTTATATCACTTTCAGTTAGTCCAATGGGACCCATAATTTTGGTTGGTCCACATGTTTCAGAAATCGGCATTCCAGGCTATTTTTTCCCCTGAACATTGCTTATGGCCCAGAACCGGTACTGGAATGTGGAATTTCAGGGTATTTGTGGCTTGTTATATAAACCCTAATTAATCCAAAGGGTCCTGTGATTTTAATTGCTCTATTTCAGACATTGGTATTCTGTTCCCTTTTTATTTGGGGGGAAGCCCAGGACAGGTACCAGAACCTGAAATTTGAGTTATTCTTTGGCATGCTGTTCCCACCTAATCTGTTATTGTGAGCACGCTGTGGCCGATTCCATTCACTCTGGCATTTGCACTGCTCCTGTTCTAAGAATCTACGAGAACTCTTAGGAAAAGTTCTGAAAAGATCAGAAGGATTTTCAGAAACTGCCTATAAGAGCTCCTCTGCTAACACCAATCCTCTTTGTCTGCCAGGTGTTCTCCTTTCCCCTTTACTTATGTAGGAAAAGAGGGACTAAATCAAGCAGACTCATAAAGCAGAAGAGCTTTTTTAAGACTGCTCTCAACCAACCTCTGCTAGTTTGCTGCTAATAATAAAATAAGAGCCGAGGCAGTAGAAAGGTTTCAAAGAAAATACTTTACTGACAATTTGCGAGCATGTACATATCTGTACTAATAATAGTAGAGGCTCTAGACTTGGAACAGAGAATCTTAAAGCTAGAGGCACACCTTGCTAATACTGTAAGTTAGGTTCCAGACCACCACCATGCTGACTATTGCCCTAAAGGGAATGCCAGGCTTTTAAAAACCTAACTTGGTTCCTCCTGGTAGCATGTCTGGGTGACCAGGTAATGGAGCCCACCCAGTTGACCCCAAGTGAAGGATCCATACTTTTCAACAACTTACACTTTTCCAAATTTAAAAGTTGCAGTGGGATGGGTGAGAAGAAAGTGGTCTTGCAAATGCCAAATGCCTCTATTTTTTAAGCTTTCTGCAATGAATGTTCAGAGCGCACTTAAACTCTCCATTATCAGTGGGAACTATAAGAATTAGCATGTTTTTGTTTGAATTCCCTACCAGTACATGCATTTGGAAAAATAAAACTACATTTCCAAGAGTCAGCAGTATAGACATAACAGCACAGCATGCTCAGAACATAGCATGCGCAGAAATCATTGTTGCAGAGGGAGAACTATTATCAGGTTGCGTCTTGTAGGTTCTACAGTCAGTGCATAATGGGAAAATCATGTATAGTCAAAACTAACAAATCCACAAAATATGGTACTACTTCTTAACTAAAATCACACTATGAGAGGCACATGGGAACTGAGTTGACTGAAAGAACAGCAGCTTCGTTCTCCCATCCCATGCTCATGCTGGGGGATACAGGTTGGCCCTTGTTATCCGTGGGCGTGCCATTCCCAGAACCCCTGTGGATAGGGAAATACACAGGTATTCACACCTGCTGGAGCTGTGCTCTAGTTGAGTCCAGAGAGTTTTCTGAGGGCATGCCATTTAGGGCAAAAATAGAAAATAAAATAAAGCAACTTACGGTTGTTGGGGAAAAACCTGAAGCAATGGTTTAATGCTTTATAAGGCATTCTGAAGCCTCCCCAGCCCTCAGAAAAACCTCCAGAAGCCCATCCGAAGCATGTGGGTCCAAGTCAGTAGGAAGGTCTCCCCAGCCACCAGAACACCTTCCGGGCATGACCAGAGCATGTGGTCAGAGGGCCCAGGGTGGGCGCAAGTCAGCGGGCTTGGAGCCCATGGATTCTGAAATCCACAGATCCTGAATCTGTGGATAATACAGGCCCACCTACTCCTTGAGTGGAGTGATGGGTGGAATCTCCTGCATGATTTAAATGCTGTTTCTCTTTCTCTTTTGTTGCCAAGCACATACACCTGAATTCACTCAAATTAAATGATGCAATCTGATTGTATAGGAAATTCTCAGAACTTTTAATTTTCCCTGGACCTTGAATACTAAAAACACAAACAGACAGCAAAAACAACCTACATCCCAGAATTCACATCAGCTTTAGAAATCCTTAGGACAGCACTTGGCTTTAACATCAGCTGCTGTTTTCCTTCTCCCCATTCTCACAATTCGCTGCATTTGGGAATGGAAAATGAAAGACGGCTGGCTGACCAAAAGGCTGAGACTGAGCCATTGTGGGCAAAGGTGAAATTCAATAGGGCAGTGTGAGTTGAGGTCATAATAACTCAAGATGTTTCTAACTCTGTCCCCCACCCAAAATTGTTCTTCACCCCTTCTGGAGTACAGGAGCTCAATGCTTAGCTATCGGTTGGGGCATTTGTCGAAAACCCAAGAGTTGATTTTACATGTACAGAAGCGCCCAAAGATTGGACTCGCCACACAGACACAATAGAGTCTTGTGGATGGAACGGCATCTCTTGAGGAATCAAAATTCCTGCCAGGGATGGAGAGTAATGCCTTTCACGTTCCGCACCTCTGACTTATTTTAGTTCATGGTCTGCTTTCATAGCTTCTCTGAGGAAAATTGCCTTTTATAGTTCCTACATGTAGTACATGTGAGGATGGGGGGGGGGAGACCCTGCTATTTTGAAAATGTGACAAGCATTATCCTGGATTCTTTATTATTGTGAAAAGCCTGGCTGGAGAATCTGTAAGGCAGAATGCGAAGTGTAAACACATGCTGCCATTTATTCATTATCTGGCTTCCTACCTTGTTATCTTCTATTATATCTGCTAAAAATGGAGAAGCAATTGCAAGCAATTATTGGATCCAATTAAATCATTTTGATTCTTATTTGCTCCCCACCACACACACACACACACACACACACACACACACACACACACAGTGAACTCTGATACTTTCTTCATTTAGGAACATATTAAGGATAGAGAAGAATGAAAAGGGATAAGAATGATCCTCTTTGGTTTTCTGCAGTAGGTTCAGGGCCAGTCTGTACATGAGGCCAGTGGTGTGGGTTGCCTCAGAGGCAGACTGCAAGGGCCTGGCAGAGTCAGGTGCTTTTTACCCTGAAACTGCTACTGCCTCCCTCCACCCCCTCCCTGAAATTATCTGTGGCAGATCAAGCCACAGCAACCTGCTTCCCGCTCGCTCAAGTGAGAAGCAAATCATTGCCCCCCCCTTTCTGTGCTCCTCACATGCTGTCATCAACCCTGGAAATGTGGGATTCCAGTTACATTTTCAGTGTGAACAAAAAAGGATCTTGGGGGTTGTGATGCAGAGGGAAAGGATCAATTGCCCCCTGTACTACATGTGTTCACCTATACATGTATAGACTCACACACATGCATTCCAACTCTCATGCATCACAATTTGTTGAGTTGTTGGTTCATGGCACAGTCAATGGATATTGACTTTTGAAAAAGGCTAGAGACACAATTCACACATAATCATATTTATTAGGCAGAAATAAATAATGAGGGAGGAATAAAAGATTAATGCAAAACAAACAAAAGGAATATTATGAACAGCTGAGTTATTGTGGTATTGAGAAACTGTAGCATTTAAAGGGAACTTGAAAGAGAGACTAGCATCTTTCCCCGCTTCTTTATTGTGGATAAAAACAACAATCAAGCTGGTGCTGCACTCTTGCGCTAATCAGGCGTATAGTATCTGTGCCAGAGGGTCGGATGCTGAAGTGGTGCAAGCAGCGATGTTGGTGCTCGGGGGTCACTGTGCCCATCAGCTGTGCCAGTTGTGCACTGGTCGAGCGCCAGCAGCACTTGGTTGGTGCAAGACCTCACCGGGGGCGTGCCAGAGGCGTAGTGGGTAGCGATATGTCGGCAATGCCTGATGGCCATTAGTGCTGCCTGGGGCTTACCTGGGTGCAAGAGGCAAACCTCCCCTTGCCATGCCCTGCCTGCTGCTGCCTCCTAATGACCTTAGGATGCAGCCCTGCTGTGCTGGCCTTGCTAAGCCGGTGCTGTTTGGGATTGGGCTGTCAGACTAGGATTCATTATACAATGGAATAACTATACACAAGGACAAGCTCCTTCATAGGGCATGAAGCACTTCATTTATTTGTGGTAGGTGAGCTACAGAGCAATCCAAGCTGCCGGTTGGACCGACACATGTCTGCTGCTTCAGCCCAATGCTGTCGCAAAAGTGTCATAAGGCATGTTCACGCCAGTGCAAGTGGCCCAGGGCTGACGCAGGTGGCGGCAGCAGCCCATGAGCGAAGGACCATGGATGCTGCAAGCTGCTGTTGCACTGGCCACATTTGGCCGGCACTGGGGCTTTTCTGGGGGAAGGTGGGAGGGTGGTCTCATGAGTGAGGCTGCCCAAGGAGGGGGGAGGAGTCGGGATCCAGCAGTTTTGCTGGATCCAAACCCCCATCCCTGGACTGCGCGGCCCCAATCAGGGCCTCTGCGGGCTCATTGCGCCTGCTACAGCCAGGTACCCCAAGGAGCCCCATAGGCCCGACTGGGGATTATCCCAGGGCAAAAGGAAAATACCCCCTTGCCCCATGGTGAGTTTCAGCACAATCCTAACTAATCCTGCAGGCCTGCCTGCTCCTGCACTAGTTAGGATTGTGCCCGTAGTCTCTCCCAACATGCAACTAAAGAGGGATGCTCTCTTTTTGTGACATAAATGGCCGTGTTTGTCTCAGTAACAAGGTGCTCTGATGATTGTGACATTGTCTTGACGTCTTGCATAGGATGACATGATAATGTGCAGCTGCTGTAAAACTGACCTGGCATATGGGGTGGTGGCATTAAAGGCAAGTCATGGAAACTTTTGTTTTTTTAGCAAGACGAATACTTGCAAGTCAGATACTCCCTTAGCATCAACCCATCAAGAAAGATGCAAGTCTGACCAATGTCACAATGCTGTCATGCCTTTCATCCATGACTACACACACGTCACATTTTGCTCATATTGAGACCTGTGGCAACCCCTCTGCATGCCAGCATTGCCCATGTGCTCACAGGAGACTAGATAATGCCTGAGAACCTAGAACAGCTTATCTGTTAGTCTTCCTGTTAGTAATCTCTTCACAATTACTGTTGCTGACCAATGAACACATGCTGATACATTGCCTTCTAACATGGAAATTGCCTGGCTGTCTTGAATTCACCTTGCAATACATCTCAACTTGGGTGAAGACATAGTCTTATATGGGTTTGGAAAACACACTTCATGCAGAAGAACACAAAACATTATGTGCCTAATGCTTTCCAATACAGTTTCAGAAAGAATGAAAGGACAGAATGTGTCTGTTTATTCTCCCTATAGAACACTAATTCTGATTTATTTGCTACATAATTGTTGTAAGAATCATAATACTTAGCAATTTCCTCTTCTGGATGATTGAAAAAAAAACAGCAATTCATCATTACAAATCCTCAGTGAAACAGCAATTAGGGTTTGCTTTTTAAAATAATTACATGACTGAGATTTTGGAAACATGTTTTTTGTTTTCCAGGTTGTATTGTGGGTATAGAGTAAGAAAAAGTTATATTGTAACACAGATTCTATTATTTCTCCTGCCAGAATTAAATGAATATGGATCTTTTGGGGCGGGGGGGGGGGATATTTGTATTGCGCCTGCTAAACAGCCAGCCAGGTGCCCCAAGGAGCCCCATCCGAGGAGCCCCATAGGCCCGGCTGGGGATTACCCCGGGCTAATGAATTAACCTTCAAATAAATAAATAAATGGATGCGCATACTAATCAATATATACAGGTGTTAATGTACTTAGGTATTTTCACTTAGGTTTAAATTCTTCATAAGCACATGGATTTTACATTATCTAAGTGCATTTTCAACTCCAAAGGAGGATTGATATGGCTTGAAATGTACTGGGATTTTTCTTCAGCATTTTTTGTATGACATATCATAGTTCTCTGAGATCAGTGGCACTCCTGGGTGTTCGGGCACCCCAGGCCTGACCCAGAAGTAATTACAGTGCCGTGATAATGTTACTGCAGTTACTTCCAGGATGCTCTGAGCAGTTGCACACCATTTGGAGTGGCCACCCTCTTTTTTCACTTTGAAAGAAGCAGGCAGCTGTTCTATTCCAGGTGATGTGTGCAACCACTCCATGTTGCTGCAAGGGGAACCAGTGGATGGCGGCACCTCCCATGTGTGCCACCTGGGGTCACATTCCTCCCCCCCCCCAAAGTGCATTAGTGACTGAAACTTTGGCCATCTTTTTTCAATAATGATCCCAATTCAGGGCAGCACCCTGAAGGTAAGCATTTCTATATCCCATTGTTTCCAGTGAGAAAGTTACAGCCCAGTCCAACCTGGGCCTTATGCTGCCAGAACTCACGCTCTGGCAGTGCAAGGACCTTTGTGGCAGCACAAAAGCTGGGATGCCTTGACATGTTTCTGGGCCACTGTCACAAATAGCCAGAGGTACAGCACGTGCACCATTGGATCCAGGAGATCCTGCTAATGTCAATAAGTTTACAGTGTGGAGGGGTTTGTTTGGGGAATTCTGGGATGGGGAGGGCAGGGAATGGTGGATCTTGACAGCAAAAATGTACACCGGATTTTCCATTTTCGAAACTGCGTCCCCCCCTTCCTCTCCTCAGACACATACTGGCTACATAGCTGGCATGGGTCTGAGAAGACCCATAGGTGGCCAGAAGGACCACCCAAAGGTAAGAAAAAGTTTGTAACTTACCCCTTGTTGGCCTCCAGCAATGGATAGAGTGTGAGCTCTGTCAGTGTGACTGCATCATCATCAATGGGATTGAGCTGTTTAGCACATATAACTGAAATGCAGGAGACTTCACTTTGTTTGCATGGTGTCTGTCCTATATTTTCACCTTCTTGTATTTGCCTTCTCATTACTTGGTAATCTAGTATCTAACTAGATCTAACTCTATCTAACTGCATGAATTAAAAATATTTGATAACCTGGATTATTCTGTCACAAAAGCAAAAATTTATTTACTATTTCTCATATATGTCCCTTTGATACCTTAACAATTAATGAGACTAGTATTTTGGCTGAGAGAGCTGTATGAGAGCACCTGTAGTTCTGATTGTGGTCTGGATTTCTGGGCATGTCTGAAACAGGCACTCACATCCGATCTACGTAGAATGATTTGCCCAGATGGTTCAATTCCAGCTGATATTGCATGTGCTCAAAGCTCAGGAGATGCCGCAGGGCTGCTCGCCGAACCTGCCAGATACAGATATACCATTAGCTTTTCACCCTTTGATGCTTCCTAGAGATCTCAACAAGAGTGGAGTGACCTGTTCTTCACCACTGCCTTGTCCTGGCATCACTGTATTTCTGCTAGTAATAATGGAAGTCCATAGTGACCCCACTCCAGGGGACCAATGCTCAGCTCAGCTTATCTCGCCTCCCTGGGGTGGGTGAGAACCTAAACAGGTATTGACTTTAAGGGCGGGGGGGGGGGGAGGCAGTAAGAGATCAAGAAAAGAGATAAGATACTAGTAAGTCTGTTCAGCTCTACTAACTTTGATGAAAGGAAATGTTAGGCTTTGCATTTTTTTCAGGAATCATTCAATGAGGAGCAACTTCATGGGCAAAAAACCAAGTTAGGCATTTTGGGTGACATTTGTGCATGTATTTGAGGGCACAATCCTAAGCAACTTCCCAGCACTGACATAGCTGTGCCAGTGGGGCATGTGCTGCATCTTGCAGTGGAGTAGTAGTCATGGAGGCCTCCTGAAGGTAAGCGAATGTTTGTTCCCTTACATCAGAGAATCCTAACCAACTTCCAGCACTGGGATAAGGACAATGCAACTCTGAGGTAAGGGAACAAACATTTGCTTACCTTGAGGAGGCCCCCATTACTACTACTCCACTGCAGGATGCAGCACTTGCCCCATTACTTCCAGCACAGGCCCCATTGGCAAAGCTATGTCAGTGCTGGAAAGTTGGTTAGGATTGTGCCCTAACTCTCAAAAGCACTGATTTGAAGGATTGACTTTGGCTGGATTGTGTCCATGTTACCACTGCACATAAACCCTCCCTGTTCTTCAGCTTCTTATTCTGGAGCCTCAAATGCTATGGACAAGGACCTCACTATGGTTAAATTTTAGGCAGAAGATATTGCATTCAGTGGGTGTAAATGTAGATCGCTGTGGTTTCATGAGGGAACACAAAGTGTCTGCAAAGGATTTTTTTCCTCTCATAAAGGACAAATCTTGGATTGAAAGTATGTTCCTTTTGTTTTGGATGAGACTTTCAGCGCAATCTTATACCCCCCCCCCCTTAGCGCTGGCGCCATGCTCTTGTGCCGGCCGAACGCTGTCGCGAACGTGCCATAAAGCATGTCCACGTCAGTGCTATGGCACTCAGCCAGGGCAAGCGGCAGTGCCAGAATTCGGGCGCTGGCATGACTGTCAGCAGCGCCAGCCGTGAGTCAGTCAAGCGCCGGCTTCGCTCGGTCAGCGCAGGGCCTCCGCGAGGGCATTCCAGAGGCATTCTGGGGGCATAACTGGGTGGCACAGCGGGTAGAGACGGGGGTTGTGACTCAGTTGTGACGCAGGACGGCCATAGTGCCATATCCTAATGCCGGTTCCCGACCATGGTGGCCCCGATTCGGGCCGCTTCCATGCACAGTCCTCTGCACCTGCCATTTTGCTGGCACAGATTCGAGCAGGCCCATAGGGGTGACTGGGGCTTACGCAGGTGCAAGGGGAAAACCTCCCCTTGTCCTGCACATTGCTGCCACCGCCTCCAAATGGGCCTGCAGATATGGCCCTGCTATATCGGCCTTACTAGGCCAGCATAAGGTAGGATTGTGCCCTTTATCTCACTGCTCCCTTTGTATAAGAAGACAAAATAGGTTTTCCACACACCTACCATCATCAGCTGTTTATTAGCGAAGTATAGCTCCTCTTTCATTTCTGCTAGCTGCCTCTGTCTGAACTTGGCATAACACCTTTCCTCCTGTTTTGCTATCTCTTGGCACATAGCTTTGCCATGCGCCCACCTAAACAAAGAGAGGTAGGGCAGAACATGTGGTGTGACTTTTTGTGCCACACACATCAATATATTAAGATATTCTTTACTATGGAAACACTTGGTGCTTCATTGCAGGGTGCATACATTTCCAAACTTTGTACTAATTGAGGATTTTGAAAGGGGGAGAAAAATCATATGAGGTAACATGTATCTGGAGGGAGTGGGTGTTGATAGAAACAGAGGGAGAAGGAGATTAGTGTCCTCAGGAGTTGGGGACAGACCAATTTGAGAGAGGGGGGAGAAGGGGAGAGCTGGTAACTAGGAGTGGTCTGGTGGAGATATTCACTCTCTAGAGCTCAGGTTCCCCTTTGGCATTAACAAATTGGGCTAGCAGGATACAGTGTTAGTATGGATTGGAGGGCTATGGTGTTAGTTCCTCAGTACTAGGGTGTCAGCTAGCAACAGTATTTTCCCCCTTTTCCTTGACAGTCTCCCTGAGATAAAAGCTATCTCTTGTATGTGACATGTTCCTATGAATATACAACTCATAGCACAACTTTATAGTCCGTGACAAAACGTAGCAAGCAATAATACTATAACAATTATTATCTTGCAGATTACAGTTTACCATTCATTGTAGACTGATGTTGTACCAGCTGAGCTTCAATGTGGCTTAACTCTGGCTCAGCTTTCAGACAGTTTTGGGTTTTACCTTTAGTTTGTGGTTTTTTGGCTGTCTGCATTTTCAGCTGAGTGTCAAAAGCTGTGCCACCCAGTATACTTTCGGCTTTTTTGTTTCAGAACTGAAAAGAAGTTGTTATTCACTAAAATGGATTGTTAGAGGACAGGATCCCAAAATCCATTTACCTTTGGAGCACTTTAGAAAACTCTTTAACTTTTGCTATAGCCTGAAATACAAGAAAAGATGTTAGTATAAAACAAAAGGTCAAACATGTATTCTAATTGGGGAGACAGAAGCATTTTCTCACACAGCAGAAGGGTCCCTGCCGGTGACTGTTGTGCTTAGTGCATGGTAGCCATTTATAAATGTCTTGTGTGGGGTGTCGGTCCAGATGGGGAATAAGCCATCTATAGCATCTTGCTATGTGATGAGGTGACTTTTTTTGTTGATCTTCAGTACCCCATATTTTCAGCTGATTTTAGGAATGTGGTCAAAATTTCCTCATCACATGGCCAGTCTGTACTGATAGTTGCATGAGTTCCTGAAAAATGATTTGCAGATTGCCTATACATAGTAAACAATAATCAGTAGCGATTTAGAACCACCAATGCAATTGCTGAAGCAAAACAGGATGTAATTTGGAAGGATTCCTTTCAGGCAAAATGACTGTAGGAATTGGAGAGAGGTTTAAAAAAGTCAATAATAATAGCAACATTTCTAATGAAGGTTCACCAGGGTGTTCAGGGGGGGGCAAGGCACCATGTTTTGCAGGGCACCTCAATCATGCGTATCCACCCAGTGTTTTGTTAGTTTCGATGCCCAGCAGTTTTCAAAGGCTTAGGGTAAGCAACCACAGATAAAAACAAACAAATGCACATATCACACACACACACACACACACACACACACACAAATCACTCCTCACTTGTTTAACTGATTACAAGTGCAAGAAACAAGTTTTTTCCACATATTCAACTTACATTTTGATGGAACTCATTAAGCTCTGAAAGCAGACTGCCCTGTAAGCAAACTGCTTTCACCATTGGTGGCAGGTCTTTGAGGCTGGTCAGATTGGGCTGGTCTATGTATCCCTTTCTACTTGTCTACTAGCTTGGAAGTCAAGCCACCTGCCTCATACAGCTGGGAGATGCCAGACCTCCTCTTGCCTTTAATTCATCAAAGCACCGAGCCTTACCTCCTCCTCTCTCAGAATCAGCTCACGTGCAGTGTTGTGGGTGTTGGCCTTGGGGGGTGATGCCATTGTCCTGAGGTAGCTGACAGGCTGCAGTTTTCTCCCTCCTCTTCTCCCTGATCTAGCTTAGTTTGTATTTCTGGTTGCCATGGTAGCAAACTGTGCTTTCAGACTGGTCAGACAAACACAAGGCTCCCGATTGGCTGATCATGGTTGCTTAGGGGAGGAAAAAAGGAGAAACAGGCCTGTCGTCAGTATTCAGGTGTTCAATGCTGTCATGACTGCAAATATGACTTCTGCAATTTGGTGGACTAGAGACTCCTCAGGTGTGGTAGAATTCTCATTTTGTCAGCATGGTGCCATTATCTTGTTATGTCAGCTGGCCCTCTGGGTTTGGGTATCACTAGGAACTTTAACCTGAGAGCTGACATAGATATGTCTGGAATTGGTGGGATCCGCAGTGTTAAGTGATACAATAAGGTCTCATTGCTTCTCTGAGTTATCAGGTCAGTAGAAAACATGCAGACAACTGTGATATTTAAGGAAGTAACCTAAACTTTTGCAAACAAAATTATTTTCCTTGCATGTGAAATAGTAGGCAATTTACAGCCTAATTCTAGGCATATCTACTCAGAAGAAAGTTCCACTAAATTCAGTGAGACTTACTCTCAGATCAGTTCTATTTTTAAAAACACATTTTGATTAACATTTTTTAGAGTACAGTCCTAACCTATGCTGGATTAGGCCGGCTGGCTGACTTGCACTGTATTCTAATGCATGCTGGGAGGCAGCTAGGCCTCACCGCGGGGCAAGGGGATATGTTTCCCTTGTCCCAGGGTAAGCTACAGCCACCCCTATGGGGCTGCTTGGATCTGCGCCCACAAAATAGCAGGCGCAAGTCCATGCAGCCAGGAGTGGCCCAGATTGGGGCTGCCCAGCACGGGGACGGGGGTTTGGATATGTGCATCCCATGTCTGCCCCCCCTCTACACCCATGGGTCTGCCTGTCCTCCACCCCATTACACCTCTCGCCTGCCTCCAGCACACCTTCAGTGCGGGCCTGCACCGCAGAACTAAGCTGGTGCACGGCCAGTGCAACTGGCGGGCTATGTGGCACACACCTAGCACTGCTGCCTGTGCCAGCCCAGCAACTGAATCCATGGCACCGATGCACTTTATGGCATGTTTGTGATGGTGCTCGTCCGGTGCAAGAGTGCTGCACCGGCACAACGGCAGGTTAGGGTTGCGCTCTTGGAATCACTAGGTGCAAAGTAAAATTGGCTGGTAGATGAATAGAGAGTTGAACTTCAAGCTGGCAGACCTTGATTCACATTCCATTTCTCGGATGAACTCCTATTGTGCCCTTGAACACATCACTTTCAGACAACCTCTGTTTCTTGTCTGTAGAATGGGAATAATACATGCCTCATAGTCACTGAATCGTATCCAATGTTCCAACACCAATGCAGTGCAATGCAGCCCCTAAAGGAACAAACATTCCTTTACCTTGAGGAGGCCCCTGTGACTGCCCCCCCCCACTGCAGGATGCCACGCATACCCCATTGGCACATCTGCATCAGTGCTGGAAAGCTGGATAGTACTGGAGCCTAAGAACGCAAATTCAATCAAGATTAGAAAATATTTTACAAATTAAAAATGGATATATAAATAGCAAGTGGTAGAAGTGTTCATATTCTGCCGCCAATAAAAGTATTAAACATCCCCACATTCAACAGCAAAAGTGTTGGTTTGAGGCGTAAATTAAAAATTCCCAAGTGCTTTTGGTCTCTTGATAGAAGCTAATGTAAAAAAGCACAGAGTGCTCTAGATATAATGGGATATTTCAAGTTGAAGTGGAAGTTGTTTCCATTGTCGATCTATTTGTAAGCTTTATTGTATTATTTGTATGCAACCCTTTCATCATCCCCAGAATACTTTTTTAGAAGTGAGGATATATGACATTGTGCTATAACAAAGATGATAGGAAAGGCAAGAACATTATGTTACCTTTGAGGGTTTCATTTAATGCACTCTGATACTTTATTTGTAGTTGTAAGTACTTATTTGAGGAGACAAAGGTTAGATTGCTTTCCTAGGGGCCTTACATTTTTGAATTTCTGCCCCAAATAGTGCATATTTATGTACTGAAAGAACACAGTGTACATATTCTAATGTGCATAAAAAGATTAACCTGAAAGGCACAGAGATAAGGAAAATAACAATTGACCTTGCTGAGACAAGACTACAGATGTAGATCATGTTGAATCCACAGGCCCAAATGCTAATAACAAGAGAGACTATTAGCAACAGAGGCTGCAATCCTGTACACACTTACTGTACACACTTACCTGTACACACTTACCTTATCAGTCCCATTAAATTCAATTGGGCTTACGTCTAGTAGACATATATAGGATTGCACTGAGAATGTTGTTCTTCATGAAGTTCTCCTTCAGACGATATGAATGAAAGCTGTAGTAGTGTCTCTTTCACTGTAAACTGTGCTTGGAGCGAGACTGAAACACCATCTCCACATAATGGAAATCTGTCATTGTCAAATTGTCAAGAGTTGGGACCTGCCTCAAACCCTAACCTGCAGCATGGGACTCATCTTCAAGATTGTGTGAGCACTAGACTGCCACAGCTCCTCTTTTTCTTTTTTTCCTTGACCAGCCAATGTGCAGTGGTATTGTGGTGTTTTTTCCTTTTTCCTTCCAGACCAATTGGAAGGGGAGGAGGTAGGCCAATGGCATACCCACAGTATTGCAAGTTAGTAGAGAAGGAGGAAGGGAGACCAGGAAGGGCAGAGGAAAGGGGTGCATGGAGAGCAAGCAGATGAGTGAGAGACGGGCAGCCCAATTCTGAACTGCCTGGCCGTTGCAGATGCCGTGGTAGCCAGGCAGCTGCCAGAGGCTCCTTGGAGGAAGGGGATATTCATCCCTTTCCCCTAGTAAGAGCGCAGGGCGGGCGATGTGTCTCCTCACCTCTGCACCATCTATTTTGCAAGTGCAGTGGTGAGGGCCTCTGTATTGGGCTACATGGCCCAACATGGAGGCTGGGATCCAGCCTTATAGCAATTTTGCAACACCAGCGCAGGCGGTATGCTTGCACCACTTACTCTGGAGGGCTCAGGGATTGAGCCATAAGAGTGCCTCTTGAAGAAGGGAGAAGGGAGCTTGGTCAAAGCCAAAGTCCTCAGTAGGATTTTCTTCATTTGGGGTGCCTAGCCCTGGCTTCTTTTCAAACTGTGAAGGTCTAACAGCCCAGTCCTATTCAGCACTGGCACAGAGGGGTCTGGATGCCCCACGTCACGTTCAGCACTGAAATTAAGCAGGTCGGAGATCTCCTTAGGGTAAGGGTACAAATGTTCCCTTTCCCCATGTCGAGCCCAAGCCTGCCCAACGGAGCTACTCAGAACCACACCAACAAAATTGCTGGCGCAAGTCAGAGAAGCCCTGCGCAAGTCTTTCAGGCCTGGGAAGAGGTTATGATATGATGGAGGTCTCCACTGCTGACCCTGCCTCCTCCTGGGCCTGATCCATCACCCATGCCGCCCTCCCCTGCCCAGAAGCACCCAGTGCAGAACGTACATTCCCCAATGGTCATTGCTCCGGATTCAGCACTGGCAGGACAGCACAGGTCTTCCCGCATCCCTTACTCTAGAGTTATCAAAAAGAGCGTTACAGCACTTTTACAACAGTTAGCACCAGCACAGCAGCCACTGCACTGGCATTAGCAGTCTATAGGATTGGATAGCAAGCCTCAAAACAAAATGACAGCAGCAACAGTGCCACAACCCACGTCTGAGTCCCAACCTCTTTTAATGTAAACTGACCAAGTGCACTGCCTCCAATTCAAACTGATAGCAGCAGGTCTATAGATAGCAAGCAAAGCAAATTCTTTGTTTCTCTCTCCTGGAGTGCACGGAACCGAAATGTTTTAGTTACTTGCAAACAATTGATTAGTTGACAAGGACTATTAAAAGATGAGGTCATGAACATGCCGTTCTACTGCAGCACTTTCTGCTTTACTATATTTCATAGATCCATGACATGCTATTCCATTCTGCAGAGAAAGGTTTTATCTTAAGTTGGCCTTCCCATCTTCCTGTAGCTACAGCAGTGGGAATATTTACATGATAAATTCTGATTAGCAGAAATCTAGTGTGTTTCCACCCTGAGCCAAAAGCCGTATTGTGACTGGTACCTCAAAGCCAGTACCAGCAGGTTACAATCTGCTCATAGAAAACAATTGATTTCAATTTTTTCACAGCATTGATAATTGTTCTTTGTATTTTGCCAAAGGAAGGAAGATGCCTCTGTATGAGCTGTGAATAAAATGTTTCGATCTCCTGTTGAATATAACCAGACCCCCCCCCCATTTTTATCTCTTTTAAACAGGTTTTTTCCAGCTCTCATTCCAAGGCTGCATGCAGCTTATTCATGTGGATGATCAACTGGTGGATTTGCATGCAGTGGAGCAAGGAAAGCCTGGGAGCTTTGCCAATGTCAGCATTGACATGTGTGCCATTATTGATAGGTAAGTAAGAAGTTAATTAGAATCAATACTATCTGGAAGTTTGACTCCATAATGGACCAATAAACTAAAACTCAGGGCCAAATCCTGTCCAGTTTTCCAGTGCTGGTGCAGCTGTGCCAACAGGGCATGCACTACATCCTGCAATGGGGGGCAGTCATGAAGACCTCCTCCAGATAAGGGGACATTTGTTACCATTCCTCAGGGCTTCGTTGCGGCTGTACCAGCACTGGAATGTTGGATAGGGCTGGGCCCTTAGTTCACAGAAGATGGAGGTGTTGTAGATGTATTTCTTTAGACTGTGGAAGTGGCATTCAGGATGAAGTTGCACATCCCGTGAAGGATTAATTTGCAGTTTGAGGATGCTGATAGATCCAGCTTTGTCATGGAAGACACAAGTGGTGCCCCTGGCATAAAGCACTTTTCCCCAACCAAGGCTGGTGTGCCAGCTAGAACCACTTGTAGAAAGAGACAGCTTGGCCACAGATACCCATGCTCTGGCTGGCTAGATTACTGCAATGTGCTGTCTGTAGGGCTGCCTTTGAAGACTTCTTGTAAACATTAGTTAATAATTTAAAAAAAGCTGTTACTGTCTTGGACAGTCTTGCACATTTTACCAGTGACACCTTCACCAGTTGCTCATCTGATCCCAAGCACAATTCAAGTACTTAAAAGTACTTACATTTAAAACCATCAGTAGCTTGGGGCCCAGGGTGTCTCAAGGACTGTGAGCCTGATGTCATTTCAACCCCAGGCAAAGAACTTTTATTAGCCTGGGCCATCCAGCATTTCCCAGCTGTCTTTAATTGTTTTTTATTTGTATCAGCATATAAGTCATGCCCATCCTTTTATTTACATGGTTGTAGAAGTGTCACAAGCTGTAATGGTGCTTTATCAGCTGGCAGATGATGCAGAAATATTTTACACGTCAGTACATAAATTAGTTGTGGAAAGTGGGTTGCAAAAGCATGGAAAGAGTACAACATGTTAAAGATGCAAGCAGACTTAAACATCCCATGAATGTTTTTAAAATAAATAGCATCTTTAATTAGCAAACAGAAAGAAAACTTCTAAAAGTATCTTACCTTATTACTAATGCTGTTTATTGTTATTGCCCTCTGCTAAAATACCCTTCCTATTTCCTTGGCATAAACACAAATGCAGTGCACACAAAGACTAGAAAGCTATACACATAGATGTTACATTTCCATGCTCTGAGAACAATTTTCGTGTTGCCATCCATGACTTCCAGTGACAGGTGGCCTCTTTTCCCTCCAGTCAGAGTTATCTTGAGAGTGGCTCATTTGTCATGAACAGAAACTGCTGTTGTGTGCATCATTTCAGATTCAACTATGTTAGAGCTGTGTGATGACATCACAACACATTTAAGTATGTCTACACATTGTGGGGGAGAGGCTGGTAAAAGAGATGGACACTGGAATGCAGTGGCCATAAGTTAGGCATAACATGTCCTCTCTGGGGGTTATTCTGTTTGTGATGAATGAAACAGTTACTCTGTTCATCACTGGCGGGGAGCTGTTGCCAGTCGTGGGGGGGAGTGACTTGTCATGTGCATTATCTTTTGGGAGATGGCAATAACTTCCCATTCACAGAATTGCCAGTGAATACATTTCATAAGATCAGCCTGTATTAGAAGAGACTCGGGACCCGTGCTATTCTGTAGTGCCCAGAATCTCCTTTGAGGAACTGGTATAACCTGGGTGGACATTAATAGGAGACAATGGATGTTTACTTTTCCAAGTGTCTGGAATGTCAGCTTACCCTCTTTTGTGCACAGTATAGCAGTGGTATGTACTTGGGTAACCACTCCTGATGTTCCTTTGGGACTACCACAGCAGAAATTTTGTCTGTTCGTTGGTAATTTTTGCTCAATCTGTACATTTTTAATAAACACATTTTTAGAAAGTCCAAGAACGAAAAACCTACCCCATGAAAGCTACCATGGATTTCTTGCTCCTTGGGGGGGGGGGAAGGGAGTACAAAATCAAGTATTGTACAGTAGAAATGCTCTGGGCTAGAGAATTATCACTGGCTTTCATTTAAAGCACAATTTACAGCCCAATCCAAACTAAACACCGCCCTGCCCCCCACACCAATGCAGCTGTGCCAAGGAAATGCATCCTGTGTACAGTGGATCCTGTGGTGGGGGGACAGTCGAAGAGGTGTCTTTGGAGTAAGTGAACTTTTGTTCCCATGCCCTGGGGAAAGCTTCCACTATCCCTATGGGACTACGCAGTATGGTGCCAGCAATTTTAAGGCATGTAACAGCAACAGAAAGGGGGAGGGATAGGATTCAGCTGCATGATGGTGCCAATGAAGCCCCCCTCTCCTTCCCTTGTTTCACCCATCCCCCATATCTCCCACCACTGCCCCCACTGCCACTTTCCTCAAGCCAGTGGATGGTGCCTTACTGCCAGCCCGTGCTTGTGGCCACCACAGATTGCATTGTTACTCACTGCACTGGCCAGCAGTGCCAGAGCACACAACTTCTGGCAGAATCCAGGTATATCCACCTCGATCCTGCCAGGTCCACTGCTGAAGCTCCACTGGAAATTTCTGCCAGTGGAAAATTAGGGCGCAATCCTAACCAAATTTCCAGCATCAGGTAAGGGCAATGCAGCTCTGAGGGAAGGAAACGAACATTCCCTTAGCTAGAGAGGCCGCTGTGGCTACTACTCCACTGCAGAAAGCAGCTCATGCCCCATTGGCACAGCTATGTCAGTGCTGGAGAGTTGGTTAGGATTGCGCCCTGAGTGCGGGTTGGGCTATCAAACAACATTGCTCAACAGGGGTTCAACTGACTGATATGCAGGGTGCTGTGGAGTTGGCGTAACATACCATCTTGCAAATTCGTAGCTGAATTTGAGAACATGTTATGCATAATATCATGTCAGAAGTAAGTCACAAAATGGTGGATGTGTTGTATAAAGAAAAACAGCTATAGAGGACAATAAAGTCACAGGCCTTTTGAATTCCACAGCAAGAAATCATGCTCGGTTTCCCTCCCAGGGTCTGCAATATCTATAAGTATACTTATCTTGGAAGTTGCATTGTTGCCAGAGTGATCAATATGCTCTACAGCGAATGACAGTTCATATCCTTGTACATCTTATCATTGACAAACTGGATTTGTTGTCATAGTCCAGATGGTACAGTTGTACATTACAGTTGTCACACAGCACATTGCACAGGAATTATTATTCACCACTAATTTCTCCCAGAAGCCGGGGGAGACTGGTTGACTGCGCCTGGCTTTCTCATGGCAGAGTGTGTATGGATTTTTATCACTGGGATGGCACTGGCAAGGTGCTAAAAGGGATTTTGAAACCTCCCGTCCAATATGTCATTATAGATTATGTTTAACATATGTCGATTTTAATGAAAACCTGGCAGTGTGCTTTAAAGAAATGTGAGATAGTAGGGATGCAAAAAGAAAATGAGGCATCACTGAGCCAGAACTTTTTCTATAGCTGTTTGCCAGTCCTGCATGCATGTTTGGAAGCATTGATTTCCTCTTTATCGCAGAGATTATCAGTGTGCCCTGCAGTTTCTGCATTTACCACATACAGCTGGCATATTTTAAGCATTAAAGGAGGCCATGCATCTTTTTTTCTGGGAGAATATTGCTCTTTGATAGATATTGTGTACTGCAAAGGACAGGAGTCTAGCATTTAATTGGCAGAACTCTGCTAAAAGTGTACTTTTTAGTCCAGTGGTGGCGAACCTTTTCGGCTCAGTGTGTCAAAACTTAGGAAAATACTTAACTTGACTCTGCTGATGTGTCAACCCCCCTCCCAAACAAAAGAGAAATGATTCTTTATAGTCATTTATTTAAACAAAAAAAAATACATAATCATGTATGGTGCTGTATATTATATAAAGAAGCATCAAATAATTTAAAAAAGGAAAAATGAGTAAAACAAACTTAACTCAGTTTTTGTCAGGCATTGGTGAATGCTGGTGTGTCACCCCAAACATTGGGGTGTGTCAGCTTTGACCCGTGTGTCATAGATTCACCATCGCTGTCTTAGGCTGTCTACTTGCTAGCCAGTAAATTAATTGTCCCTGGTCCCACCTCAGCTTAGAACTGGAGGAGCACTGTCAAGGGATGGCTAGGTGAGGCTAAGGGCCACCTGGCCAAGGACCCATGCTCGTCCGGGGCAAACAGAAGTGCACTTCTATCTGCATAGTGCACATATATCACTTGTATCAGTGATCTGCACACATTGCCTGCTTCTTTGCAGCATTAGAGAACAATAGAAATAGATAAGAGCCATTAAAAGCCCCCAACTTTTTTCAACATTCCTCCTGCAATTCATCAGCTGAGAGTAGTTAATGGCCTGATAATTGAGAAAGCCCAATTATCATGTGGGCTAGATGCCCACAGACCTTATGATTGACACCCCTAGCTTAGAGGGAACATTGACTAAAAGTGAACATAAAGTAACAAAGTAATATGTGCCAATGATGCTTGCATCCATTTAGCTGTGTTACACCTTGTGGTGAATGCCACCTGAGATGACATTGAGAAAGAATTAAGTGCACCAGTGATCGGCTAGTGCCCCAGAAAGCCATGTGGTGCTATAGCTGGGGCAGGTCTGCTACATTTTCACAACCACCAAAAATTGGTTTGCGACCCCCAGTTTGGGAACCACTGATTTAATCTATTCTGCCCATCACTGTGACCATGTTACTTTCTTTTTGCTGTTTAAATCTTCCTTTTTTTAAGTATCTTCCTAGACAAAAATGTTTTCTTCCAGCATTTTATTTAAACTTCTGTTGACTTTCAGATGTCTTCATTGTCTGACTTGGTTGCTCCCTCAGATCTATCTGCTGTTTTCTGCCTCCATACACTTTCACATTCTCTTTTATTCTGTTCATTCTCCTTAAAATTAGAACTTCATCTTGTATTTCCCACTTGCTGGGCTCTACTGTCTGTCTCTTGGAATCCATCTGACTCTGCCTGTTGCTATTTTTAAATAAAGGTAAAGGTTTCCCCACAACCAAATGGTCTGGTCTGGTCTCCGTTTCAAAGCCTGTAGAGCTGGTGTTTTGTCCAAGGACAAGCTTCCATGGTCATGTGGCCGGCATGACTCTATGCCATAGCGCATGGAACGCCATTACCTTCCCACCGAAGTGGTCCCTATTTATCTACTTGCATTATGGTGCTTTCGAGCTGCTAGGTTGTCAGGAGCTGGGGCAAGCAACGGGAGCTTACTCCGTCACGCAGTCTTGAACTCCCAACCTTCTGGTCAGAAAGCCCAGCAGCAGTGGTTTAACCCGCTGCGCCACTACGTCCCTAATTTTTTTAATAGACTTGATTTAAAAAATTCACCTCTTTGTTCTGGCATTTCACCTGTCTCACTCCTCTTTGTCACAATTGCTTTTTCTTTTGTGTCTTATGTTTTATAGTCTCCCCTTACCCTGACTATTTAGCAAACAAAAATTAAGCACCCTATTCTCAATGTTATGTTTAACACAAAGTGTCATTTAACACTAAGGGAGCAATTCTGAGTCCACTTTGTGCCATCACAGACATATGTGCCATAAAGCACTTTCACACCCATTCAGGAGTCGGCTAGACTGGCACGGGGGCCTGCCCCAGCTCCCGGAGGCCAGATCCAGTCAGGACAGTCCAGTGCAGGGCATGGGAGAGTGTGGCGAGAGGGTGGAACAGAGGCGGGGAGGGGGGTTTTGGGGGGAGGGGTGAGTGGAATGGGGCAGATTGAGTCCAGGAGGGAGATCAGTCCAGTGGAGGCCTCCTGTGCTGGATCCTAACCCCCATTCCTGGCCTGAGCAACATGGTATGGGCTGCTCAGATTTTAACCAGGAAATCGCTGGCACATATCAGAGTAGCCCCATAGGCATGGCTGGGGTTCAACACAGTAAGGGGGAAATTACCCTGAGTTGCTCTCCAGCTGGCACCTATTGTGTGCTTGATACAGTGCAGGCCACTCAGCCTGGCTGTTTCAGTGCAAATTACGATTGCGCCCAAAATCTACCTCCTAATGTTGCTGCTATGCTCCTGTGATTGAAATTATTTTATTTACTGTTTACTGGCTTTCTATATTGTTAGTTGTGGTGAAAATGGTATTATTTTTGCTGTTTGTTGTTGCTATTAATTTTTGTACTTTAATATCAGCACAATCTTATCCATGTCTGCTCAGAAGTAAGTCTCATTATAGTCAATGGGGCTTACTCCCAGGTAAGTGTGGATAGGATTGCAGTCTGTATTGCATGTTGTTAGCAGCTTTGGATCCGCCAGGAAAAGAAACATAGATTATTTTTAAGTAAATAAGGGTGATAAATGTATTTACATTGTTTGAAGATATAGCTAAACATTGCTTCTTGGCCTTTGTCTAAGATCAAGTGTATAGTAGTATTCATTCTTATCTTGATATTTTAAAGAGAACACAAAACAGAATGATTCAAGAGAAGGCAGTTATTTGTCATTTGTAAACAAATGGTTTGATTTCCTGTAATTGGCTCAGAGCTGTTTCTTTGAACAAGCTTACAACAATGTTACTTTTATCTGAGTTTCTAGAAGTAAAGCCTCATATTACATTGTATATTTTGTTCAAATTGTCCTCTCTTTGCAAGCATTCCTAGTTTACTCTCATTCACATATTTTGATAAATTCTCCATATGCTTATGTCTAAATCACTGATGAAAACATTGATCACTCTTGACCTCTGAATCATTGTTAAATATGTATTCCAAAGTAGATAACGATTTTATACTACTCTTAGCATGCAGTTTTTCAATGAATTATCTGTCTTTTGTTTCATGTCTGTCCTTTTCCACTTAATTAGTTGCTTTGGGGTTTTGTATTTTTAAATGGTTTTTTGGTGTTATTCTCTATTATTGTTACTATTATTGCACTTGATATTTTGTTTCTATTTTGATTTTACTGGATTTTTTTTTCTCTATGTTGTATGCTGCTTTGAGTTCTCCATTTATTTGGAAGGAAAGGTGAGATATAAATCATTTAAATAAGTAAATCATGTTTGAGAACCAAAGATCTTGCAAAGACCCTTGAGGGGATATAGCTTTGTGTGTGTCTCCTGAGCACAACACAAAACTCACAAAACAGCCCAATCCTATGTTTCTTCCTGCAGCAGTGCCAAAATATCTACCACTCAGTCCTGCAGGAGGCAGTGTTGGTTTCCTCTTGGTAAGGGAACATTTTGTTCCCTTAACCTGGGGTAAGCCTCCACAGCACAGCAGGGTCTGCTTCGACCTCCACTAGCAAATTTGTTGGCACATGTCTGTGTGGACCCATACCATGGGATTAGGTTTGGGATGGGGGCTAGGATTCAGCAGCTGCCACTAAACCTTCCCCTTCCTCTGCCACTAAACCTGATCCATCCTCCCCATCTCTGCTCCATTCTGCTCTTTTTCACCCCTGTCACCACCCCATTCCACCTTCCACCTACCCTGTCTCACCTCCCCCAACATCTTACCTACCTCAGTGAATTCTCTTGGATCCCGTAAGGCATGTGGGAAAACTTGAACCTTCCCACTGTTGCTCCTGCAGTGTGCTACACTGTGCAGTGCCAGAGCGCCTTTTAGAACTGGTTTATGGCAGTCCCAGAGAGCGAGACACATGTTCCATTACCAGCTGGCCCCAATGCAATTGGGCCATGTGAGTTTCCTATCAGTGAAGGCCAGACCATTTTGCCATCAGCTCAAATGCAATGCTTTACTTTGTATTTCACTTCTATTGAGAAATGACTCATGTGTATGGGAGAAATTTAAAAAATATGCACTCAAGGCCACTGGCGGCAGAGCTTAAGCTTTTCTCTATTTTTTGTGACGTCAGTCATTTAGGCTCAAGCTTGTTCCTATCACAAAGACCTATTCTAGGTTCTGTTTCTTGGTCACAGTAAAGTGCGATAGATTGTTGTGAAAGTGGGACAGAATGTTGGAGACTGGGTTTTCAGTGGATGAATGTTCTTACTATTTCAGATCTAGGTGCTTGTTTTAGAAATACACAATACAGAAAGAATTGTTCTTTGGAAGCCCAGGTGCATACAGATACCTATCTGGAATAAAAAATGAAGGTAATTCTTGGGTAAGAAATTGTATTAAGTCTTAAACGGGTTTCTTTTGGGAAATAATAGAGCAAAATCCTTCAGGGAAATGAATGTCAGATGTTTCTGGTTTAATCCTTGATGTCTTCCTTGAAGGGCAGCTTAAATGAATTAGCCGATGTAGTCCTGGAGCTTAAAATGAACAACACAGGTTTTTCTATATAATGTTCCAAATAAGTTAGACTGTAGCTTTGCATTAGAAATATGGGCTGTTGAATAGAATAGTGATGCGTGTACTCATTTTGTACAGCAAGATGTAAATAGGATAAATTAAAAATAGCAACAATATGCAAATAGAAAATATACCTAAAGCTTCTTTGTGGTATCACTTTACTTTTTGCAGCATAGATTATGCAGGTATAGCTTATTCTTATATGGAAAAATTTAGCCTATTTGGTAAGTTGTTAAATAAAATTTTTCAGGGAAAATAAATTCTTTGCCAAGTTTCCCAACAAAAATTTAATTTTAAACCCACAAAGTAAAATTTAGAAATATTACCTGACTTTCAATTTGTTTTATGTTCTAGTATTTTCCTCTTCCTCTTCTAGTATTTTCCTCTTTGGGAAGAGAAGGAGGAGGCTTCCTGACTGAGACAGAAGCCTCCAAAAACGCAGCAGGGACACTCCAGCTAGTTTCTGAAGTGAACTCCTTCCTTAACTTCCTCCTTCTCTTCCCAAAGTTCTGCTTCCAGAATAGGGTAGATATACCCATTTGCATAAAGAAAACAAAAGGTATTCGGAGCTGCTTCTTTAGTTATGCACCAGGAACTTCTGACTTGATTGGATTGAGTGGGCTCCTGATTGCTTACCCATCAAAATGTTCCTGCTGGACAATAGGGTAGCAGGGTGTGTGTTGATTCAGGTTGGGAGACTTTTTGGCAGAGTCTGAAAAGAATTGCCCAGGTGAACCTAGCTCCTGAACAGATAGGAACTTAATTTAATTTCAGGCCGGACTTGCCCTTGCATACTCCTTTTGTCAGAGACCCAAGGAGACCCCGAGGAGAAAGGAGACGTCCAGATGTCCCTTGCACCAATTCTTAATAGCCCTGGAATTAACCTTATCTCCTGAGGGTCACCTGTGTGACCTCACTCCTTTGCAGGGCAGCAGCCTGTTTAACTCCCAGGATGAAATCCAAAACGGAGTCAGGCCTGTACACGTGTTTGGGAAGAGAGGGGGTCCACAACAGAGCCATGTTTGGATACAGTTCCCTGTTGCAGATAGAATCCCTGGAGAACCTGGGATTGCCTTGTGCAGTGTTTAAAAAGGGTCTTGTATGGCTCTTAGTTTCTTGGTTTACTTTTTGAAAGTGTTTTCTACACTCTGTATTAAATGCTTACTACACAGAAATCCTACTATCTCAATGTCCAGGTTTCATTATAACATGCTGAGTATGTTTCATACATCAAAGTGGCAACACTCCAAAGTTCAAAATAAGCTTCCAAGTATTGTCTAGGCATTTTCTTGCATCAGTGACAGCCAGGATGTGTGCTTCATGACAGCCTCAGACAAGCTCCATCTTTGGCTCCCATTTCGGAAATCAGACATGGAAATTATCTGTCAGCTTTTGTCTTCCCACCCCGGCTTGTTATTCTAAATTCATACAAATAAGTTATTTTGGAGAGACTTCTCAAAAATGTTCAAAAATGATGTTAGCTTTTTCTCTCTTCTAGTCGTCTTCAATCTTTTATCCCCGCCACAACCACATACATAATGAGATCCCGCTGTTGAACTCACCCTCTCCCAGGATCCTATCCCCCACCCCCACCCCACCCCCTTCCCACTTCCAGCACTGTTCACTGCAACTACATATTCATATTAGAGAGAGCAGAAAAAGTTACCCTGAAACCTGGCACTAATGAAAGCTATTTTAGCACAATTGCTAAAAACCTGAACAGGACTAAGACACAATCTCCTGTTACCTGGGTACAACAGATGCCTCCCTTTTACCTGGTGGTGCTCTGGTTCAGTGGTCTTCAACCTTTTTCATTCCCATCGTTTCCAAGACCCCACAACTGAGGCTTTGCGACCCCATTGGGGTCCTGACCCCAAGGTTGAGGAACACTGTTCTATGCAAAGACACTTGTAGTCTAATGCTACTACTGCCTTTCTATGCCTAAAGCCACTGGCCAGTGATTTAGCACTGAACGTTTTGCAATTAAGGTCCATGTAAGCTTTAGCCTAGCTTGATTATTTCTTCTTGGGTGTTTCACTAAAATGCCAGCAGCTGATTAATTCAATGCCATTACACCAGCTGACCTTCTCAAAATCATTACATCAGTGATGAAAATTGCTTCTTTCTTTTAGACTCAGTACCAGAACAAATTCACTCTTGAACATATTGATGTACTTTATTTGTGTGCTATTTGGCCTAGACGGCCTCTCTTTCCCCCCCCCCCCGTATATGAGTGTGTGCGTGCGTGCGTGCGTGCGTGCGTGCGTGCGTGCGTGCGTGTGTGTGTGTGTGTGTGTGTGTGTGATACTACAATGACAATTCTCCAATTCTGTGCTGTATATTAAATTTGTTCATCCGAAGCACTGCTGAAGAAATTACCAATTGCTCAGTCTGATCTTTCATTACCCTTTCACTGTCTTGTCAGGACCTCAGGGAATGGTTACAAGCACTGCTTTTTCCCTCTCTCAACTTCCTGTCTTCACTCAAGTTCCAGCATTGAATAGTTTCAGCTCCCTATAAAGGGGTACTGCTCCCCCTATGCAGATAACTCATCCTGAACTGACATGCATTTAAGCCATTTTAAAATGGTTGCTGGCTATCCCTAGTTTCTCTGGTTTGCAAGCTTATCTCTTGTTGCACATTGGGAGAAGATAGAAAAGTTTTGGCTGAGAACAGAATGAATGCATTTTCCTCTGCCCAAATTCCTTAAATGGATTGCAGCATTCAGTCCACTATGGACATCTGGAGAGAGCCTTAGCACAGCCATCGTATTTCTGATCTGGGTAAAAGCACATCCAGAATGCACCCACAGCATGCTTGAGAGAGTATGTTAGTCGTTACTGCTTGTGCTTTTAAAGACACGTTAACATGAGCAGACTGGGGAAATTTCTCTCATGTGCTGGGAGCTGTGTCATGGCCAGTAGCATCACTCAGTGGGAAGGTGAGGAATGAAAAGGAAGGTGAGGGTAAAAGGCGCAACAAACACACTTTTATTGTAGGAATAATTCTACAGTAATAGGGAAGGGGAATCAAAAAAACTGATTCAATATTTCCTAGCCATTCATACAGCTAGGTTCTAAAAGTAAGGGGTTGTTATGTAAAGAAGAGATGGAAGGATAAAAAAACCTTAAAAGGGAAAGGGGCACATAATTGTGCAAGCATAGAGGGGGAAATGCAATGGGATTTTTTTGTGGGATGTGCTCATAAAGAAGACTTGCTGGTGGCGTATTCTGAGTCCTTCATAGCTCCCCTACCTGTTTGTTTGTTAATTTATACCTGCCTTTCTAACACACTCAAGGGCACTCAAGGCTGCTTACTGATACAACTGATGCAATACAAATAAATAACTGATACAATTGTAGGTGAAACAATGCTAAAACATTAACATTTAAACATTTAAAACACAACAGATTCCAATGGATCACAATTTGTGTTTCATAAAGAAAAAACTCCAGCTCCCAATATCAGAATTCAAAAGGTTCCCTAAATAAAATGATCTTAAGACCCCACCAAAAGGATTCCAGCTGTCTGTAATTCCAGGGGCAGGGAATTCCACAAGTGTGGTGCTACCACCAAGAAGGCCGTATTTCTTCCTGCCATCCCCTTCACCTCTGTTGGTCATGGCAGTTAGAAAGGCCTTTTCTGATGATGGACCAATTTTGTGTTAACAATTCTGTTTGCTTTGTCAGGAAGTTCCTAGAAAGTGGCTTCACTGGATTAAATACACAATTCAAGCAAGATGTGGTCATCCATGTGATTTTCAAGAAGCAGGCAAGGCTTTTTCCAAGCCAGCCCGATGAGGATCAAGGTGATTGTGCTGATAATTAAGAGTGCAGCCTCAGTGGCGTATCTAGGGTATTGCGTGGGGTGGCAAGAGCCATGGGCACCATTTGCCAGGGGGCACCGATGGTCCTTAGTCCCCCCACACAGCGCCCAAGAAGACACCTGAGCTGCGGCTGAGGGAAGCCGTGCGCACCCCGGCTCGCAGCTTCCCTCGGCCACAGCTCGGGTTTTGCCCAAGTGGTGGCCAGGAGATGCCATGTGCCCCCCTGGCTCTGCAAACCGGGGAGGTGCCGGTGTCTCCTGGCCGCCGCTCTGGCAAAACAAGGCAAGGCACAGAGGAGATGGAACGGAATGCAACATTGGACTAGAAGAGCCAATCAAATCTCTGATTGGGAGAGGAATGATTTATAGTGGAGGACAGACGTGCAACTAGTGCAAACTACAGATGAGTAGAGCTTTATACTTTTCTCAGGGGGAAATTCCTAGAGGCAGGCAAAAACTTATCTGAGTTTGTGGAATTTACTAGTTTATTTACTAGTATTCAGTAATGTGTACAGTGAGGCTGCTGAAAGAACCTTGTTAAATTTAATGTCATTAGTCATTCCTTACTTGGTTCTAGATTCCTCAATATTGGTCTGTAAGACAATATACAAGCCTTATCTGACCTGGATAATGGAACGACCAGCTTCTCCCACTCTCAGTCACAGTGGGCTCCCCTGGCTGGTCAGAGACAGAAGAAAAGTTTCTGGCCAGGTCTGCTCTTCTTTCTCAGCTAGACTGATGGCATCCTTCCTTAGGCTGGAGGAGTGCCAGCTGCCTAGTCACTTCTCCCCCCCCCCTTGAAATGTGATCTCTACCTTTTCTATGCCTGGAGAACAGTGTTAGAGAAAAAAGGCCCGCTAGCAAGAAGAAGGGGGGAGGAGGGAAAATACTCCAAACTGTGAAATGCACAGATAATTTTGCAGAAGAAGCAGAAAAATAAAATAGCACAAAAAATATGCACAAAAAATAGCTACACAAAAACATGCACAAAAAATAGCTACACAAGCGCATTAGGTCAAAGCTTCCTGCATAATTGACCATCACTGCCTTCACTCCTATATGGCAGCATTGGAAGACAAGGGGAGGAGCCACTTGCAGGAGGATGAGCCAGGTTTTGACTTGTCTTTGGGAACTACAGGGTACTCCCTTAAGAAAACTTCTGGGGTAGATTGTCTTGCCCATTATTTCCTCCCTCAAAGCATTTCCTGCTAGCAAGCTACTGGCCCTATGCTAGCCAAAATACACGGTTCTCATTGGTGCAGCACTAGCCAGAATATGCAGCTTCTGTTGCCTGAAAGCATAGTGCAGACAACTATAATTTTCTGCACCAGACAATGTGAACAGTTTAGTGGATTTTAATGGTTTAAAAACCACTGTAAAAACTGCATTCAGGACCAAGAGTGCTATAACAAAGTAGCGTTACAGGAAGCAGTATGGGAGTAGGTATTCTTGTTCTGTGTGTGTCCGTGTCCATTCACCTCTAGCATTTCTGAAGAGTATAAAGTGTTAGTCATCAGTATCCTTTAGGAATGAAATCTGAATACTTCATTTTCTGCTTGGTGGTAGAGTGCAGATTCAGAGACTTGCTAGTTATAGGTCACATTTTAGAAGGAAAGGCTTGTTCAAAGGTTTCAGATAAAATGGCCCAAATCAGTGAGTATGAACAAACTTTTCAAAAGGTTATCATGTTCCTGCCTCCAGAATGATTGGCAGCAATGAAAATAACTGAATGGTGATATTTCAGGGCCTTTATTTGATACACATTTGTCAGGCTTTCTGCCATGACATTTAACAAAATATGGGTAAAGAAACATGTTAATAGAAATAAAGACAGCTCAAGTACAGAGCTATGAATTTGTTGTTTTTTAAATCAGGTCCAAAATGTGTCACCTTTTATCACTGGAGCTCTCGTAAAGCAATCTAAAAGATGTGTGTGAAAGAGCAAGAGGTGGGGGGGGGGGCTTTGTTGCTTAGGTGGGAAAAAATGCTGGAAATAACTAAGCCCAAATGGTCTCTCTTCAAGGGAAACCATCAAGTTAAGATTCGTGTCCCTGTAAATTTGCCCACCCAACAAAATCTTTCTTTTGTCAAGGCAGCCTAAATGAAATGAAAGGAATGTAGGACTACCGCTGAAATGTCACATAATGCAACATTTGGAACAAACTTCAGATTTTGTTTCCAGGCAGAACATACCAGAGAATTAAGAGGAAGGCCTACAGCCTTATGAGATTAGCAATATACATGAACCAGGTTTTGAACGCACACCCAGAATGTTATCAGATCACCTTAAAAGGAATGGAAAAGCAGGATGCAAATATGTCAAATAAAATACAGGGGGTCCATATTATCAGCTGGCTCGACACCTGAAAATTTCAGCATCTGCAGGGGCCAGGGCAACCCAGCCCCCAAGCCCTCTGAGCCCGACGGGAGCTGAACTCCAGTCGGGTCCAGAGGCATTCTGAAGCCCGCAGAGGCTGCATGCATCAACTCATAGCCTCTGCAGGCTTCAGACTGAAGCCTAGAGCCAAATAAGGTGACTTCTGGTTTTGGGTGAAAAGCGGAAGTTGCCTTTAAATGGGGTCCGGATGGCTTTCTGAGGTCGTGGAAGGCTATAGAATGTAATTATAAACTGTGTATATACAAACTAATGCAGCCACGTACTCACCAGTCAGGGTCAAGAGAGGGGCTGCCGGTGACTGTGGCACTGCTATGAGGAACACTCACAAGACAGGATTTAAAGAGGACCCTGTGGTAGTTGAAGCAGCAGCAGCAGCAGCAGCAGCAACTGGTCTTCCTGGGGCAACGTGGCCCAGGGATTTTGCCCAAGGGTGCTATGCACTGATGCCAGCCCTGGGCTACTTCTGCTTTTGCTGCTACTGTGATGGGACTGTGCTGCTCTTTTCTGCTTGGGTGTATTATTATACTGCTTCTTGGGATTTGGTTTTCAATACTGCTGCAACTGAGAAATAGATGGTTTGGGTGATTTTATAAGAGAATTGGTGGTATCTTCACAACTGATGAGGTGGTTACATAAGAAGAGCCCCGCTGGATCAGGCCACAGGCCCATCCAGTCCAGCTTCCTGTATCTCACAGTGGCCCACCAGAAGCTTCAGGAAGCACATGAGACAACTGGATATTTGCATCTTGTTGCCACTCCCCTGCTAGGTTGCAAGTGATAAAATACCAAGTGAGGCGAATATTGAATATTTACATGGGAGCCACTGGGGGGAAAGTCAGTGAGGAGATTAATTGCAAGCCCCTGCTTAGCTTCTGGGTTTACGTCTTAATGTTTGTAGTTTTATAAGAATAACAACCCAGTCCTGAATGTCCTTGTTCCATAGTAGCAGCAATGCCAACAGGAGCCGTGACAGCTGTCAGAAGCTCCTCAGGGGAAGGGGATCTTCACCCCCCCCCCCATGTAAGGGCACTGGCCCCGCAATGGGACTCCTCAAGTCAGTGCTGGCTGTTTCGCCCATGCAGGCATGAGAACCTTTATGTCAGGCCATGTGGCCCGACACAGAGGATAGGATCCAGTGGTGGAGGCCGCTGCTGGGTCCAGCCCCTGCTCCAGCCCACCCCACAACTCCCTCTGCCCAGTTCCACCTTCCCCCTGCCCTCCCCCTGCCCCAAGAGAGCACACCACTGGCGGCGGTAGCATTTACCATGGGATAGCACCATGTCAGGCCTTCCTGGTGCTGGGACTGAGCATGTACTAGTGCTGGCCCAGAGGCAGTGGTTTGCTCAGCACTGGCAGTACAAGTGTATCACTATTGCTGAGGGGGATAGGATTGGGCCATAAGACTCTTCCATCTTAACAAAGCTACTACCAGTATTCCTAATGGATTTATGATTAACATTAGTGCAGTGTCTTATATGTAATGTAATACTAAATGCTTGATTTGCAAAGGGGTGGAGCAGTGGCGTAGGGAGGGAGGGGTGAAAACCAAGTATTTACAGTGCTGCAACAAGCTGTGTAAATGGCCCCTTTCCCATTTGTGGAAATACTCCGTGCAAATGCAAAGTGAACCCAATCCTTTCAACAACTTGTTCTTCTAGAGAACATATAGCAAATACATGGGCCGTGCTCATTCGAATAATGCATATAACAGTGGTTCTGAAATGTTTTGGCACCAGGATCCACTTTTTAGATTGACAATTTGTCTGGGACCCCAACCCCCCGGAAGTGATGTCATGGCTAGAAGTGCTGTCACTGTGCCACCAGAGTCTGCTGCTTTCCTGAGAAAGCAGAAATTGGCAGCGCAATCCTAAACAGCGCTGGAATGGCGAGGCTGGCTGGCCAGCAGCATATCCAGCACTGTTTTGGGGAGCATGGAGTCTCCCCAGCACATTCGTGCCCTTGCCATAGGGGAAGTACCAGCCTCCCCTACGGACTCCTCAGATCTGCTCCTGCTAAACAGCAGGTGCCGATCCGAGGAGACCGCACAGCCCAAATTGGGGTGAGGCCTTGGATTCGGCCTTATGGCCCAGTGCAAGGCCTGCCTCCCTCCCAGACCGGCTCACCTGATGGCCCGCCCTCCCCCCACTCAGGAGTGCCCTTCCCCTGCACACTCCCTCCCTCTGTCACGGCTCGTCATGCTTCTGCCCCAGCCAGGCTCGGCTGAGCAAGTGGAGCATGGGCACTCCGAGGCTGGCACTGCCTGCATGCCAGTCTCGGAGCAAGAGCGCCAATGCGCAGATGCCGCTCGATGCCCCCACATTGGCGCTTTGTGTGTAGCATCTGTGTAGCTCTGTGTGTACACTCTGTGTACAGAGTGCCTAGGATGGCACCCTAAGTTGGGTTCTTTCTCAACCATTTTCCAAGAGCAAAGTGAATCAGAAAAAAAGCCTGTTTACAACCTTGACACCAGTAAAACAACCAGACAGGTAGTGTTTGCTGTCAGGTGGTGGTATTTGCTGTCAGTTCTTCAGAAATTAAATACATAATTAAAATAAATAAAATAGTTTGGAAAAAGAAGTACTTTCTGTCATTAAAATACAACTGTGTTGTGTACATGTACATTGTACTACATTTCTGTGTAAGTTACCACCGTTCTTTGTTGCCTCACCCATGTATCCCTATTATAACCGCAGGGGGGCGGGAGGGAAGCTTTTGTTCATGTGGGATTGTAAAAAGCTAGAGGGGTGCTGGTGGTCGTTCACTTCCACATAGCATTTTGAAGAAAATATGCCTCGAGGCAAGGGCAACAGCAGCCGTTGTGAAGGTCTCAGGCAAACTATTATTTATGTGACTGTTGTGAAGTTGTTCCATATTTTAAAGGGCAGTATTGCCAGACTGAGAAACATGCTTTAGGAAAATACATCAACCATTAACCTTACCTGCCTTCCCTACGAGAGAGAGAAGGGGAAAAAAACGACAGCATTGGCAGTGTGGTGACAGCACGAAAACACATTTCTGGGACACAAAAGGCAGTGAAATGCAATTCCTGGGTCTGTGCTTTCCATCATGATTATTACTATTGCTTAAACAACAATGATCAATCTTTGCACACACACAAAAGAAAAGAAATAAGAAGTCACTGCCTGATTCAGTGTTCCTCTATGCAGGCAGCAACATATATACCATTTAGGATTGCTGCAAATATGCCGTTACCGGCACAGTAGTGGCCACCAAAAATCACTTCCACGTGGACAGGGCTCCCTGTGGTCAGTGGCAGGTTTGCTGATGGTGACACGGTATGGTCTGCTCCCAGATAGTCAGTAAAAGTGCAGCATGTTCCACACCGGATTCCTCAACCAGATGCTTCACTGATTATAGATGTAACAAATGGAGTCCAGGAGTCCAACAAATCAGAGTTGTTTTTGGTGGTTGGCATGGCACGGATGCTCTGTTGAAATCAGACTGAATACTAGTATCTAGGATAAGGCTGCAGCCATGAAGGAATATAATAATATTGCCTTGCTCCAAGGGACTGTCTTATGCCAGTGCTGATAATGCCGCTATGATATGTTGGTGCCGATGTGCAACCATTCCAATCACTCAATATCTGTTTTGGTGCAGGGAAGGAGAAAGGGCCTCTTATATTAGCCCACAGTCAAGTTTGCATGTGGGGTTTGTGGTAGGGTAAAGTGAAGCAAGTTATATTGGACGTCGCGTGGGTTGTTTCACTTTCTTGGGATGGATGGGGATGTTTTGAAGTTTTGCATAACCAGTCTTGGAAACAGGGATGAGCTGGGAGATTTGGGGCTGTTTTTGGAAGGAATGGCCTGGGCAGGCCTGAGGTGGCTGCCATGCCATCTGGTTTTGCTGGCAGACTCTGGACCTAGTGCCTGGGATGGATTGCCTTTGGGCACATGTGCCATTGAGAGTAGACAGGCAGGTCAGCGCCATAAACCTGAGAATCCCTGATTGCTGGAGCTTTGGTGAGGGGCAGCTTGGAGCATGTGGTGACATTCATAATGCAATCCCTACATGGAGGGACCTGCCCTTTTGGGGTTTGGCTGGTCTGCTGCTAGCAACTAAAGAAAAGGAAGCTTGAGTATGCAGAGTTCAGTCCAGAGGCAAAGCTCTTGAAAAAAAAATGAGGTGCTGACCACCTTGCCACTGCAAGAAAAGGACACCGAGTCCTTCCCTTTAAACAGCATCTTTACCAAGTTCTTTTCCAGGGGACCAGCCGAGCTGCCTACATACATTGTGTGGCTGCACTGCAGCACACGGAATACTCCATGTTAATTGGGAAAATCCAGAGTTTTCTGAAGCAAGACAAACAGAGGTTTATGGAGCTGTCCTCTTACTTCACCTAAAATGTCAGTGTAGCTGCTGTACCAGAAACCCCTCTGTGAGCCGCTGTAGTTGAAAAAAGCCACACAGGATCAGGACGCCCCTGTTCGCGAACTCTTGATTCATTCTCGAAGAATATTGGTTACTTGAAAGCTACAGCTGGGCACCAATTGGGGCCAAGCACAGCGTAGTGGAGGTCAGTGTTTGTTTTAATATCACACCGCAATTCATGCCTTTTGGAGTTATTTTGATTTAATGCAAGTTATTTTGATTTAATTGTTAACTAAATAACAAGTTAGTTAAAATTGTTATTATATTCTGAGGCCAGAACCAGATGCTATGACAGCTACTGGGCTGCTTTCAAAACAGAAGTCTCATGTCTTGCACTCCCTCTTGGTGATTTCCCCCTTCCCCATATATGGCAATCAGTTGAGGAGGAACAGGTAAACTCATCACAGTAATGCTTTGTATCACCTGATGTATCACACATTTGTATCACCTGATGTTATAGGGGAGAGGAGAAGAGGAGGAGGAGGAGGAGAAATAGAGCTATTGTTTTCAACCACAGCCCCATTTTACAATAAGAAATGGCATATGGGTCTGACTATGGTCTTAAGTGAGCCCTCGCTTGACTGTAAGATGTGCATCTGCTATAATGCACATTCAGGGTGCAATCCTAAACTGAGTTAGGCCGGCATAAGCTAAACCAGCAAAGTTTAGCCCACACAAGGGACACCATAACGTATGTTTGTACTACTCTCGGAGTCAGAGAGGCCAGCATACAGACGTGAGCCATCCTCCCCGACTCCAAACAAGCTTTATGGTGACTCTCATGGTGGCCAGACTTTGCTGGCTTAGTTTCTGCTGGCCTAACTCCAGTTTAGGATTGTGCTATTAGTTTCTCCTCCAAATCCTCTTATATTTGAAGTGCTTTTGAGTATGACATGAAAAGCACGGCAAAGACTCACAGTCTTTTTTTAACGAAGTATGAAATGCCACAGAATGCTTGGTTGTAGTGTACAGGTGTAAAACCTTCTCTGTCTCATGCTAATTGAAAGAAGGCCATTATCACCTAGGCTTTTCCAGTGATGCAGGTCACCAATTTCAAATTCGAATTAATATTGGACCCAATTTACTTACAACATATGTGGCAGCTCCTTGAATCCAAGTCAACAGGAGACATAACTTCATAATGAAACCTGTAACAAGGCAAGTGAAAATGTATGCACGCTATTTCCAGTGTGCAATCTGCGAAGGCTACGCATGATAACTCATCACTGGTTTTGCAAGAGAATACATGAAAAGAGTGCACCTCTTTTTTACTCTTGAAATGGCTGTACCGGGCATATCAGCCTGTCTGTTCATAGATAAGAGTGTAGCTTATTTGATGACTTGCTTCAAAGCCTAATCCTACAGCTTTAAATGTTGGTGCCTATGTATCAGGGCATTACAGAAGAATGGGTGGTTCACTACACTCGGGGGCCATTCATTAAAAGGAAGAGAAATAATAACTTGTTCAGTAATGTAGCTTGCTAACCTCATTAAATGTCCTCAGCCCAACATCTGTCTTTGTAATGATTCTAGTTCTGCGAGAGGCCAGCCTTGTCCTTTGCCTTATGTTTAAATGCATGTTGATAACCAGTGGATGACATTTGTAATGTTCCCGATAAAGTATCTGAATTTAATCATCTCCCATCCTGCTGGGGAAAAATGCTTTGTCCATTGTTGTTGAAAATTAAATGTGCTCTATCAGCCCTCTGCAATCTTACCTATCACATATTTGGAAATAGGTGAGAGTATTCATGACCCCAATCCTCAGGTGCATGCCTTGCCCCAGGGTTGTCTCACAGATGCCAATAGGCTTCCCTCCTCTAGTTGACATACTGAATATATTGGGGATGTTACCTGAACTGTCAAGGCATGTACTGCACAGTTTAGGGGAAATTGAGATTAAGGTCTCAATGCACAAACTAGTCAGGCTTAGATTAAACTTTCCTTGTATAGATCTCTCCCCATTGACTTGAATGGCATAAAACCATTTTAAATACACCCATCATATTGACTTGTTGATTGTATAGTTTGGTCCTCTAGTACCATGAACACATAATATTTCATGACACAAGGGAAATCTCTTGGGACAGGAGACATTTTGGCAGTGATTTCATAGCTCATCCCAGATTAATTAAAATATTGATTATCACCAGAACAGGAAGGGTAATGCTTGTAATGCTTCTTTCACTGGGAATGGCATGTTGGAAGTTTGTTGTCGAGGGTGTGATGGACATATTTTAAAATAAGGATAAGTCTGCACACAAACTGCTGCATGGCAAAAAAGATACATCACCAATTTGCTAAGTTAGCAAGCAAGGCCTGGGCCCATGTTAATCGAATTCTAACATCATCTGCAGCACTATGTATTTGTTTCATGTAGAACAAAATTGGGTGGGGGGAAGGGAGTTGAAACAAGATGACTGAGACAGATGAACAAGTGTGCACAGGTCTAATATAGCAGAAAAACCAATATCCCCAATAGATCATAAAAACATACAGGAAGGAGGTTGTGCAGTGGTTATTCATTGTACTAAGGAACACCACAAAAATGAAGTGCCTTGTCTCCAGTGCCCCAAATAAAACACTAAAGAACCTGATTTGGTATAAATTACATAAACAAGTCACAGTATTTACTGGAAAAGATACCATGAAAATTGATCGGTGCAGGTATGTGTCATTCCCATTTCATAGAATTGGAGCTGAGCTTGAGAGGTAAAAGTGCACTCAAGGCTTGCTCTATTTATCGATCTATTTATCTATCTATCAATCAATCAATCAATCACATTCTATCCTGCCCTTGCCTCAGTGAGGTCAGGAACATGAGTTTCTTCACTTTTCTTCTTTTATCTCATGACAATCCTATGAAGTAGGTTGGCTGAAAAATTGCAGCTGACTCAAGGACACTCTGGAAGCTTCGTGGCTGAATGGGAAATTGAATCCAGGTCCCAATCGACTACACGCACCAGGGAGCTGTGGTCAATCTGAATTAACCATCTGCTGTATGCTTCAGAACATTGGGAGTTACGCTTTCACCATGTTTCATATGTTTATTGCCACTAAAACACAAGCATACCTGCCACAAACAACATCGATGTAGAGGATGAACTAACACCTCCATATTTTATGGATTATTCATATTTTGGGTTGAATTTGGCATATACTGTGTATATATTTATATTTTCAAGCGTGCCCCCAGTATCCATGGGGGTTCCCTACTGCAGATACTGGAATCCATGGATATCAGGGACACCTTTGTAATAGATAGGGGAACATATTTTTTTTTAAAAAAATTGTACCTTATTGCAGTGAAACCAGAGCTGCAGGCCACCTTCTGAGCCACCTACAGCCTCTTCCTGGTCACTGAGGCTTCTCCACTTCTCCAACATAATCCCAGAAGGCAGCAGAATCATTCTGGCACTAGTAGGAGAAATGGAGGACCCTCGGAGGACCCGGAAGAAGTTTTACGTGGTTGGGACGGCTGCCTGGAAATAGCCCTGGAAATGCAGCCATTTCACGGCAAGCAGGGAATATTTTAAAAATCCCTTTTTGCAGCAAAACCGCTGCATTTCCAGGGCTACAGGCAGCCTTCCCAAGATGCCTGAAGCTTCTTCCTCATCCTCCAAGGCTCCTCCATTTCTCCTATTACTCACAGAATGCAGCGCAATGCTTTCTCGTCTTGGTGGCACATTCTGGGATTATGTTGGAGAAATGGAGGAGCCTTGGAGCAAATAGCAAGAGAAATAGCCCTAGAAACGCAGTGGTTTCATCATTGCAATAAGATAATTTTTAAAAATGTTTCCCTATCTGTTACAAAGGCATCCATGCTATCTGAGGATCACTGAAACCATAGGTACTGAATTGGTGGATACTAGTTCACACCTGTACTGTTACTTCTCATAAGAAATGCAATTCCTTTTTATTTATTTATTATAGATATGGGTATAGGGAAGGAAAAACATAAGGATAAGAAATGCAATTCCAATGACCATTTAAAAGAATGTTCACATGACAAATGCATTATGGTCATTGAGTGTATGTGGTAGGCTAAAATGCTACCAAGTTAAGGCAGCCATATGTCCATAAAGTATCTGGGCCTCTCTCTGCTCCCCTCCAGTGCTTTAACACAGCATCTTAAAATCAAGGCTTTAGGCCATAACAGCATTCTGGTAAAGAGCTCTTTTCAAGTGTGTAAAATTTCCAGGATAAGAAAATATATTGGCTGAATTTAGTGTTCATTGCTGACTTTTGTTTTGGCATGCATCTGGGTTGTTTTCAATAATGCTTATGCCTTAAAAGTGGGTAGAAAGAACATTCATTCTCCAAACAGCCCAGTGAGATAGAAAAGTAAAATGCTCCCCATTTTGAGATAAGAAAACAAGGACTGAAAGGTTGAATAAGTACTCAAAACGATAGCGGCAGAGCCAAATGTAAAAAGTTGCGGATCTTTCCCCCTATTATTCCTTTCTTATAGATCAGATTTGGCAATGAGAAAACACACAATAGAATTAGCAAACAGTGGTTTCAGTGAAAGAAAAATGAATTCCTCATAACTGTTTCAACTGTTTAATTCTCTAGAAGCCTCTTGACTTGTTATTGAAGATTTTTCTTCTTGAAAAAATTAAGGTTGTGTTGGCAGCTTGGCTAATTCTCAGGCATATCTTACGTGCAAATGGTGACCAGAAACAATGAAGGTGCCTATACTTTTAACCATTATATAGACGAGGGAATTTTGGCAGATGCTCCTCCTCCTGTGTTAAGCTGCACCTGCAAAAATTCCCTCCTCAGTACAAAGGTATAGGCACTCTGTCCTCCACAGTACGTATCTAGTCACCCTGTTCGTTCAGAATTTGTACTGTGACCTGCAGCTACCCTACACTCCCATGATAATATCTGCACTTTACAGGGTGCAGTGATGATGTGATACTGCCCAGAGAATCTGTTTCTGAGAATCAACTAGATATTATCAGGTCTAAGGAAGTGTTTGAGAGGGGGAAGACTAAGGTGTAACTTTCTACCTCTCAAATAAGGTAGTACCAATTAGGGTAGGATAGGGTGCTTTCTTGTCCCAGTATGAATTGGGATCTGCCTGCTGTCTACTCCGTAAACAGTGGTGATTTGTGCCCAGGGTGCAACATGGTCGAATGAGCACACAGAGGGCGGAAAAGTACCACAGCTGTATTGATATACCAAAAGCAGCACAGGGAGACCCGTGTCTCAAACTCTGTGTCGTGCATAGAAACACATGCAGCCATTTATTCACTTATACCAGCTGTTATCAGCCTGTTCCCTCCCTTATACACAATCTTGAATATACTAGCAAAAACTACAAAGAGGGCTGGCTCAATCTGGTTTACACTGATTCCACTGTTGGTTTCTTCAGCCAAGGCTGTTGTTGGGAGAGGTAGTACAACCCTGGTCAACCTGAGGGCAAACATGGCCGTACTCATGCCAACAACACCATTTGTAGCCAGAGATTGTGGGGGCTTGCATATGGGAGGCCAGGAGGCCTGAACAGTTGATAGCAGCAGTATTTACAGACATGAAGGAAAACTCCATGATTCCTACGGCTAATGTTGAGAGACTGAGCTCTGATTGGACTGATTTTAGTGCTCCTTTAAGCACTCAAGAAATCCCTTGAGTTTGAAGTTTTTTCCAAGTGTTCACTTGGACTATTTGAATTGGGTTGATTTAGGGCGTGCAAGAGGAGCAGGGTCCATAGCTACTAATGGGGACACATGGCTACCACAGACACACATCTCTAGGATGTGCCTTTTTGAAATGTCCAGTAAAATAAATTATCACATTCAGGGAGTAATTGTAACCTGCGCTGGAACAGTCAGGCTGGTGCTGCATCCTAACCATGTTAAGAGGCAGCAGTAGCTTGGTGCAGGGCGAGGGGATGAATATCCCCTTGTCGGGCTATAAGCTGCACGCAACCCAATGAGGCTGGTCGGATCTGCACCAGCAAAATAGCAGGTGCACGTCCACACAGACAGGAGCTGCCCAAATTGGGGCCGCTCTCAATGTTTCCCCCCTCCTGCCTCAGACTCACTGCTACTTACAAGGGACAGCATTATGACGTCATGGTTCCCCCCCCCCCGGTTTATTATATGTTACCAGGGAGATACACAGTGTGATGCAGGTGAGTGGGAGTCAAACAGCTCCATAATTTCTGATTAGGTTGTGTGCTGGATTGTTTTTCCCTGTATATTGTAGCCCTTCACTTGCAGTCTAAAATGCTACTGTCCACAAACAGGTTCAGCACCTAATCTACTGTTTAATATACATCTAGGGCATAGTCTGTCTCTGTAAATTGTAAGATCAAGAGGTTGTAACCTATTCATGTTTCCTGCTGGGAAATTGTTCACTCCATTAACAATTTCCATTAGCAGAAGTCATTCTTAATGTTATTTTTATGTGAAAGGAATTTGAAAAGTGTCCATGGGTGAAGGCATCTCAGCAAATCATTGTGGGGGTATAAAAATTAGCACACAAAGGTCAACAGGTTTCGCTATGCAAGAAGAGATGGTAAGGCTTGTCAGCCTTCATGATAAATAGCTGCCAGTTGCAATTATGCTTATCAAACAAGACTTGAAAAAAGCATTTTTTTTCTCATTGGAGAAGCTTTCAAATAGGTGAAAGCTCCCCCCACCCCAAATTCTGCCCCCTTGAATTTACAGCTACCATATTCATCAGTCTTTTTAGCTCTGTAGAAGAACATGTGGTTCTCTTACGAGCATTTCTGGTTAGGAAGCCTTGGATAACATCTTTGATAGGTAAAATCTACCCTGAACAGAACATTTGTCAATTTCACTGTAAGATATAGTGATGGATTCATGATTTCCCTTCTCATTTTTCAGGATTTGTTTAAAACTTCTTTAGTATCCAAAGTTCATATGCTGTCTTACATACCCCCACACACAATAGCTCAACTACAAAATACAATTGAATAAAATCCTTACATGTAATACAATCTCCGTTCTAATAAGTGCATTACATTTCTCAGAACTTCTTTTAACATCTTAGTAATTTATTATTTTTCCCATCATCATATGTGCAGTAGCATTTTTGCACATCTCATGCATTATTAAATCCCCTTTAAAAATATATGATGTAAATTTTCAATTCAAAACTAGGAATAGTCCCTAGTTTTCTTTCACAATTCATGGAGATTTTTTTTTTACCTTGGAATTTCTGTAATCCTTTTTTTAAAGCAAAATCTCCTGACTTAGTTTTTATTCAAGAGGGCACCATGTATTCCCTTGTCTGTAAGAACTGTCATTATCTTGTAAACCAGCCTGGTTTTTTGTTGAAATTCATAGCATTTTGTCCAAGTCCCCCATCATTCAGAGAAAGTTTATTTGCATAGTGTCATTATTTATTATATACATAGCTGAGAATAATCTGCCTCTGTAGCCTGGAAAATTGCCATATAATTCCACAGTTCTTGCCTAAGACATTCCTATGGTTTGGAGCTACAATTTCTGAGTTACATCCTTGAGAGTATAATAATGGATTAGCAAATAATGTAAATGCGACCCAACTTTATGAGACTGGTGCCTTATATACTTTTAGTATATTCTAAAAGCAGCGGTGTCATCCTGGCGGAACGGGCCGGTACGCCGTTCCACTAGTTCCGCAGACGGGCCCGGGCTACACCGCCTCTCCCGAGGACGGGTGCGCTGTTTCTGGGCCCGCCTGCCCCCCTGTGCGTCCGAATCGCTCTGAAATGGAGCGATTCCAGGTGCAGGGAGGCATGGCTGGCCTCCGCCATAGGGGCGGAGGGCTGCCAATCATCCGGGCGTTCCGGTTCCTGGCGCGCTTGGATGACATCACTGACTAAAAGTATAACTTTTAGCAGTTCATTAAGGGCACAATTGTAACCTAGCTTTAGGCCAGCACAAGTCCTTTGTGCTGGCTCAGGAGTATTGCAAACACACTGTAAAGACCACTCTTGGAGCCACTCTCCGAGTCAGGGAGGACGGCGCACATCTGTGCGCCAGCCTCCCTGACTCTGGGAGTGGTGCAAATGCACGTTATGGTGCATTAGCAATACTCCTGGGCTGAAAAAAGGGACTTGTGCCAGCCTAACTCCAGGTTAGGATCATACCCTAAGTATCAAGTTGCATTTAATAGGGAAAATGTCAGTGGGATTTTGTGTAAGTTTGAACTTGAAACTACTGTGTGAAAGTGATGGCCAGTCCATGCCTCCTGAAGTGCTTTAAAGGCCAGGAGTGAGTATGAACTCTGGGTAGATTGTGTAATGATAGGATTCTAGTTTTCATTCCTCCCCCCACCCCCAAAACATTGGTTGCCAAACTTACCTGGGTCACAAAGCCCCCGCAGCCAATTCTTCGTGGGTCAGCAAAAATCCAAATGGTGGAATCCAAATCTCATGAGATTGTGTGAATGGTGGCACCCAATTCTTGTGAGATTTGTGAGTCACCATCTTGGATTTCATGACATTTCACAATATCCAAGATGGCAGCACCCAAGGAATCAGGTAGGAAGGACTACCAGGGACTTCCTGCAGTGCCTCTGTGAGTGTGCTGTGATGCCCTTAAGACAATGGTTCTCAAACCCTCTGGGAGTTTGGGAACTACAGTAAGTGCTTGTAGCAGAGGAGCAAAGGCAGCAACACAGTCGTTGATTGTGCCACTGCCAGGGACAAAACAGGCTTTTTCACTTAGCCCTGACAGCCTCAGTCCCAAATCCTGAAGTTGGTCACAATAGCTATTTTTAGCCTTTCTGAAGCTTGGGGAGCCCTGCAGAGGGATCCGCAAGCTCCCCACACTCTCCAGAGGGCCAGCACTGCCAGGGGTAAGTGTCAGTCGTGGGCAATCGTGTCACTGCCTCTGTCATTGCTCTGCCCCCTTAAGGGGGGCAGAAACAGGGCTTCCCTAACCATATGTTCCATGCCTACCAATGTAAACATGTTAGCTTGTTACCTAAATGGGCAAATTGTGATTTAAAGACATAGCTCATTGTTATGAGATTAACAGTGCATACCTAGTTATGTCTATTCAAAAGTAAGCCCATTGAGTTTATTAGGACTTTTTCCATGTAAATGTAAATTGGATTATAGGCCATGATTACTTGCAAGTAAGTCCCATTGAATACTGTGAGATCTCTGAGTAAACGTACATAGGATTGTACTATAAAACACAGTGAGCCTTGCTCCCATTCCCCCCTTCCTTTTTAGAGAGAGGGAAGATTAGAATCTAGTTTTCAACAAACCACAATTTTCTACTGTGTCTGAATGCATGAAACAATGAGTTTTTACAAACGATAGCTTATACTCAAACCAGGACCTGAAATTACTATTTGATTCTGCTTTTAGATCCTGGTTTTGTAAACAAACAGTGGTTTACAGAAACCCAGGGCTGACCCAAGACCTCCCAACACCTGAGATGGCAAGTCAAATTCTGCTTCCCCTTACCCAGTCATGTGCCAACCTCAGCTACTCGTACTCTCCAATGTTCTAGCTCAGTGGTTCAAATGTTGTAGATTGGGACCCACTTTTCAGAAAGGCACTTTTTAGAATGGCACCCACCAGATGTGATGCAATTAACCTAGAAGTGATGTCATAGCCAGAAGTGACATCATCAATGAAGTGCTGTCATTGTGATGTAATCAGATGACACCCTGGAATGCAAACTGACATTCTTGGACTGCACAACCATGAAACATCCCTGGCAGAAAGCAAGATTAAGACAAAAAATTATGTAAAAACACTGACGTAAAAACAAAATTAAAAACCCTTCACTTGAACATTCAAGCTATTAACACTCACAAAAGGAATATAGCAAAAGGAAGGTCTGCAGCTTCCAAAATGGCTGCTCCCAGCTTTCCACGACCCACCTGACATCAGGTCACAACCCACCAAGTGGGTCTCGACCCACAGTTTGAGTAACACTGTTCTAGCTTAGCACTTTTCCTCTCTGCCCTCCTCTTCTTTTTCCAAGCTAAAGGGTGGAAGGGGGAGGAGGAGCAGGAAACAAAGTACGTGGAAAGAGATGGCCGCTCCCAGCAATATGCTGACTGAGGAGACTGCTTCAGTTGGCCTCATGAATGGGCTGGCCCTGCAGAAGCCAGTTTGCTACATTCTGACGATGGGAAACTGGTTTGTTGAAACTAGAACTGGAAGCTTCTGAACCCCTCCTCTTGCATGCAAAGGAAACAGGAGGGGGAATGCACAAGTCTGGTGCTCAGGGTTTAACCAAAGGTATATAAGAAGAATGCTGTTGGATCAGATGAAAGCCTATCTAATGTATCATCCTAGTTTCCCTAGTGGCCAACCTGATGCCTTTGGGAAGCCCCAAAGCAGAATGTGAGGGCAATAACCTTTTCTACTATTATTCTGCAGTCGCTGATATTCAGAAGCATACAGCTTGGAACCTGGACTTAGCAGTTAGCCATCATAAGTAGTAGCCATTGACTGATTTCTCCTTCATCAATTTGTCTAATGTAATTGTTTGCACTTGAGCCTGCTTTTGAAAATGACCCCTTGAAGACCTATCACATGGGAACGTCAGGTTTTTTTTGTGATACATCCATGCATAGGAGCCCAGAATCCTGTTTGGTCCCATTAGTGGATTTGGCTCCCAAAATGAGATATGGATAAGGAATTCTGGGACAGTATTACATAGGCTGGAGTTGTCATCAACTTTTGCCTAAATGGAATTTCTGAGGTTAAATTGGAGGTTCCTCCGTAGGCAACACATCAGAGGAGTTTCAAAAGAAGCAAAAAGTTTGGATAAGATTAAAGACATTTCTCTGGGGCATTCCACACATCTCTTATGCCACCACTCTCAGGATCCTTTGAAAAAATGCATTTTTTGATACATGTACTATATATGCAAACTGGGCTTTCTGAATCTCTTTTATGTGTATGCAAATGAATGTCAGCACATTTTGGAAGTAGTTACTTTACCCAGGTCTGACCTCCAGACCAGGAGGACTTCTGAGGTACGTGCCAGTCTTGCTGGTCAGCTGTGACCCTCCATTAACAAGCTATAGCTTACTGCTTCACACTAGCGTATATCTTCTCATTCCTTCCAGAGAAGGAGTTTCAAGAATGTGATGAAGAACTAAAATGTGATGATGGCCATGAAAGAGGAGCAAAAGCTAATCTCTGGAGAAGGTTTACTAGCATTTAGGGCAGTGAGGAAATAGGTTCAAACTCCCACCTACAATCGAAGCATGACGTTGGGCTAGTTGCTGTCTTGCAGACTAACCTATCTCACAAGTGTGTTGTGAGTATTGGTGGGCAAATGCCCCGCAATTCAATTTGGAGTGAAGGGAGCAACTATTGGAGCCGTGTGCTTACTTTAAGGAAAGACACTTTTCACCTATTCAGGGCACTTAGGGTCCCTTCCAGAAAGGTCTCTCTCTCTCTCTCTCTCTCTCTCTCTCTCTCTCAATCAATCAATCAATCAATCAATCAATCAATCACACACACACACGCACGCACGCACGCACGCGCGCGCACGCACACACACACACACACACACACACACACACGGCACAATTAGGCCGGCACAGTTAAGCCAACAAAATTTGGCCAGCACAAGGGACACCGTACGTATATATGGTGTATACACGTACGTATAAGTACGTATATATGGACCAGTCTTGGAATCAGAGAGGCCACACACGGAGGACGAATCAGAGAGGCCATACTTCCTTGGAGGAAGAGCCGCATTCAAATATGATAGTTCAATAAATATCCTTAAAAGTTTCCTGTATGACTTTTTGTTTGGAAAAAAAATATTCAGGAAAGAAACCACAGGTGCTCTTTGTTATGCATTGCACACTGTTTAACATATGTTTGAATGGGTACATAAATAAAGAAAACAAATTTAATATTCTATGATTGCCTCACTGTGCTTTACAAGCTCAGTGACTGGAAAAGCAAAATCATGTTTATAGTGCAGTTGGGGTGTGTGTGTGCTCCTTTTCAACCACACATTTCTCATGGATTTCATTGTGCTGCTGCTATTGTGGAAAGAATAAATGTAAGAATGGTGCTTGCTTACCAAACATAAAATAAAATAGCAAGCAGTATTCATTCTCATCTACAGGAGTATTGTGAAAACAACCTCAGTCTTCCATGCTATGATGTTGCATTAGGAAATCATGTCTGACATTTTAATCTTATTCATACCTATTTGGAGTAAATCCTATTGAGGTCAGTGGAGTTTACTTCCACATAAACATGCCAAGGGTTGTGCTCGTAAAGTCTCTTCTTGCTTTAGGTATGCAGTTCAGGTTTATCAACATTTGACTAAGGTTCTCCACATGGTGTGAAGGGAAGACATATGTTCCTCCATGCTCATGGACATACACTGCTGACTGGAGCCACAGTTGGTATGTGTGCTCATTGTGTGTTGGGAGGCCTGCAGTCTTTTCACATCTTACGCGTTCTCTGCAGTCAGTCTTTTCACATCTTACGCATTCTCTGCAGTGACTACTGATGGGATCCAGGTGTATGTGGTTTGCCATGTGGTTTGCCACACGTGGTTTAATAGCTCTTAATTCAAATTGCATTGCATTTACAATAATGGAGCTTGCTGCCTAAAAAGGGGAATACAATTATTAAGGCAGAAGTTGCAGTTATTTTAATTCATCACTTTGGTCTATTGTGCTGTACTGATCCAGAAAGTTAAGGGGGGGGAAAACTGTAAGTAGGTTCGATCAGTGGGATTCAAAATGGTGGGTCATGACCCACCATTGAATATGAAAAAGGGCCAGTCCCACATAAGGGGAGAAATGGGCAGGCTAGTGGCTGCCATGGTGCAGCAGCAATCACAGTGTTGCAGAACTCAGGGGCATGGGAATGTACGTGGGGGTTTTGTGAAGCCTTCCAGAGGGTCATATAGGGTCGCAGCCCCATCCATGACCCTCCCCTTTGATGCACTGAGCTCCGTGTTGCAGTCTGAGCTCACTTCCAGTTTTCGATTGGCTAGAAATGTGCTCAATCTAGATGTTACTTTAAGCACATGCTTTTTTTTTAATGTTAAATAACAGCCGGAGTGGGTCCTGCATGGATCAAGACCCTATGCCTTTGCTGTGCTTCCACTCTAGATTAGGCCCAACACAGCTGCTATTTGCCACTGGAAAAAAGCTCACATTGACAGAGTGTTTTTTCTGCCTGACAACAGACTTCCAGAACAGCTGACATTAAGGGTGCAATCCTAAGTAGCGCCGGAACAGGCAGGCTAACAGGCCTGCACTATATCTAGTGCCACTTAGGAGGCAGCAGAAGCCTCCCCAGTGCAAGGGCGCATTCATGCCCTTGCACCAGGGGAGGCTTCAGCCTCCACACTTGGTTACTCGGAACTGCACCTGCAATTTCATGGATGCAGGTCCGAGGAAGTCACGTGGCCCGGGGAAGGGGCCTTGGATATGGCCTGACAGCCACATCCCAGCCCCACCCCCTCCCCGGGCTGTCCCGCCCATTGGCCCTCCCAGTTCCACCCATCCTCCTCCCAGAACCACCCTTATGCCAGCTGTATTCAGCTGGGGCAAGGGCCACTCTCTGCCGGTGCTCTTGGGCTGATGCTACTCCTAACATTGGCCAGGGTGCTCTAGTGCCAACATAGCAACATTGTTGCAATGGTGCTACATACAGGCTGGATTGTATTAACATAAAATAACATACAATTAACATACAATAACAGTCCAATCCTGTCCTTCATCCCCCCCCTTAATACAGCTCCTCCAAAAAAGGCTTCTGCTACATCCTGGCCAGTGGGGAGGGCGGGAAATTGAGATGCTTGAGGGAAGTAAGAGAATTTTTTTCCCCTTTACCTCTCTCTCTGACACCGACACACACACAGGCAAACACACAAGATATAACAGAATTAGAAATTTTTGCTACATCTGCATATATGTACATGTATAATTAAAAAATTTGTTTCCTGCTGCAGTAAAATGGTGCTTCCAGACAATTAGCTGGAAAATGTTCAGCAGTAAATGAGTTGTTTGTGGCTTATTGCAGATATCTGTTACCAGCAATTGAAAATAATTGGTGGTGAGCAAAGTGTTGCACGTGTACTTCTGAGCACAGAGCTGGGGCTGCAATGCAGCACCAAAACCAAGTCATTGGAGCCTCTTTGATTTGATGCGTCAGTGGCAGAGTGGAGTATTTGTGGCATGGCAGTTTACCAAAGGGCAGAAGAACAATCAGCAAGTACATAAGAACATATAAGAACATAAGAAGAGCCCTGCTGGATCAGGCCAAAGGCCCATCTAGTCCAGCTTCCTGTATCTCACAGCGGCCCACCAGGTGCCCCAGGGAGGCATGTAACAACAAGATGCTTACATCCTGTTGCCACTCCCTTACACCCGGTACCAGTAGCCCACCACCTTGGTAAGGAGGTTGCACAATCCATCATTGCCTATAGCCCACGATGGACCTTTCCTCCAGAAATCTGTCCAATCCCCTCTTAAAGGCAT